>LNGK01000008.1:1362463-1379908 GCA_001510575.1 Knoxdaviesia capensis | reverse complement strand
AAAAAAAAAAAAAAAAAAAAAAGGAAGGAAAAAAAAAAAAGAAAAAAAAAACACTGCCCCCAAACGTCGTTGCATTTTGCCCGTGGTGCGTCCCCGCGCCTGTTCGGATTTCCTTTGTTCCTGGAATCCGAGTTCAATCAGTCCCGCCAAGCAAAGTCAGAACCGGAGTACGAGGGCCTGATATAATAACAGTTGAAACGAGGAAGGCGCGGGCGGAAGCAGCGCTTGAGCGAGCGTCTCCGCCGCTTATATCTGGGTCGTGACTTCCCTGTTTCATATGTTTCATCTGTTTGCTTCCACACATGTACCTGTACATTGACTTCGCCTGTATTTATCTTCCTTTGGATTCGCTGATCCTTCGTGGAGAGTGATTGTTTCCTGGTCTCTTTTTTCCTGTTGATTTATATTCCTGAATACTTCATCTCCATCTTTTTTTCTTCACATTATATCTCTCTTTGGGCATCATCATATTCAGAACCTCTCCGGTTTTGTCCCCGAGAGCCCAAGGTCAATCTCCATTTCACTTGCTCTTCACAAGCCATTGTTCCCTCTCCGCAGGGACAATCTATTGAACCATCCGATCTACCGTACATATATCGCGGGTGTCTGTCGCACATCGCATCGAAGATCTCTGCCGCTGCATCTCTTATCTTCCCCGTCGACTCTCCGTTTCTCACACACACACACGCCAACCCAACCATGGGCAAATCGTCCTTCACAACCGTCACGGCGCTGCCGCCGGGCATCTCGCGCCAAGCCGCCGTCGACTTCCTGCACGACCACCTGGCCATGATCGACCTGAACCCGCTGGTCATCGACCGCCACCTGATGGCGCCGCCGCCGCACGCCCCGCAGGAGGAGCGCCGCCGCGACGTGCGGTGGTACGCCATCACCGACCGCGTGAACTACCTGCCGCGCTCGTCCACGTCGACGGCGACCTCGTCGCTGGCCGCCCACACCTCCGGCTCCGTCACCTACTCCGCCGCGTTCCTGGACACCCCGCGCGGCCTGCAGACCCATATCTACGCGCCGCTCGGCCTCGAGCTGCGCAACACGTGGAGCGTCGCCGGCTGCATGCCGGACGAGCCGCCCGAGCCGGTCGAGATGGGCATTGGCGCGCCCGCGCGCGGGCTGTATATCCGCGAGGACGTCGAGATGCGCTGCAACCGGCTGATGACCACCTTCGTCAAGAAGACGCTGAAGAAGTCGCATGGCACGCTGATGCGGGAGCTGACCGAGCGAGTCAAGCGAGATATGCCGATCAACTTGGCCCCGGCGTACGGCCCGGGAAGCACGGCTTCATCGGCGGATACATACTCGCGGTCATCCCTGCAGAACCCCCCCGCCCTGGCCGGAAGGCCCCAGCCCATGTCGTACCACGAAGCACGGGCATCTGTCTCGAAACCTCCGCCCCACCTGCAACTCGCGCCCGTCCCGCCGTCGCTCGCCGAGCTCCCAGACATGCCGTTCTCGAACAGCGCCGATACCCCCGACCAGGAGCCCGTGGAGATGTTTGCCGACACCGAGTTCCTGTCGGTGGCGGGCGCCGCGTCGCTGAGCCCCACCGAGCCCTCACACCCGGGCTCCAGACACGAAGACTTCCTGCCGGCCCAGTACCAGTCGCACGCGCGCACGTCCTCCCAGCCGCCTCGCCCGCCGTCGGCCTCGCAGGACTACTCGTCCACAGCCGTCCCCGCATCCCTACGCCTGCCGCAGCTGCCGCCTAAGATCCCCTACAACATCCCGTCGTCGTCCGTTGCGCTCGACCCTCACGCGATGTACTCCCAGACCCCGCTACCGCCGCGCTCGCCGCCCCGTGTGCCGGGCGCCGTGGCCCCCGCCGTCAGTGTGGTCGAGCGGTACCCGAACGCCAAGAACCAGGACTACTCGGATATCTCCAGCACGAACCCGTTTGGCGCGGCCGCTGCCCGCGGTGGTGGTGCGCCGTCCCGGCGGCCGGGCAGCGGCCCCAGTGAAGCCGCCAGACGGTACAACGACGAGTTCTTCCCCGGCGATGACGGCGCCGTGCGGGATCGCGACCGGCTCCCGACTTCCCGCGACGGCTCACACGCCGCGCAGTCATGGCAGTAGCAGCCGGCTCCGCAGGGCTAGCGCCGGGGCGATGTGTCCGAGTTTGCCTCAAGAGCCACCGGTCCCGAGTGCTTCTTTTTTCTTTTTCTTCTTTTTCTTTTTCTTTTTTTATTTTCCGGTCTCTGCTGGCACCATTTGTTTCCCATGTTTCTTGCGTTTGGTTGGTTATATCGTCTCGCGTGTTTTCTTGATATCCCGTTATGCAGAAAGATGAGGGAGGGAGGAACCCGTAGTTTGCGATTCGTCTTGGACTAGCGTCTGTGAAGATAAATACTTCATACACATATGAATGAGAACCATCAAATGAGTTCCTGTTGATCATAGACCTGAACATGCCGTGACAAGAGTTTCAGCAAGGGTCTTGAAGTCGCCCGATATGAAGAGAAGAGAAAGGAACAGCCGCATGTATGGAAGCGGGGAAGTTGGTTATCAAACGCCAGACGTCGTCAGAGTCTTAGATGTCTCAAATTCCCACGCCCTTCCTTCCACGTCTCGGCGGGTGGTTCCTTCTTCCACACACCTCTTGTCGCGCTGACCACTATAGTTCTAGGGTTCGGGTTATCGCCGTCAGACGAGACATGCCCTCGATCAACAACCCACGCATCAAATCGCAGGAAATGAGCACACAAGACACACACACACACGCAGAGAGAGAAGTTGAGATACTTTGAATCTTTTTTTTATCTGCAACGAGCCTGCACTCTTTACGTTGATTTTTGTCTTCCGCAAGTCCTCCCCAGCACACCGCCCCCATCAAGTTACCTCCATCAATCTACCAACTAGGAAAACACACCCAAGAGCTTTGCAGTTCAACCTGTAATAAAATGATTCCAACTATCCCGGTTCAATGCTTGAAGATCCGCCAGAGTCACAAAGAAAAAGGGCAAAGAAACAGCAACAGATTAGAAGAAAGACAATAAAAGTGAGTGCAGAAACAAGAACGCCCCGCCAGTTGATGCAAATATATATGAGGAATCGAGAAAACGAAGGAAAGCGACAGTCGGGACAAACAGGCGAAGATGAAAATCCAAGAAGCGAGGGGTAAAAAGAGAGGTTCGAGGCATCCACGGTCGTTGAGACCCATGAAGAAAAAGAGAAAAGAGGAAAAGTCTATGGTCGATGGAATCATTATATGACAGAGGAATCAAAAAAGAGACATTGATTTCGTTTTCAGGAGAGAGAGAAAGAAAGAGAGAGAGAAACCTGAAGTTTCTAGACTTCTTCCGGTGGGTGGGTGGATGACATGATGGACGGATGGAAAGAAAGAGAGAGGAAAGGAAACCATTCAACTCCAAGACAGAACCAAACTCGCTGTGTCCGTGAAAGATGCCATCCATGCTTTAACGAAAGCGGGTAAGAAGAAATGAGAATCGAAAAGAGACAGGCCCGTACGGACTTAGAGAAGCGTAGGAACAGAGACAGACAAGAAAAGAAAAAAAAAAACTCAGTAGAGTTGAAACGTGGGAGAGGGGTATTTGTTCCCGTGAGAGGTCTATGTATTAATTCTGACGAAAAAAAAAAAGGAATAAAAAGAAAGAAAAACGACAAAGGAACGGCATTTTTAGTTGCGGTTGGACCGGCTCTGGCTACGCTCCGGTCCACGACCCAGCGATACCGAGTCAAAGTCATAATCTCTGAGGGTCTGCTCGTACTTGGGGCTGCGCAGGAACTTGGGCACCGAGTCGCTGGCCATCAGCTTAAACACGGCATTCTGCGCGTCCTCGAAAAGGGTCATAACCTCCTGCAGAGTGTCGATCATGGCCACGTCCTGGCCGACCGCCTTGGTCATGCGCGTAGCCAGGTTGTTGCGCAGCTGGTGGTCAATGTTGAGCTCGCACGGCGAGCCGGGGGCCAGGAATGCGTTGTAGATGCCATAGGCTTGGGCCATAATCTCCTTGACACCATCCATCGAGGCGGCCGAGGGGCTCTTCTGCGCCGTGCGGACAGCTTCCTTACAGCTTTGCACAAACTCGTCAACGTCGAGGTAGAACGACATGTTCTCTTCGCAGTGGGTCTCTCTCAGGTTCTCGCGGAACAACAGGCGCAGAGCGGCGTCATTGAGAATCTTGTCCAGGCGCTGGGTGTTGGAGTCCCGCGCAATGGCTGTCTTCTGCGAAGGAGGACCGTCACTCTCAGAGGGGCGTCCTCGAGAAGCCAGGCCGTTGATGAGGTCCCTGCCCTTGCTGGTCACCTGGTAGATGGAGTGCTTGGTGGGTTGGAACAGGGTTCGGCTGGGGTGCTGCGCCAGATAAGCCCGATCGACGGCAACACACTCGATTAGGTCATGCTGCACAAATAGGGTGATGATCTCAAAGGTCTCCTTGCGTTCAACAGTCGTGGCACAGTCCATCAGCCAGTCCGAGGCGGCCCGGCCGTTGAAGGTTTCGCGGTAGATCTTGCCGTTCAGGCGTCTCTCAGCAGCCATCTTCACACCGGTGAGGCCATCGCGGTAGTCGTTTAGTGAGTCCGAGTCGGCATAGCTGATGCTGGTCTTGATGTTGGGACCCTTGACTCCGATGAAGCGGCGGAAGATGACTTCGATGGTGCCGCGATCAGCAAGAACCTTGTCAGTTTGGGTGTCGCGCTCCAGGATGACCAGCTGGGAGGGGCCAACGCCGCTGATGAGCTCGGTAGCCTGCTTCAACTGGATACCATTGCGGTGGCAGAAGCGGTCGAGGATCGTAATGCCCTTGGAGGTTAGTTGCCACACAGATCCCTTCATGGTGTAGACCTGCTGCATACGGCCATCAGCGGACTCGATCATGCGGGCATCGAGGAACTTTTGGCATATAGACCGCGCCATATCCTTGGCCATGGAGAATGTGGTTGTCGTGGTGGTAGTGACGATTCTCGAAGGGTCCTTAGGATCCGGCATGCGGTTAGACTGAGAGAACTTTAGCGAACCAAGGTTATTGATGGCATCTTCCGAAAGGAAGGTGTGCTCAATCTTCGTTAACCGCACACGATGGGCGGACAGAGGAAGCAGGCTGACTATCATCGTAGAAAAGAGATCTTTAAAATCCTATTCAAGAGAGAAAACACACGAGACAGTCATAGCGAATTAGCTATCAATCACACGCAAACGTGTCTCAATCATTAGGGGATGAGCATTGGGAAAAGAGGTTCATATTTACCCTTGTGAACGGCCGGTCATCTTCGGTCATGCGCAATAAGCGGGAAGATGTTTGATGCATCTTGGGCTGGTTGGACAGGCGGCGAGCGGGATGAGAGGTAGAAGAGGTAGCCTTGGGACCAGGCTGAGTCGTCGATCCAGTCGGAGACGGGCCCTTGAAAGTGAAGCTCGCCTCCGGAACTTGCTGGGAAGAGGAATTCGACGGCCCGGCGAGGGTGTTGCGAGTGCGGGCTCGCTTTTCCGGGTTGCTAACGTCACCCGAGAATGGCGGCGCGTGGTCGGGGCGGGTGGACGAAGCTGCGGCTGGAGTGGAATAAGACGAAGAAGCGTTGCTGGTCGACGGCTGGCGCGTACGGGGAGGAACAGACGGGTCCTGACCGATGTTGAAGGCGGCAGCTGCGAAGGCAAAAAAACTACTGCTTCCTGAAGGTTTGGAAATGGAGTTGGAAGGTTGGGAGCTGGAGGAATTGACACCAGCTGAAGATAGGCGGCGATTATAATAAGTGACGGCAGAAGAAGGCTGCTGAACAATCTTGGATTGTGATTGAGAAGATTGTGGCATCTACCAATTAAGGAAGAAAAATAAAGAAATCTCGTGTTAGACAAAGAGAGGGGATCATAAATACGAGAATATGCTAAGATGTGGCAGATGGTGATGATGATAGTGGAGGAAGAAGAATGTAGTGAAAGTGACGGGGAATGTTCTCTTGCTATTAGGTAGATGAGATAAGATAATCCAGGAACGGAGGAAAGAAGAAAAAAGAGGAGGGAGGAGAGGAAAAAAAGGAGGAGAGGGGAAAAAAGGAAGACCGGAGAAGATATATGATATTGAGGAAAATTAAAAAAAAAAAGAGGACTAAAAAAGAAGGATGGCAGGAAAGATAGAAGAACGAAAGGAAGGAAAGAAGGAGGAGGGAAAGATGGAGACCAAGGAAGCAAAAGAAAATCGGAAGGAGCGATGGAGATGGTATTAGTATTGTGTATCCCAGGCAGGTACGCCAGACGAGAAACCCACTAGGGAAGCAAAGAAAGAAGAGGTAGAATGGTGGTGGTTTTTTGCGTGGGTTTCCTGTGTTAGAGGGAAAGTGTAGCGTATAAGAAAAAGAGAGAGCAGATTTCCGGGGACGCTACTAAATGGCAAGTGCAATGGAGACCAGAGTGGATCCTTCCATCATGGAAGCCAGACCGGGGTGGGGGAAGAAGGGAGGGGGTGTAAAGGGCAGCAGGGGTGTGCATAGAAGAGCCACTCCACCTGGAGGTACAAAGGTACAAGGCATATCCAAGGCCCTCTAAAACAGGGCCAGTGCAAAGAGGAAGAACCAGAGGATTTTGGTCTGAACTAAAACCGAAGCGAACTGGCGCCGCCCCCAGAGAGAGTTCTTAATTCTGTCCCCTAAAGAAAGAGGAAGCATTCACCGAGATTTTGTGCAGGGAGCGAGAGGGCTTCCTCTCTTGGGTTCAACGCTGTGGTGGTACGTGGAAAAGAAAGATATTCCAGACGAAGAGACGACTGCTCCCCAAATAGGAATGAGGAAGGAAAACGGAATAGAACACGGGATGGAAGCATGGCTTTCTGGGATACCGGCAATGTTCCTTCTCCCTTCTGTCTCAGTGAATCCCAGGCGCTGGTTGGGGGCAGGAATAGCTGTGAAGATTAAAAACCCATATACTGGGTTTGCCTCTCCACTAAACCCCCCCGGCTGCCGCAAATGTGAGGACTGAGGCGGACGTCTCTCTGGGAAGTTGGAACAGTGGTCGACCAAAAACTTCCCTCTTGTTTTCTTTTCTTTTTCAAGGGGGCCCTTCCCAGTGATTTTCTCACGTCTTATCTCTTGATGAGCCTGCCAGTGTTCAGGCGGGTGAGGGCTGCATGCTGCCACTGGCAGAGGAGAAGAAGAAGAGTCCAACTCTGGTGGTGAGGATTGGTGTTGGAATTCTAGCCAACAGAAGCCTTTCAATGGGCTGTTGGGACATCTCTTGGTGAGTCCGCAATTTTACTAGTTCGTCCATCGGGGTTGGTGATTGGCGTTGTAGGGTTTGTGACGATAGTGATCATGATTGACCCGGAATAGGGACATCTTGGTGAACGGTGATAATGGTACACGGGGGCGCAGTAACAAGGAGGAAGGAGAGAAACCACAACTTCTACGTGGCCTTCTAGAAGGCCATCCAAGCATGGGTGAACCACCCAGCTTCTCCTTTTTCTTCCTTGCTGTCTTCTTTTGACTTGTTCCGTCGCTTGCGGCTAAGACAAAATCTCACGATTCCATGGTGGAGAGCCCGCCCCTCCCACTTGAGGACCATCTTTCAGGGGGGTGGGAAAGTACGTGGACTACTATATCATCCGCAGATTAAAGTGGGCAAAAGCAGCCAGAAAAAAAATAAGAGAGAAAAAAAGAACGAAAGAAAAAGTCGCCCTCAACACCCAGGCTGGCCCCTTGTCGCCATATGGCAGAAAAGAGGAGTCCCCGGGCACATGGGAGGGGAAAACACGGTGAAGGAAGGACTTTCAAAAGAATGGGTAATGAAAATCCGAGAGTGGGGAGAAGTATAATTGAGTTGAATAAGATGATTTTATTCAGCTTTCAGGGTTTCTAGTCTGCGGAGGGAAATTTCCCATGTTCCGAAAGAAGCGAACAGAAAGAAGAGAGAAGAAGCACGGAAGAGAAAAAGTTTGGTAGGCCTGTAATTTCGGCAAGGGGAGGGGGGGGCGTTGTGAAAAACCTCGTGGCTCGGGGAATTTACTTTGCCTCAAACCACATTTTCTTCATGCCTTAGTTTCTCACACGTTTTCTTCTTGCAGCCAGCTGGGCTGGTTCCTGTTCTTTTGCCGAGCCGCATATCTGGAGGCAGACGATCTTATCACCGCTTGTTTTTGGCGGCCGGTTTTCGAGATATCGGCTGGCCAATGGATGCCACATTTAAGGCGGTATCTTCAACTACTAGTTGCTTGGACCAACGGCAGAGCATTCCCAAACTGACCTGATTTTCATATAATAACCACGTCATCATTGTCCTGAGGTAACATGATGTTTTCTTTTGGTCTGCATATATAAGAATCAAGCCGGATGAAAATACTCCCACGAAGGGGGGGAAGTATGTGGCCGTCTCGGTCGGACACAAGTCGGACCGGCCAGACTGGTCACATCCTAGGGCGGGCGTGGAATCGGACTGTGTATGGAAAGGCCCGGCCCACAGTCGAGCAAAAAGGAAAGAGTTTCGTGGGAATGCTTGTGTCTGAACCATGCTTGCGAGAGACAACTCAACGTTTGAGTTGGCCATCTCAGACAGAAATAAAGAAGGATGAGAACACCCCCTTACTTAGGAAGGCCTCCTGAACTGTACTGTACAGTACAGTAACACTCCGTGGACCGATGGAACGCGGCCTAAGTCGGGCATTTAACGATGATTCCACATGGAATAAAAGGAGAGGGAACAAGAGAATCAAGCCTTGCTTAAGTGGGAAAAATGCCATGTGGCACTCCAAGCTTGTTTTCTTTCCTTCGACCGGAGAATGGCCCCGGAACGAGTGCCACGGTTTGGGAGAGCTTGAACTCACCCGGAGTCTGCGACTCGAGGTATCGGCGGCTGTGCTGGAAGTGGGATGGGGCCCTAGGTTGCATGGCCAAGACCTATTCACCAGTGTCTAACCCCGGCTAAGGTTGGTGCTGGCTGGAATATTTCAGAGGGCTCCACATTGCAATCTTCTGTGCCTCTCTGATGATGCAGCAGGACGCAGCACTAGCCGTCCCCTAAACACGTCCTACACACTTCTGTTGTTCAGTGGGTCAAAGCCTGCCTGCACCAACACACGAGGTTTGAAAAGCGAAAGGAAGGCCGACAAGGGAAAATTGCAAGCGAAGGGCACTGGGGGCGTTAATAGCGGAGACCTTGCATGATAGGAGTCCACCACTCGCCGAAGCACTTGCCGGGGTTTAAACGATGCCCGAGAACATATGCTTGGTTTTCAGAGAGGGCAGGCAAGCGAAGAGGCATAAACGAAGAGGAGTGGTGGAACCATTTGGAGGTGATGGTGACAAGAATGTGAGCGCCAGAATAAGCGACCATGATAAAGCGGATTGAACTTTCGGACTGGCCGGCTCAGCCAAAGTGAAATGGGGGCAAAAGTGCTTGAACACAACGGGAAATGGGGATATTGGGAGTCAAACACGAGAACGAGAAAAGATGAATTGACTGGGAGAAAAAAAAAAGAGAAATAGAAGTGAACATACCTTGAAAGCTCTAACAACGAAGAATTGATTGTTGAGTTATGCAGGTCTCTTCAGTTGTGGTGATGGTACCGCGAGCGAGTGTCGTACACATACACACGCAGAACGCAGCAGAATCGACGGTGATGGTGAGAAGAAAAGGAAGATATCGCGAACTCCGATAAAGGCCGTGAGCGCAAGTGGTTCCTCTAAGCCCTGGTCGTGCTGCTTCCGTGTTTCTGATGCAGGCAAGAGAACCGCGTGGTGGAAAAATATGGGAGGCAAGCTTGAGGAAGCGGCACCTGTTTTCCACGTGTGAAAACTGCAGGAAGCCTTTTCCGGTTAATAATCTGGGCCAACCAGTGGTTTCTGTTGAGAGCGTCTGATGGGGCTTTCTGGTACGGCGCAACCCCCCCTGGTCTCTATGGTTTTGCCCATGGTCGCAGGAATAGGGTAGAGCAAGGAAAAAACGTGTCGGACGCATATAACAGCTCGGAAAATATGTGGAGATGGGTGAGAAAAAGGGGGGGCGAAAAAAAAAAGAGGAGAGAGAAAGAGAGGGCTAAGGCGAGGAGAGCCTGGTGATCCACACTTGAGAGGAACGAACCAATTACTGGCAAGCCACCCCCCCCCCCAAACAAAAGAGCAAGCCACAGGCCCTCGCGACAGCTATTGCGCCTTGCTGCACATAGTACTTGAAGGACACAGGCAGAAGCGAACCGGCGCGAGTGTGTGGCCTGCGTGTTTTTAGTCGCGTCTGTGTAGCCGTGTAGTGCGGAACGGAGTGTGTGCTGCTGCTGCTGTAGTCTCTCGTATGGGCGGCATGCAGTGGCGGTGACACCAAACAGCCACGCAGATGGGGGAAACGCGAACGGGATTGGACAGGAGGGCTGGTGGTGGTGCATAACGCCGTGTGGGCTACACGGAACATGTTGTAGAGGGATAGAGTCCGGTGGCCGCCCGACCACCGGAGCAACAGACGCTGGGATCCCGAAAACGCCCAGGGACGGCAGATGCAGGACACACTGGACAGGCACATAAATGTACATACGGGGAGACACAAGCAAAGAAAACGGGAGCGAGGTGATGGTGCGGTAGATGGGACTTTGGTAGATGATCACGCAGCTACTTCCTAAAATCCCGAAGCAGGTAATGAAGCAACGGACGGCCAGTAGCAAAACTTCAGACCGACGTTACAATCAACAGAGAAAACGTGGCCAGCTGGGCCCATGGGAACAATGTAACACGGATTCCAATGCCACGCTTACCGCTGGCCTTTCCGAACGAACTACGCTGGACAGACAAACGAACGACACATGACAGGAACCGGTTGGGGAGAAATACGGTACCGGCACACCAGAAGACAGTTTGGAAAGGGCAGCAAGACAGGGAACGGGCGGGAATTCTAGAAGGGCGCATGGAAGATGGGAAATTCCAGACTCTGGAAAGACCAAAAGAGCGAGAGAGAATGTGACATTGGCGGTGATGGTGGTGGCCCTTGCCCAGCCAAGCTCAAAAAGTTGAAACAGAGTGGAAAATGGAACTGCAGAAACACAGCAGGTGTTTGTTTCAACTCACATGTGTTTTTGAAGAGTCCTGAAACCGGTGGCGAGTGTGTCGACAACAGGTCACCACGGTGTGTGAAGATAGACCAGAGATGATCGACTGGGAACCAAGTATCGGGTGGTTGTTTGGGTGGTTTTTTCTTCTTTTTTTTTTCTCTCTCTCTCTCTCTCTCTCTCGGTGCGTTTTCAACTCAGTGCTCGTGATCTTCGAAGTCCCGGGGGGGTTCCCGTATACTGTGGAAACCGGATCTGCAA
The DNA here is from genome assembly GCA_001510575.1 of Knoxdaviesia capensis. Lineage (NCBI taxonomy): Eukaryota > Fungi > Ascomycota > Sordariomycetes > Microascales > Gondwanamycetaceae > Knoxdaviesia > Knoxdaviesia capensis. Next base: position 1,368,656 of record LNGK01000008.1, on the reverse strand, counting down.
GGTCGTTGTGAGACGACAGGTAATGATTTTTCTGGCCCTGTTTGACGAGAGTGTCCTGGTTCGCGAAAGTGGGCTTGTGGTTTTTGTGTGTTGTACGTATATTTGTTGCCGTGGTTCGGAAGTGGCTGTTAGAGTGTGGCCTGTGTCGGGTCCAGGTGTTTGGATTGGAATCGTGCGGTTGCTAGCGATCGAAACGAACAGAACAAAATGAAGGCGGTTTCTTAATAAAAAGACAATTGAATGGATAGCTGAACAAAATTGAAGAAGCTGCAGGGTAAAAAGAAAGAGAAGAAAGAGAAAGAGAGTCAGAGGGAGCCGGTAGCTTAGGTTCCTCTGGGCTTTTCATGCACTTATATACTAGATCTATGCGATTTTCTGCGTCGATACGAAAGAAGAAGGAACCTAAAACTCGGGAACCACGTTGAACCTTCCGTACAAGCGGACAAACCGGTATGTAGCAAAGGGAGTCTCCCGATTTTTATCTGACCACCACATTGACTGTCTATATCTAGCCGCCCCTCATCCCTCTCTTTCAAAGCTGAAGGATTGAAACAGGGAACACCTTACACGTTGCGGTTCAAGCTAAACAGGCACGGCTCGCTCGTTCAATGCACACGCACACGTTTTGGGTCTTTTTGGCGCTATCTATTCATGCTCATGCTGGTATCGGCTACAGAGTGGCGTGCCAGGGATTGACCAGCCAGAAAAAAAAAAGAAGAAAAAAAAAGAAGAAAAAAAGAAGAAGAAAAAAAGAAAGAAAAAGGGATGGAAGAAAACAAAAGAGAGAAGGAGAAAGCGAGATCAAGTGGCAGCAATAAAGTGGCCGTATATGGAAAAACAGGAGCGCCGTTCCGTTCAAGCCCGCCCCGGAAAATGGTCGCGATTCCACATAGAGCTAGTACGTAACGTGCTACGGACGTATATTGTAGTATTGTACTGTATGTACATGGACGGCATTTTGTGGTATTGCGTGTAGACGCACGGTACAGTACTGTAACTGTTCGATGGAGACGATGTGGGAAGCCACTACGGGTACGGGCTCTGGTGGTTTTGGGGTTTTTCTATGGAGATCTTTATGGATAGACCTCTATAGCGGACAGCTTGGACATAGTGTCTTGCGTTCGAGGCGGTCGGGAAAATCGCATGGCGAGCCAGCTGGCAAGCTGGAGTGCTGTTTTTCTTCCTCGTTTTGTGGTGACTCCTCCACAGCCCGAGTCGAATAAGTCCTTCTGTTCCCTCGTGGGGCGCTGTCCTAAGCCTCTTGGGGTCTAGTATTGCCGTTTTGACTGCGTGATGTGGAACCCGCCGGTTGAGGGCGAAGGAATAGAAAAACATACGATTCCGTGCTATAGTTTGCGCGTCATGTTTTCTGACCAGACTATCAGGAAGAAGAGGAAACGAGAACCAGCAGCGCTCTTAAAAGTCCCCATTGACGCACGCTCAGCCAAGTAAACTATCTCGGCCCAGACTTGCACACTGACTCTATCCTGTACGAGTACAGTACTGTATATCTGCCTTTGCCAAGATTCTTGATCGGCGATGCACTGACGGCGATATAAGTAATGGCGGCAATAGTATGTATACACCGCACGCAAAATCGGCCCCATTTGGCTGGGGAACGGACACCCATAATATCCAGTACCCACGTACACAGACTATCGAGGAAGCCACTTGGAGTCTGCAATTTGCCTGTCTCGGGATGTGGTGTACTAGCAGTGAGTGATCATCGTTCTGTGTGGAGAGACCTGCTGGTTAGTAGTCCCGGACTTGCGTGGATGTGAAACCAGCAGGGCGATTGGAGACAGGTGGGAAACTTCGGCCCACGACTGCATTTCCCCTTCCGGGCATCGTTCCAAGGACGCTCCCTGCTCGGGATCGACTTTTCTCCGGACTGCACCCTGAGTCGGCCAGGAAGCCACGTTTTTTGCTATGCACGGGCACCAACCGCCGGACCTTCCATGTACAGTAAACTTATGCTTTACTATTCACTACCAAGACCCTGCTGGACCTTAGAGTAAATAGAGAACAGAAGACTTGATCTTCCCCTTGTGGTGATCGTTGCTGCTGGCTGTTGTCCGGCAATCTTCCGTGCTGCCGAGGCTTCTTGCGCGCGCCATAAACGTATGGAGACGGCATTCTTATATACTGTCTGCAATCCTCACTTGGAAACCGCACAAGTTGTGTGGTCGTATCACTACAGGATGCATGGGAGGGCGACTTCCAGCACGTTTCAATCTCGGACTACATGAGTATATACTATATATACAGTATATATATATATATATATATATATATATGCAAGACGACTTGAACATATGCGGGACGACTGGAGAGATTTGTGTATGCCATCTACAGTTGTGGGGGGATAATTTATCCACCACGTCTGGAGAGTTTGTTCTTGCCAGGCAACCTCGCAGAAGATGGCATCACGACTGTCTCTTCCGCTTGGCAGCAACCGGCCGACCTCAAATACCTATCTGCGTACTGTACATAGCACGCCCCGCCCGCACGCAGGTCGAAAAGTTCGCTCCAGGCAGAACCACAAGAAAATGAAAAGAAAAAGAAAAGAAAAAGAAAAAGGCGGGAAAAAGAAACACTGGGGCCATGATCGGGCGGCCATGTGGGAAGAGAAACACGCCGCTCGTCTTCCTTGCAGCCCACAAAATTCGTCTGGCTTGTCCTAGCTGTCAGCCGTTCATCCATGCGGGGGCCAAAGTGCACGATAGTGCAAATTGACAAGACGGTGAAAGACGGTGGGCACTGATGCAATAAATTGACAGAGGAATAAAGCCGCCCAACACTTGAAATAGATTGGAGGTTCTTGTCTAGGGTGGTGTTTTGTGAGACCGGGGTTGGCGACTGAGTAGAGGAGACTAACTAGTGGAAGGCAAGGCACCAAGGCTCGACGATATCGTGGGTTCCGGAGCCGACGCCATCTCGCCGGAAAAGGGACCAGCCAGGCTTCCTTAGAAGCGAAAGGCGGAATTCCTTCGCGGCCCACGCAACACATTCTCTCAACTCATCATCGTCTATGCAAAGTAATATATAGCGCGGATTTGTCAAGCCTGTCTCAGCACCGGCCGGTGCCCTATTCCGCGTGTAATATATACACAGTCTGGGTGTATAAATAGACAATCTATTCAACCCTCACATCCGTTTTCTAAAGTGAGTGACCTCCCAGATGACCAAGTATCCCGTGTGTGTGTGTCTGTATGTGTGTTTTCTGTTTACAGTACATTTTATCTGCGTTCCTGTTCCGTTGTATACTCTTTGACGGGTTGATCGGACGCCCCACGACTTGGCTTGTCTCTTTTTTTCTACGCGACCTGGTTTGGTCCGGCTTGCCATGTGGTATCTATTTTGGGCGGCCCTGGTCATTCCCTCCCACCCCGACCGACTCACATCCTGCAAAACCAGGCCCTGGGAGTGGAAGTCGCACTCGGTTCCACATGCTCTGCGTGTTGGCGGTTGCTGTTGTTTCTGAATGTGCCAGAACAGCAAACTGCCGGTGCTCTTCGTTTGTCGACAAATAGGTCGTATGATTGCTTAACGTCCTCCCACGGGAGCCTGCACCACACTACGCAGCACGGGGGGAGAGAGAGACTCGTTTTCCTCATTTTGCACAGATCACCCGCAAGGGAGCCATGGAAAAAAGAAAAATCGACAGAGAAAAAATCCCCCCAAAAAAGGAAATTGACGCCACGGCGGCATTGGAGAATCATGTTTAATTCCCACGTGGATTTTAGCGCAGTGTCTGTTTCGGGGTGGTATGTGCGTGAGTGCTTTTGCCTGCAGCACACACACACACACGATGTGAGATCCGATGGGGAAACACTCAGACACACTGATAGTCCAGAAACAAACGAAGTGCCCCGTAGACTAACAGCCGACGTGTGTGTCTGTGTTCTCCATATGTGAGTGGATATGGCCCTGTACTGACTTCTGCGGCCTCACGATGTGTCGGACAATCTTGCCGCAGTCCTGCAGTTCGGCGATGATGGGCAGAAGCAGTGGAACAAGAAGCACAAAACGGCCGCGCCGGGCTGCAGAACCAACCCCCAATCATGGTGATGCAGAGATAAGCCATGCCGGTGTAATTGGCTACACAGCTCGTGTGGTTTGACGGGGAAGCCGGGGGGGGAGACGCATGTCTCTCTCTCTCTCTCTCTCTCTCGCCGTCTTTCTTACTCTCTCGGACGCCCCATTCGTACATGAAACATTGGGCCACGGCATGTGGTGGCCGGGTCTCTACGGCGGAACACAGCAGGACCGGGAAGAACGAGTTGGAAAGATGCAGACGTGTGCGTGTGTTTACGTGAAATATTGCCTGTTTGTCCTGTCGTTCCGCCCTCTGCCGTCAGGGTTCACTAGCCGGGGTTTCATCTGAGAGGGAGGGGTCCTAATTATGGTCTGATTCTGGGCACATGGTGTTGAAGTTAGTAGCGGACACGCGGGAAAAGATGTCCTGCATAACAGGGCTTCAGGGAAGAAGAAAAGGGTATATCGGTGGACCTGTCAACCACGCGGCGATGCTCAGCCTCCTTTCGGAGAGAAGGAATATGGAATATGCACATGTAGTTGCCGGCAGGGACTTCAGGGCCAAGCCGAGGAAACCCGACGGTGGGTTATAGGCCACAGGAGGAAATAAGCCGGTCTCACCGGGGGACCACGGCCTTCGTCATAAGTTGAACGGTCTATGTTCTTTCCTTGGTGGTTACGGTAAAACGCCTTAGCAATGTTCTTCAGGTCTTCCATTGCCCTTCCAGGCTAGTTCCGAGTCTAAACAAGAGTCTGTCTTATTTAGCCTTAGTGCCGACGGTGGCGTATTGTGTTCGCCGTTTTAAAGTCTTTTCGTTCTCTCTAGCACCGACCGATGGAATTTCCTTAGCGGGCTGACTAGAAAACCGTTAGAACCCAAGCCGAGCGAAGTTCAATAAACGACGATTGGACAATATCGCCTAGAAAGGGGGGCTTTTTGCCTCCCCAATTCATTCTCGTCCGAGCTAGAAAATTGGCCAAGGCGGTCAAGGTCGAGAAGGAATGAAGATTTACATCATAAGATTTGTCTCCTTGCCTGTTCTGGGTAAGTTTCCAGAAGCACCACAGAAGCAGGATTCAGGAGACGAGGATGACGGGGGGGGAGGCGCTAGCCTGACGGACACGCCGAACACGTTAGAAATCAAGATTATATGAGCCGTCATTGGCAAACGTGAGAGTTAGAGATGTTGCACACCCTCCCCTAGGCGATATTGCGAGGAAAAGGAAAAGCACGGGGCACACAGAGACAGAGGGGGATAATTGCGCGCTGGGAACACCAGCCAATTCAATTTTGATTTTATTGTTTTCTTTTCTGTACGCAGCAGACCGGAACCTTTGACGATGTTTTTAGCTCTAGCTGTTTTTTGCGGTATTTGTCCCTCTGTCCCACCCCCCCTTGTCGTTCCTCGTGGTCTTTTGCCAGGAGGGCCAAGCCCAGATGGTGTGAGCAGCGTTTGACATGTTGGTCCCCAACCGCACGTGAGCATTGTGCCACAGCCGCTCTCTCGCGTGTAGCTTGTGACAGGGCCTCATTTTGCGGGAAGATGTGTGTGTGTGTGTGTGTGTGTGTGTGTGTGTGCTGCGTGTGTTATGTGTGCAGTACCCGATGCATACTGGCCACGCATCGGGTGCGGGCGGCAAAAGAAGAACAGCTAACTACCGGGTACTGTCTCTCCAGCATTGCCGTCCTGGGAATGGAGGCGAGAGTGTCAACACCACGCGCGGAATAGGAGCCACGTTGGAACAGTATACGCAGGATGTGCGGGCGGGTAGCTTGGTAGGTTGCCGCGGGTGACCAGGTGTGCAGCACGCGTGGCGCGGGTGCTCGCAGGTGAACGCAATGTCGATGGCCGGTGTTGGGCAGAATATTGCGGCTACGGGTATGGACAGCCGCTTGTACTGTACAGTACTGTTGCACCCGGGTCCAAACACCCATGAAGATAAAATCGCCATCAGCAGGAGAAGGTGGTCGCGCGCCTAACGACCACACACCCCCAGCTCAACCTCGTGATGCTCCATTCCTCCAGCAGAGAAGCGAGGACCCCGGTGATCTTGGGTGGGAAAAGTTGTAGGATTCCCGGCCATGCTTGCATCAACTCACTTTCGTTTCTTTCTGGGGATGTCTTTCTTCAGCCTCATGGCCGCCGCCCCCCCC
>LNGK01000008.1:1020843-1362445 GCA_001510575.1 Knoxdaviesia capensis | reverse complement strand
CCCCCCCTTTTTTGTTTTTTTTTTTCTCTTTTTCTTTCTTTTTTTTTCTATTTCTTTCTACCCTGTTCGCATGGTGGACCTCTTCCGCCCACCATCCGATGCTTCCACCGTAAAAGACACCATTCGCGGCTTTGTATTATATATACTCGACATATAGGCAGGGCCATCACGATTACGAGCCCAAACTGGCTTGGTGCTGTTCCCAGGTCGGGACTGCATTGCATATATCGGGGGCGGTCAGTAGCCACGCCGATTCCAGGGGTGTATCCTGTCTGTTTTAGTCGATACGATAGCTGTTCAAACAAAGGAGAAAATAAGTTCCATGGCCTCCTGGCTTAAGCTTAGAGAATTAATTTCCTCACGGGGGAGGCGATATCTGACAGCGCCCTGGCTCTCTTGCCCTAACATGATATCGTGGTGGCCTTTTTGGGAACGCAGGAAAAAGAAAAGGTGGATCCTGCCACGTGGATTTAGAAAGCCACAGTGACAGAACACGAGAGCGTGTTTTTTCATAGGGGGAAGGAACCCCTGGGGGTGTGGAGTTGCCCAGGTTTTATTTTTCTTCTTGTGTCTTGAGCCTGAACAGGGAACAGCAAAGGAACAAAGGAAGGAAGGAAGGAAGGAAGGAGGGAAAATTACCGAACGAGACTAGGCCTAAAAAGAACAGGCTGGAAGCAGAAAGTCAACGCCGATATATGCGACGACTGTGATTGGCCGGCTGCAACGGTTGCCACATTCGGAACTGGCCCTCAAAAACACCTTAAAGAGCATTGGCGGTGTTGTCGGCGCTGGTCGCTAGACCGACAGGCGCTGAAGGCCCTAAAGCCGGGAAGTCTCACTGTTGGTTTTTTTTTTTTTTATCTATTTTTGGGGGGGTTTTTTATGTTTCTGGGGTTTTCTTTTAAAAAAAAAAGATTTTCTTTTATACGGCCGCCACCACACGGAGATGAGGCCGAAGTCTGGCCATGATTCATCCGCTGGCGATCGGCGGGTTGATTTCCATCCAAGAGAATTAGGAACGACGTGAATCACGTAGATAATAGCCAAACTGCCACAGGCAGATCATCGTGTTTCATCGCCGCCTATTTCGTTGAGTAATGATAGTGCAGAAACAAGTGCCAACAGCAACACATTAATCAGATCGTGCGTTAGAACTGCACGGCCGATCACGGGGGGTGAAGTACATACTGTACATGTATACGTATATCTGAAGTTTGGTTCCGGTTGAAGCATCCGCGCGGTGGCTTTTTTGTTACCTTTTGTTGGCGTTCGGTGTCATCGGCGTGCATCGCGGCGGCGATCGCGGGGAAATCACGAGCAGAAGGGATGTTTGCAGCATTGTGTGTGTCTGACGGGTCTGTATGGGTGGCGATGATGATTTTTTTTTTGCCCTTGGATACTACGGGAATTACGCGCATTGTTCTGTTTGGCCGTCTCACTGTGCTGCTCCGGCGGACCAGAAACCCGGGCATTTGGGACGGCGGCGTTCTTGTTTGGGATGCTCGATGTTCCGGGCAATCAGTGGTTGGTGATAATTCTGGCTGATATATAAACATGGTTTGGCGATGCAGAGTCGGACCGGTGGATAAAACTGATGTCGAGTCTTATGCCGTACATAAAATCCCCATCCACAAAGCAGACATCAGTCACTACGGGCCGTGGGCTTCACCGCCCAAGAATATTCCAGATTGCCCCCAGGGACCGTAGTCACCAGTCATCACTCCCAGTCAATCTCTCGCTAAAAAGGCTTCATCCTGTTCCTTCAGAACCAAGGTAAATCCAGCGGGCTGAAGCCGACGCCTGAGGGGGACAGAATGAGTTCATACAGCAAATAAACCCCCCCGGAGGATTGGCGGACACCCTTGGTGGTTTTCTTCAGAATCTTCATCAGAGTTTCCAGTTTATTAAAGCAATACGACTTCCTGGGCGTATATCTCACAGGACCCCTGCCAGAAACCAGCACCTCCGGACGGCACAGCTTCTCCCACCTAAATTTCCCGCCGCTGGAGAGAGACTGGTTTGGGGGGAGGGGAGCGCTTCCCCCCCTCTCGCACGGGGGAATTGGCCAGCGAATGCGACGGTAATGTTACAAAGAGCAAGATGTACAGTATACCGCTGGTCGATATCTACCGGCCTGGTGTTGGCGGTGTGATGGGAGAGACACCTATATAATATCTGGGAGGACGTTACAGTTGTGCTGGGATTTATACGCTGCAAGCGGGCCTTTGCCCGACATCTCTCCAGGATGTGTTAACGAACCAGAGGCCCTCCTGTGGAGATTTGATAGGCCCTTTCCCTCCAGGCTCGTTAATGATCGTCCGTCTGAGGATGGACTCTCCTCGGTCACACTGTGTGCTATATGTGAAGTCATCCAAGTTCGACGGAAAGGGGGCTCCTTTTAACCTTCTACTCGAGCCCTGCGGTCACAGTCGTCGTCGTCGTCGTCGTCGTCACTGAACGGCGCAACTACTCCACTGTCCCCTATCATCTCTCTCGATGTATCAGACGGAACGGCAAGTCCCCTGCTTCCCATCCCATCCGGAGATATATCCTCGTGATGGGCAATGTCCCTCCTATTCTACGGGTGCCGGACACGTTCGAGGAGGTTTTGAATATCGGTGTGTTCTGTATGTGATAGAGTGCCGTATGAGTGGGGTTCTTTCAACTGCGTCCTCCGTATACCTACCCGGTGACCTCTTCGATATTGTAGTCCCACTCTGGCTGGTAAGTCACTCCATCCGTGCTGATTCGCGCCCGTTGGACGACACTGCATTCCACAGACACTTCCTTGCTGCACGTTGACCGCCTAGTCAGTGCAGTCGCAGTTATCAAGTTGCCATGCGCCGTGTGTGTGTGTGTGTCTTGTCGGTCTGCTCCACAATGTGATCTTTTCAGCCTCGAAATACCTGACAGTGGCCAGTAATTCTCACGACCCGCCGCCCCTTTTCCGTTGAAACCTACCCCTCTTTCGTGTCTTTGGCTGGGTCTCTCTACCTATAGAGGGAATCCGCAATTCCAGCTCCACTCACCGGTGACTCTCATCGGTGATATCCACTTTCTTCAACTGCGAGCTCCAGAGCTTCCAACAACGCCTGTATGTGCAGATAGTAAGAGTCGATACAAGAATCTCTCTCCGGGAGAGAGGGGGAGAGGGTGGTGGAGCTCGGTCTCCGCCCATTCCAGCGGGGAGGGGGGGGCGCCCTCGGTTACCGACCCGGGATTCGGCCTTCGACGAGCTAGCCGACTTGCTCTCTGCAGTCCAGTGCGAAACAGCGTGTCAAGGCAAGTGGAGAGACAGAGGAAAGGAGTATGGGGCAACAAGATGGACGTTGAGATCACCAGTCGATTGGTGGAAGGCTGGAAGCACTGGACAGTCTATACTGTATCTTGCTCCGTGCTTTGGTCTTCTCTGTCCCTTCTCGCTCAACCGCCGCACAGACGGATAAGCCAAAGTTTGCACGATGGCATTGTCCGAGCTTCCCCAGAGCTCTTCTCTAGAGGCGAGGATGGCGTATTTTCCCTCGTTCGCGCCTTTTATCGGCGAGTGTGCTTTGTATTTATTTTACTTCCCTCGTTTAGCAAGCCTGGAGGAAGCTCCCCCTCCTCTGACTCTAAAGGACAAATCACCGTGGGTTGATGAATCCGGGTTTTAAAATGATAGGAGGGACATCTGGCAACTCTTATTCCGCCGTGACTGGACTGGTCCAAAACGCAAAGGAAAATCTGGAGATTTTGAGACTATCAAGGTAAAAGTGGGAAAAGTGAGGGAAACCCGGCAATCTTCTCTACAAAGTTTTTTTCTGGGTTTTTCTTCTTTGGCTTTCTCTCCTCCGCGACTCCTCACCTGCATGTTACATGCATAAAGCAGCGTGCATACCACGTTTGCCCAGTGTGGAGAGAAAACGTGAAAGTGAACCCGCTATGATGCGTGCATGCTACGGTTTCGCTTGTTTTTTCCCCTCTTGCGTGCCGGATATAAATCTCCAGAGACGGTGAGTGTGACCCCGTCCCCTCCAAAACTGCATGTACTAGCATATGCATGGAGTCGAATTGTTTCGGCGTTAACTACTGCTTGAGACTGCACACGTCAACTGAGTCCCGGGGAGATCGGACTACTTCAATAGGCCGCCAATTCAGCAGATTAGCCGGAGCCCTATTTAGAACAGTGGGCAAAATCACAAAGTCAGAGCCACAGATATGAAGATAGAGAGAGATCGCCTGTGCTGGTCGCTGTATCATAACCCGAGCATGGCCGAGAAACAGAAGGGTTATCCGAAACCACCCACGGCCGGCGATACGAAACGGCCTAACGCTGCATACGCCGCACAGTAGGCGTGATGGGGAACCGTCGGAACGCGCAGCTAGGCCCATCAACTCCCGTTTCACCAGCCGGCGTTTAGGGGGAGATATTCTTATACAGTACTCGTGATGGAAGTTGCCGCCGGTGGATGACCACGCATCCTTGTCGACGGAAGACGTCCTTGACTCGTGTGTGGATGTGGCTGAGATCGTGGCCGGGATGATCGTACCAACGCCAGATTCTAACTGTTGCAGATCAGAGTCCCGCGAACTCTAGTGGTTCCAGCATCTCCGTCCATCCATCTCTCTCCCTCTCTAGCTTGTTCAGGCCGTAGCCTGCCAGTCTACTCCATCCGAGCCGCGTCACCCAGGTTCCGCATACTAGCGGGAGGCCGTGAGAGAGAAGGTGGAGGAGGGTGACAGCAAATCAGAAGTCCTCGCAGCCCATGATTAAACATTTAAGCCACTGCGGCAACAAAACAAGCAAAGATAGCCCCCCCCCCCCCNAAAAAAAAAAAAGTTCCGTCTCGGAAAACGCCTAGTGCCTGGACCGGACCCAACGCCGGCGCGGTTTATGACGGTGCCCTTGTGTTTGTTGCCCCATCGGCGAAGGGACCGCAGGACGGTTGCTGTGGGAGATGTCAATGCCGTTGGGGTCGGTTTAGCACCTCGGGAATGCCGGAGCTAGACGGCGCCGGCGCAAAGAGCTAGCGTTGGCAGTATGCAGCCACCATCTGGTGTAAATCTTTTTTTTTTCGGGTAGGGGGCCCGGTGGTGGAATCAAAGATAGCATGATGCATGCACCCAAACCAGCGGCCCTGTGTGACAGCGAAGCCGGTTTCTCGGAAGAGGCCAGAGGAACTGCGGCAGAAGATACATCCGCACTAAACTTTTCTTTCCGGACTTTGCATCCGCCCTTGTCCGGCCGGCGGCCGGCCTCCCTCGGCTCCAGAGCGCCGAGTCCCTCCACCACGCAGCCAGCAGGTGAGCGCATGTGTGATGAATATCGGCGAATGCAGGCGGAAACAACCCGGAGCATGCAGTTCCCACTCGCTCGTATTGCTGCCGATCTCTCTCTGCCTTTTCGGCGTACGCACACAGCTCTCGGCCGCGGAGGAAGGTCGGGTGGGGGGTTCGGCACTTTGGAGCACGTGTGTGTGTGTGTGTGTGTGTGTATGGGCAGCTTCACCATTTCGCTGGCGAAGGTGGTGATCCTACGGCCCAAACAGGTTAAGGGCCTGCTCCGAGCGTTTGTGATCTGTCTTGCTTACACCAGTCTGTGATCATCAGGCCGGGGGCATTCTGCGCCGGTGCACGGGGGACGTGCAAACATTCCAGCGGGCGACAAATCACCAGTTGGCGTTGGGGCACTACTGCATCAGCATCTCGTCACTGCCATTGCTTAGGTTGGGCTCTAAAAATCCTTCCACATAGTCCAAGCCTGAATATCCCAGGGACCATGGTTCTGGAAATGTCTACATACACGGGGACTGAAAGCTGGGAGAGTCTCCCCTGGTGTGTGTTAAAGCCACCGGTCTTCTGCGCTTCCGCCATCCTTTGAACCGGGCCCGGACCCACCGGGACATTCTCCCTCCAGAGAAAACACCGAAGCACCGGAATGTTCCACTCTCGCCTTCCTGTTCTTTGGTCCTTCAGTCTTTCCCGTCCGCTTGAGGGAAGACACGCGGATGCTACAACTATAGCGGGCTTATGTCCAGCAGCCAAACCGAGACGCCCCCAGACCCTTACCCGTCGCAATAATCTCGTTGTTATTCCCTTCCTTCCACCAGTAGATCAAGGCCTACACTTCTGGTGTCCCCCCGGAGACATTTCACCCTCCCCAGACCTCGTCTGGATCGGTCCAGGCGAGGCACACTGGACAGTGGCAGAGGTAGTCGTCGCGCACGCCATCGCCTAAAACGAACCAGAGGCTGAACCAGCAGCTCGCGGCTCACGCAGCGCTGGTCAAGAGCTAAGCGTGTGCGTGTGTCCGTGCATGCATTGAGGCGCCCGCCGCACCGCACCCGCGCGGCGTGGTCGCCGACCAGAGAGATGCAGAGCAAGACACCGACTAAAGCGTACGACAAACGATGGCGCAACCGACGCAGCGCCAGCCGCGAGAAGAGAAGGCCGACGACGAGCGGACGGTGTCGTCCCCCCGAAGTGACAAATCCACATGGCGACGGCACGTATTTCTCGTGGTCCTTTTTGTTTATCGTGGGTGGCAGGACGGCGGTCTTTCTTTGCCACATGTTGCTAAGACAGAAAGACCAGCCGGGTTTTTGTTTGCCATGGAAATGTGCAGCACGCGTGCCAAGAAGCACCGTCCGTTTGTCTCCCACGTAGACCCGGCATACACCCACACCGACAAACGCACACACACATCCTCTCGGAATGTTTGGACTGTGCGCTTGTATGTGTGTGCAAGCCCGGGCCACCCTGCACCAGTTGCGTAGGAATTTCAGCTCCCAGCCGTTGGGAACCCCAAAGAAATCCCGTTTCCCTGGCGTTGGGTCAGGACACGATGCCTTGGTTCTGGAACCGGTAAAGGGCGGAGCGGCGATGCGGCTAGCGAAGAAGATCCTTTATTTGCGTGTCTTTGTGGGCTGTTGGGGGTTCTTTTAGTTGCCCGGACTAGTCGGATGAGGAAGCACGTTCGCACTACTTCCTGGCGTCTGGAGGCTGAGAAACCACGCCGGTTATGGCATCCACTCGAGAACCCGCCATTTGGGTGAGATTGCCTCTTCATGAATGTGGCTTCTGGTGTTCTGGGACGAGGGGAGAGTATGCAGTATGTGGCTGTCAATGTTCGGTGGTCGACTGGTGTCGAGCGAGGACTACTCCCTCGACTCTAGTACCCTTCGGTCCGTTCAGAAAATCCACGCAAGCACCTAGACTTGCTAGTCTAGTCGGCGATCTGCCAACCCACTAGCTTGTCTCGTTTTTCCGGTCGTTTCTATAGAGTGTCATGAACAGCAAGCCTACTCTAGTTAGTCCGGGCTGGAGGCAACGGGATTCACTTTAGACCCTCGCGTCAACGTTCCGACGCAAAGAGCGAGACGATGGCACATTTGTATATCTCGAGGGTCCTTAGACCGGTGCGCTAGGTCCATCTTTTCCGCGGCTACGCCACTCAACCAGGCAGAAGAAAAGCCCAGGACCTGCAACTGTAGCGCGCAACCCGGAGGCGAACACAACAGGCCGGACTGTGACTTTATTTCCCTTTTATTTACGCTCCCCTCGCGGCTTCTTCCACCTGTGCCCTGAGCTTACCTGTTCCCCATCCGCCCGCTAAAGCCTTCCGGGACCAAGAACGATCGGGATCGAGGGCTCCGTTGGATCTTGTGAGTCAATCGCAGTGGGGGGCGAGAAAGAGAGAGAGGATCGCCGTCAACTCCGCGGACTGTCACGAAGTTTGTTTCTGCTTATTTGTGTGCTGTCATACGGCTCTTTACGTACAGTTGTTGCTTCACGGCAGATGCAAGAAAGGTCCACCAAATCGGAAATATCAGGGAATTTGGAAATCCTTCGAGTTCGGGCAAAACCCGCGAAGTTGCGACGTGCAGCGTGGTCCTTTCTCCGGGCCGGGAGAAAAGTGGGCCCGCTCGGGAGTGGAGACGCCGGAAAATGTCGGTGTTGGAATCGGGCATCGGAGTCTTGATCGGACGTCTTTGAACGTCGCATTGGAGAGGAAGGAGCAAGATTACATTATGTTTCCGATAGAGGAGAAATACATGGCTGCAAAAACACACAGTTTTCGGACTGCTGCAACTTTCCCATATACGGAAGAGTCACCCTCTCCCCTCCGATATCTTCCTCTAAGCGAGAACGCAGGTTCTGCACGCGGCCCCTAGAAACGGCCGCTGTTAAGAGTCCACAGCAAAATCGGCAGCACTTTCTAAACAGGACCACCCAAAAAATGCACATTTGCAAAAATACAAAATCTTGGAAAAGTCCACAACAGCCTCAATCTGGCCTTTTTCCCTCCCGAACTGCCTGGTCTGATTGGCGGCTATTGATGAGGCTTCCCGCCCGACGCTGGTTCGTGCGTCTTGCGTGCATGAGATTTACAGTGCTGCTTCTCAAATAGGCGATGGATGCAACGCTGGAGACGGGATGAAAAACAGGAAAAGTACATACTGGTGTGAACTTTTGGTGTGGGAACATCGGCCGCATCGCAAAAGACCACGCCAAAAATTGCAATTTGGGTATCTCAGTGGCCGGCGTCGGCACACTAGAGTATCGCTAAGAAGACTCGATAATTATATTGTCCTCCCCCGGTTCCCTCCCCGCCCTCTCAGTCTCACAAAGAGTTGTACCAACTCCTCGATGAACATGGAGATAGATCTACTGAAGCAAACACGTGCAGGTGTATTGGGATATGATTTCCGGATCAAAACCCAGCAAGTATTAATGATGTAGTCTATCTAAATGATTGATGAAATTTTGGAGTTGGATGATGAAAGAAGAAAGTTCTGTTGAGAACCCTCTAGATTTCCTCACTCCCACCCACTTTCTTCCGCTACTTCTCCCTCTAACATACACAGACTCTAAACCAGCAAGACAACCCTAACCCTAACCATAGTATGGGGGAGAGATGGAGAGACAAAGATTTAACGTGTATTCAGATGCCTTTGGCGTTTTTATTCTAGATAGCATCATTTTTGCGTTTGGGTCCCCAAGCTTGGGAGGGTCCTTTTATTTTTATTAGGGAGGAAGGGCGGGGGGAGCTCTCAATGCTAGGCGAAATGCCAAAAAAGGAAAACCCCCCAAAAAACCAAGGACCACTGCCTCATGAGGGGTTCTGGATCTATCTCCGCGATCGGTGATTTGCATATATGTCCTTTTTGTAATTGTATATATATATCGTGTGTCTTGCCCATACCATGAACTTGCATTTACCGGGCTGCGCGTCTGAATAGAGACCCAGCGTTCGTTCGCTTCTAGATGGGACAGACTCAATTGGAGGACCTCGCTTCTTCTATATGGTACAAAAGAGCATCGCCCACCCACCACCACACACATACACATACACACGCACACCTTGTTGTCTACCCTGGAAACAACCACCATCCTTGCCCCGGGACCAGCCTTGCTGCCGTGGGCTCCCTCCCGTGAAGAAAACAAGCATAACTCCCGCCACTTAGTGATCAAAGTACAAAAAGAGTCACCCGTCACCATGGCTGACGTCGACTCCCGCAATCTGGCTGAGGCCAGCTTCGGCGGCCCGCTGTCTCACCCGCTCCCGCCTCTCCACCGCATCGCCTCAATCCCCCGCATCCCGTCGCCGCGCTTTTCCGAGGAGCACTGGGACGCTGTCACCGCCGTTGCCACAGCCATCGGCGCCGAGTCCGACGTCGCCGCCCGGCCGCCCACCCCCCGCCCCGGGAACGCCACCTCGCGGCAGGCGCCGGGTCGGCCGGCAGAGTCTGATGCCGACTCTGTGGTGATCGTGGAGAGTCGCCCGCCGCCCCCGCCCCCGCCGCCGCCGCAGATCCAGTCCTTCCGTGAGCAGCAGCAGGCCGGGTGGTCCTGGCCCGAGTCCTTCCCGCTCGCAAGCGAAGTCAGCGCGCAACCCTCCCTGCATGGCAACCAAGCCGGCGACGATCCTGCAGAGCTCGCGGACACTTCGCGGTTCATTCTCGTCAGGAGCGCCACATCCGGCTATGACACCGACCACAGCATCGCGAGCTACGACAGCAATGCGCCGCGCGCGACAGCACCCTCGCTGACCACCAGCCAGCGACGCACCAGCCCCAGCGCGCAACGCCGCCACTCTCCGCCGACGGACCGCACTTCCCGGAGCCCGGACTCCGGGCGCACCGCGTGGCCGCTCCCTGTGCCCGTCCGCGCTAGGACACGGTCGGACACCACCCGCCGCGGGTCACTCTCTCCCCGCGACGACCGGGCGTGTACCCGGTACTCGTCGCCGTCGTCCAGCCGCGAGCTCGAGAGATACACTCCCCGCGCCGAGGTGGAACGTCGACGCGATAAGCGGGACGGAGACCGGTCCGAGAGCCGTCGGTCGCGGTCCCACAGGCAGCGCGAGCGCAAGCAGCAACCGCGAGATTATCAGACGCGCAAGAAGATGTCGCTGGGGCTGGTTGTCTTGGCTGTGCTGGCTTGGGTTGTGTGCTCGGTGTTGGAAGATGACTTCGATGATGAGTATTTCGATTAGATATTGAGAGTTTCGCTCGAGGATTGCAGTGGTGGTGTTTCGATAGAGAATGGACCTGGTAAGATGACCTTTCGTGAGCGGGAACGGAGACAAGATTGACATGACAAGAGACGGAGAGAATCAAGATGCACACAGAACATAATAGGTAGATGGCATGTTCGCAAGAACTTCCCCCTCCCCCTCCCCTTCATCCAATGCATGGAAGATGGATAGATAATAATACAGAACACCTCACACCAACAGTCATTGTTGTTGTCTCATATCAACCTAGTATGAACTCCTAACCCCAAGAACAGACGAAAAGCAAAGCAAAGCAAGAAGAAAGACACAAGTCAGGGAATCGGACACCGAAAAGGAATAAGAGATACGCCGCTTAGATCCGAGCCGGCGCCGCATCCTTTCTCCACCCCTTTGTCCGCATGTTGGTCTCAATAGCCTTCCAAATAACCTCAACCGTCTCCTTGTCCCGAAACCGCGCCGCCTCGCCGGAAGCACTGCTAGGGTCTCCGCGCCAGCGATCCACCGACACCGACGTGATGGTGGGCCCCCACGCCCGCACGTTCTCTGGCAGCTGGTCGCCGCGCCACCCGACATACACGCCCTGCACGTGGCTGAACAGGTCCAGCGGCGTCGGCCACTTGTAGCTCTTGAACTGCCACGTCTGGCCGGTGGTGAACACCGCCACCACGCGGTTCCAGTACTCCGGCTTGAACTGCTCCGGCGTCTCGACCAGGATGAAGCGGATCGGCCGCATCGGATCGATGTCGCGCATCATGCGCGTAACGTGCAGAATCGTGCTGCCGGTGCCCGGCCCATCGGCGTTGACGTAGCGGCCGTCTTCGAGGAAGTCCCGGATGTTGGACATGCGGAGGAGCGAGGATGCCGAGGGAGACAGGAGGATGATCGGGTCGGGTCGTCGGGTCGGGCCCTTAGAGGGGGCTGATGCTGCTTGGCTGCTGAGGTGTTGGGAACCCTTGTGTATGAACGGAGCGGCAAACTTGCGAACGTAGGAGAAGTCCTAAAATGAAGAAACATGCACGTCAGGAGGGGCTGCTACATCAATCAATATGCACCGCCATTCCAGCTTACCGTAGGCTTGACTCCCTGCAACACCGTATTTCTATCCCCTGTGCGACGCTCTCGGTTGTAGATGATCTCGAGCCGAGGATCAATCGTGCCCTTACCGGAGCGCGAAACGCCGGCAACAGGCACCACGGCTCCAGTGGCACCGGGCACCGCCGCGCTCGCCACAGTCTTGGCCAGCGGCTTGATGTACTCGCTCTCCTCGCTGGCGCCCTCCAGCCAGGTGACCAAGTCGAGGCGCTCGACGAAGCCGAGGTTCCGCACTTTGGACGCCGCATCGCCGATGGTGTCGTTCAGCCGCGCCGCCGAGGCGTTGTACTCGGGGATCGCGACCTCGCGGTTCAGCCACGCAAAGTAGATGCTGCGAAGGTCGACGCGCACATCGCCCGAGTCGAAGCGCGTAGCGGTTGTCAGCGCCAGGCTCGCATTGTTGGCGTGCGGGAAGCGCAGGTGTGTGGCGGTTGCGAGCGGCGCTTCGGCGGCTGAGGGGTCCGGGCCGGCGGTCGGGACGGCGGCTTTGCCGGTGGAAATGCTCTGGCGCAGCAGAAGCAGCGCGTCCTGGTCGGCCGACGCCATGTTTGTCGAGCGGGTAGTCGAGACCAGTCGAAGGATGTCGTCGATCGCGAAGTTCAGAGGGGGACGAGGGCGACGTGTGCAGACGAATTGGAGAGGATGCTGTAGGGGAAAGTGAATGAGAAGAAAATGAAATCAAGGGGAAAGAGATATTAGAATCCTTCGAAAAAGTATGTTGATGGAATTGAGATGTTAATGGGCGTTGGGGAGAGAATCAAAGAACCAATTCTGAAAAACGAAAGGTACATAGGGAAATTTTCGAGCATGGGTGTTGGGTTTGAAAATGTGGAGCATCGAGGTGGTTCCAGACATTTTAATGTGGACGGAAAGCAAGCCCCCCAAAAAGAAACCAAAAAAAACAGACAAAAAAACAATTTTTTAATTTATATATATATATATATTAAAAGGGTGGCAGAAACGGATGGAAAAGGGAGACGCGCAACACTTTGACGAGACTCTGAATGGCCCGCCAAGCAAACGCCCGGTGACGGGACGACGCCGCCAGCTGCGAGGCGGTGAGATGTCTCCCTTGGCCAGCTGCCACGGCTTCGGAGTTTGGATGACGGCGTCCGGGAGTGTGGCTCGGCCGGCTGGCCGTCTCAACTCCACAACACCACATCACTAACACACACACCTTGTCCCTTCTTTTTTTTTTCTTTGCTCTTACCCTGCAGTGGGAATCTTACTAGTACCGCCAACCGCCACATGCAGTCAGTTGTCTCCAACAGGTGGAAGAAGCGGAGGAAGATAGAGATGGAACGGCTCTTCTACGAGTTCATAGGGGCCGTTGGCGGCCTCCTTGCTATGTGTGGGTGTAGTGCGTGCATCTCATCGATTCTCCCCGCTAAACACTTACACATCCAACCTCACCGTACAGCTCATCACGTCGGCCTGAATGCCACCTCTCCGCCACGGGGCGCTTGGCATGGCACTTTATAGTGCCGATGGACAACGGGATGCAGCATCTCGATAGTATCTCACAGTAGATGGGGTCTCTCATATCCCCAGTGTTCATGGGGCTTTTTGCGAAGATTTTAAAGGTCACTTGCATTGCACAGGCCGATCTACCACCGCACAGCAGATACACAAGACAGGTCCGTTGTAAATGAGGGCATGACTCCATGGTACTCTACCAGATATCTATGGGTTTGACGTAAAAGAAAGAGAAGCCACAGGCCTGCGTGCATAGGTCTAATCCTATACACACCCTCGACCATGTATCCGTTACTCATCGTCGTCCTCCTCCTCGTCATCCGACCCCTCCGGGCGCAGATCCTCCACGATCAAGTTGCCCGACCGGCCCACCGCCTCTCCAAGCCGCACAGACTCCGACGGCTCAAACACCGCGCGCGGGAGGATGGACACCACCCGGAACCGGTACTCGTGCGTGTAGCCCGCCGGCTTGTCGGCTAGCCCGGCCTCTTCCGCAGCCGCCGCACCGTCAACATCCCGCAGCAGGTCGTAGCACTCGACAAACGCGTAGAGCTCCTCCACCGGCAGCCCGCCGTCAAACCGCCGCACCACACGGCCCGCACCCGAGCTCTCCGGCATCTTGAGCGCCAGACGCAGCACGCCGGGGCTGCCGGCCTCCGGCTCAGGTGCAACTGTCGACGCGCGCCACCGCCGCCACTGGTCGCGCTTGCGCGCCAGCTCCGCCGCTTGTTCGGCCTCTTCGCGCGCCCGCTGCTCGGCTGCCGCCGCCGCCGCCTGCGCCTCGCGGCGCTGGCGTGCGCGCTCGCGATCCTTCGCCAGCGACCGCTCGTACGCCGAGTCCTGCTCCTCGCGCATCGTGCGCGCAGCCTCGCGCTCGCGGCGGTCGGCCCGCTCAACCGCGAGCTCCACGCCGTACTTCTCCATCGCCACGCGGATCTCGCGCAGGTACCGGGTAGCCGGCATCGGCCCGGCGAGCCGCTTGACGATGCCCATGCGCGTGCTGCTGCCCTCGCGCGGCGTCAGACACACCAGCGCCGAGAACGGGAACTTGGTGCAGCCGTACTCGAGCGACACCTGGTACGCCTCGGTGTCACGCACGTTGCCGCCCCAGATGATGATGTTGTTCGACGCGTCCTTGATGAAGCTGGTCACCTCGGGCGCCAGCAGCGTCTCACGCACGAAGCTGGCCGTGTCGTCGTGCTCGGGCGAGAGCAGCACGATCAGTAGGAACTGAAGGTCCTTCTTGGCCTTGTCGAGCGCCTGCGCCACGCCGCCCTCGAAGAACGGCAGCTCGCCGCTGCCGTAGTCCTCCTCGAACTCGCGCTTGAAGCGGGCGGCTGTGTCGCGGGGCGCAAGCGCCGCTCGTCGCCCGGCGGCGCTGCGGAGGCCGCCCGACGCGGCCCGGGGCTGCAGGTACCGCGGGAGGAACGTGGTCAGGTACAAGACGGTGCGGTACATGGCGAGCAGCATGCGGTAGCCCATATTGAACGGCGACAGTATCAACGAGATGACCAGCGGCATCTTGAAGCCGGAGTTTCGAGGCTGCGGGACCACGCGGGGGGCCGGGTCGGTATGGGTGGAGTGGTTGAACTGGGCTTCGAGAGCTTGCGCGTAGAGGCTTTCGTGGAGGTTTTCGAATCGCGCAGTTGGTTGCGGTCGGCTCTGAGCAGCCTCGGCTTCTTTAACAAGGTCCGGACCTTCTCCGTCGAAGAACTTGGAGATGGCGATCTAGACGGCGCAGAGGTGGGGTTGTCAGAATGACAGTACTGCCATGTTGGTTTTGATGGTGGTGCGGACATGACATACCTGGACATTCCATTGTGACCGCTCTAGCAGAGGAATGGCATCTTTTGGTTCCTGGTTGGATAGCAGAGTGTACTGGTCCAGAGCCTCGCGCTGGCTTGGGGACAAGCTGGACAGATCAACTTCGTCACCAGCCATGGTTGTGGGATGGAGTCGTGCAATGAAGAGCTGGGGGGAAAAGAGAGGAAAAAGAAGCCGAGTGTCAATCAAGAAAGAAGACGCGGAGAAATCAGTAAATAAGATGGAAACACGTCAGTAGCTATATAGCTCTTAAGATCTTTGTTTATCTGCCTTGAGAATAACAATTAAACAAGGCAGACGCCGTAAAGCCATATATGGGCATTAGAATGACGATAGAAGCGAGAAGATGTAGGCGACCTTGAATAGAGAAGTATATTAAATAAAGTGGAAGAAAGAAGATAAATGGAACATTTAGGGCTTTAAATAGATAGCATGAGGGAGAGGTAGAATACAAAGGACATTGAAAAGAGTGGTTAGGGTCTATGTCGAGTCAGTTCAAGCTTGAATATTGAAGATGTTCTGGTGATGATGACTTGTCAAGAAGGCCACCATGGCTTAGTCGGAGGTGCAGACTTATGTACTAGTACATGTGTGGGCTCCTAGCCGTAGTGCATTCTGGGTGCGTAGTCCGTCATGCGACATGTACCAGCATGTCACACGCGCAGGGGCTAGGGTTAGCCACACATAAGGTCACGGGAGATAAGATAAGCCACACGCAAACGCCGGCGGCTGTTAGGGTTAGCCAGCTCAAGGCGGGGGAAAGCCAGAAAGGTACGTACCCTCCGCCCAAAATTTATGCAGCTAAGCAGAACATGCAAAACCCCTCTAAACGCATGTCCGTAAGCGGTGCATTGCGATTTAGAGTTTCGCAGGTTCAAGGTTACTTAATCAAATCATCTATCATTTTCCAACCTCAATCTTCCTTCTTCTCTTTTCACTTGGAACCATCCCGAACGACTCTCTTTGGCCGCCCCCGATTTCCACTGTTTGGACGGATAGCTAAGCCAGCCGGCAAAGATCGACGTGCTCCTATAAAAAGCAGCAGAAAAAAAACCTGGTCTCAGTTTCCTCGATCAGCTTCGCGTCTCCCGCCCGGCTCACATATTTTGGTGATCTATTATCTTGGTTTAATTGCTGATCCTCTTTTTTTGGACTTCAACTTGCTCTCCTACACGTTCAGTTTGGCCGCTTTACCTTCATTTACTGCGTGCCAATTCTCTTTCCCCTATGATCTTCCGTCCCCGATATCATGGCTCCCCATATCCCGTGATTCCCGGCTTTTCAACGACCTCCCACACGTCCCTACGCGATAGGAGCTTGGCCTCGTAACAATCCAATCTGAATCAAGCTCACCCGGACGACTATTTCCTAACCCTTCATACATTTATTTGCCTTTTATAGCGCCTAACTATTGGAATATCTAGTCCCTCTCTTTCATACGTTACCTTCTCTTTTATTGTTCTCTTCTTCTATTCATATATTCTTCTTCCAGTTTATCTCTATCTACCCATTCTTCAAGCTATCTCCAGCTCTCCACTCTGTACCTTCACCTCTACTCATCTCTCTCTAGGTGCTTTTCCCGGTGTCTCACAGGATTGTGCCGAAGCTGTGATACCTTGGTACCGATTGTCGTTGTCACTGTCGGTCCGTCGCGTGCTGCCGTCATCCGTCCCGTCCTCCGTGTCTCGCTCTTACGTTCCAATGTCCACACGACTGAACCGCGTCGCCGATTGTCCTCCGTCTTCCTCCTCGCTGCGCCCGCGCTTGTCCACCCGTCCTTCGTCGTTCGCCTAGGCAATGGCTGGTCGCGGGGCCTCCTCCCAGTCACACGAGCTGCGACGCCAAGCGGGCTCTCCTAACACGAGGGCCGGTCGAGGTATGGGAAAAAAAAGTCGGCGATTCATGATTCGTAGTGCACAATGCGAACATGGCTTGGCTCCTTCTATGCGCCCATGCTCCCCTTGCTTGCTCCCTTTCATCACTCCTCATGCCGGGTAAATCTATGCTAGCTTACTGACCCTTCCTTTCGAACCCACTAAAAGCAGACACGAAAGACACTCTCTGCAAGAACGTCCTTATCTATGGTCGCTGCCGTTACGAAAACCAGGGTTGCACGTTCAACCACAATCAGAACAAGCCCGCGAACTCTCCAAGCAAGTCGAACGCGTATGTGATGGGCCGCTCTGGAAATACCATGGGAAGAGGACAAACCGCTCACGCTTCTAGGGGTGGTCGCAATTTCAACAACAAACCCCTAAAATGGGATTCGCCGAGCTTCACTCCGTCGAACACCGCCGCCGCTCCGGCTTCCGATTCCGCCGCCGGCCCCGCCAACTCCTCCGCCGCAGACCCAACCCAACCTTCCGCGGCGTCGCTTTCAGCCCCGACCACTGCTCCAAGTATAATATCCTCTCCGCCGTCGACGACTGCCTCAACTAATGCCGTCTCTGTGCCGTCGATTGTGGCCCCCGCCACAGGTGCCAGATCCACCGCCGTCGGTGCGGGTTCGCTGGCCAGTACTGCCGGAACCTCAGCCCCACCTTCGACCTCCGCATCTGTCGTCGGCGCCGCTTCTCCCTCGACAACAAACTCTACTACTACCTCCCCGTCGGCGAAGAAGTCTACGTTCTCCACACAATCCATCAGTGCCGCTTCATTCACCCCGCGAGGTGCTGGAGGTAAGTTCCGACTACTCTCGTGCGGAGGAGTACACGTGAACATTCACGTCTCCTTCACACCCTCGTGGGATCTTCACTGACACATTCGGCAACTGTGCGCGTGCTCCCCCTCTCCACACGGAGGGACACGCCGCATCCTTGATGCTGCTATTTCGCCCACTTTGCAGCGCTATCAACTGTTGGCACTCCCGTGCCCGAACAAGCCGAGATGAAGAAGATCACCCCGGTCCTGAACCCTGCAAACGCCCGCGAGTTCACCCCCCAGACCGCCCCCGCCTTCGAAATGCCCCATCCCATAGTTGAGCAGAATGACATGCATATCGACCCAAATGCTGCCTCTTACGGATACGATGCTTTCACCATGGGTTCGGTAGCGGCCGCTATACCGGCGGCTCCTTTTAACCCTTACGCGCAAGATTCTTCCGGCCTCCCGCCACAAGGCCCTTCATTCTATACTCCACACGCAGGATATGCGCCGACTCACCAGCTGGTATGTACAGCCTTTGAATGACAGCCTTTGCCAGATTATGAAGCAACTTTTCGCCTATTAACAGCACAACTGTATCGTCATAGCTTCAACACCATCTATATGCAAACATCGGCCCGTATAGAGAAGACCTGGCACCTCATCAGAGGTTGACGCATGATCTCTTCTTGTCTGAGGATATCAGAGAAGACGCGGTAAAGAAGCTTGAAGCAACTCTGCGCGTCATCCCCGTTACCAGTTGAGTCCACCCGTCCCGCTTTGTCCATGTCAATGTCTCAGTCGGCACGCGCGACTTCCCTAACACTGTCCTCTCTTTTGGTCAGCCTCCCAACTCCCTGACGTTGAGGGTTACCATTCTCTCGTTGCTCTTGACACCACTCCCCGCAGCAACCCTCTTCTTTTCGGGTATCCCACCTGGGTCTACAAAGCCACCTCCATAAAGGACGATCGCACATACTGCCTACGGCGTTTCGAAGGATTCCGCCTCACCAACGAAAACGCCCACAAGAACGTCTTGCGCGCTGTCAACGATTGGCGAAATGTGTCCAACGGAAACGTGGTCAATGTGCACTACGCGTTTACTACTCGGAAGTTTGCGACAAGTTCACTTATCATTATCCAGGACTACCATCCGTTAGCAAAGTCGCTCGCTGAAGTCATCATCCAGGCAACTAGCCGAGGATACTCTCGCGGCAAGCCCATCCTTCCCGAAGATGTCATCTGGCCGTACGTTGTTCAGATTGCAAACGCCCTCCGCGCCATTCACTCGTCGAATCTCGCCGCGCGGTGTTTGGAAATTACGAAGATTCTCGTCACCGATAAGAATCGTATCCGGTTAAACGGCTGCGGTATCCTGGATATCGTCCAAGCTGAGGACCACCCGCCCCTCGCGGACCTGCAACAGGAGGACCTTGTCCTGTTCGGCAAGGTGATCGTGTCCATGATCTTTGGTGCGCCGGTTTCCAACCTGCAGACACCCCTTCTCGAGCACCACCTGATGGAGCTATCGGACATTGGCGTGTCAGCGGAGCTCCAAGACTGCGTGCGCTGGCTGATCCTGCCGCCGCAGCCAGGCAGCCAGGCGAAGAGCATGGGGCAGTTCCTGAAGCGGATCGCCGACCGGTCGTTCGACGTGATGGACTCGATGCTGCACTCCTACGACGGCCTGCAGCAGGCGCTGTACCCAGAGCTCGAGAACGGGCGGCTGGTGCGGCTGCTCGTCAAGCTGGGCACGATCAACGAGCGGCAGGAGTTCGACGGCGACCCGCGCTGGTCGGAAAACGGGCCGTGCTACCCGCTCAAGCTGTACCGCGACTACCTCTTCCACGCGGTCGACGCGGCCGGCAAGCCGAGCCTTAACCTGGCGCGCATCATCGCCAGCCTCAACCGGCTCGACGTGGGTACTAACGACACCATCAGCCTGACCAGCCGCGACGAGCAGACGGTGTTCTACACCACGTACAAGGACCTCAAGCGGCTGTCGGAGGTGGCGTTTGGGGCTCTGCTGAAGTCCTCGGCGCAAGCCAAACCCGGTCGGTAAAAATGGACATTGGGCATTGGCTTTCGGAAAGGGGGTTGGATGGGGAGTACAAAATTCTAAGGAAGGGGGGAGGATTCTACTGTGCTTTCTTTTTCTTCTTCCGGGGTTGACGGCTATTGACGATGTGCACGCCCAGTGCAAGAAAAGGGAAACAAGGAAG
Source organism: Knoxdaviesia capensis (assembly GCA_001510575.1). Classification (NCBI taxonomy): domain Eukaryota; kingdom Fungi; phylum Ascomycota; class Sordariomycetes; order Microascales; family Gondwanamycetaceae; genus Knoxdaviesia; species Knoxdaviesia capensis. The sequence continues at coordinate 1,342,690 of LNGK01000008.1, read as the reverse complement.
CGATGGGGTATGGAAAGGCCAAGGGAATAGGGTATTACAGCCAGAGTAGGTAGGTTTTTGGAGATGTCTTCTTCTTTTTTTTTTTTTTCTTAAGTGTGCATGTGTATGTTCCTCCTCCTCTTTTGTTTTAGGTATATTCCGAGGGTGTGTGAATATTGAGCTTCCTCTTCTTGTTTTTCTCTCATCGGCTTTGGATGTCATGGTCGTTTGTCGGCGTATCAGCGTGTCAGTGTATCACCAGCGTGTCGGAGGGCCATTTTTCATGACAAAACAAGAGTTTCCTTCATTCATCCGAGTTGTATCACAATCTACGGGGAATAGGCACTAAGGAATAGCAGAGTTAGATCAAATCATTCAGCTTCAGGGCCGCAGAGGCCACAAGCGGAGTGCTTTTTTTTTTCATTCATTTCCGGGCACAAGAGCTTGGTCGACTCTCGTTATGTGCCCTGTTTATTGCGTTTTGTCTTCATTGCAGATGCGGACCTAGGTGTAAGAACATAAAAGAGTGACGCGGCTATGGCGCGTCTACAAGCAGACTGCAAATAAGAAGGGCAGTGTTTGTTTTCCGCTAGAGAATGGACGGGGTTCCTCCGGCGTATGGTAATGGTGTGGGTGTTTGTTTTGGGAGGGTCGGGAGAAGGCGAGATTGATATCATCAGTCGGAGGGGGGTTCGGAGTTCGTTATGAGTAGTGAGTTAAGACTCGGGCGACTCAGTCGGCATCGTCGTTCACGAAGGGGTTCGGAATCACTTCGCTGCCGTCGACGGGGCTTATCAGCACCAGCAGCGTGCCGCGGACAACCACCAGGCCCAGCGATCTCGTCGATTCGTTGCCCTCGTCGTCTATATACCTAGGGTCAGCATTCATAGTGGTGGTTTCCCTCTCCGAAGAGGGTGTGAACATAACACACGGCGGGAAACTTACCGCGCAGAGACTCTTCCACTTCGTCAAGGACCAGGTTCATAAGGGCGTCGTAGCCCTTCAGCACGCCGGTAGCTATCAAGAGAAGGCCGCGGGGGTTAGCACACTCTCTCTCTCCGCCATGTCTCCCATACATAAAAGACGACGTCCACCAAGGGTATGCCCGAAAGACTCACCTTCTCGGCCGCCGTTAAACTTGACCGATATCCGCTTATCCATGTACTTGCTCAAATCCAGGATATTCTCCTTCTTCGGCCGCTCAGTCTCGCCCGACGCGCCGCCTCCACTGCCACCACCGCGATGTCCACCGCCGCCGCCGTAACCGCCGCCGCCGCCGTGGCTGCGTGCACCGTACCCTCCGCCACGACCGCCGCCCTCATGGTAGCCACCGCCACCGCGGCCTCCCGCGCCGCCGGGACCCCCGCGGCCACCGCCCCGCCCGCCGCCCCGGTCACCGCGTGACGCACCGCCGCCGCGGCTGCGCTGGTAGCCTCGATCCGCCATTGCCGGAAAATAAAACTCGAAGAAAAAAGAAAGAGACAGGGAAGGTCGCTTCGTGATGCAGGGTTGGAGGTATATGGCGGGCTTCTTCTTTGTTTCTCGCGGTTCGAAGTCGTCGTTTGTCGAAGTGGGGGTGGAGGGGAAAAGTTCGAGGTCAGGGATCGATCGTGCCACCACCGATATCGCAAGTGTCCCTAGGAAAACAATTGGGATTATCCGTACTTCAACAGATATGCGGTGAATTGAAGGATCAAAAAAGACCGTTGAGGCTGTCGTCTGTGTGAGATTTCGACGTTGATAGCACGACCCTCTTTTTCTTTTTTCTCCTTCCACCAGGTTTTGGAGGTTGAAGATGATGTGAGGTCAAGCAATTCGGGGCCCAGCCAATGGCGGAGCTTGGCTGTGATGACTAAGGCCAGCCGCTCGTTTCGGGTTTAGCGCGCTTTGCGACCTTTTAAACGCAGTTTGGGGTTTGTGTCAATGTGGGGGATTTCAGGGTTGAACCACAGACGTTTTTTTTTAAGGTGAACATGAGATGCTTAGGTCTTGATGTTCAGAAAGAAAAAGAAGAAAAGCCCAGTTGGGGCAAAAATGACAAACTCTCTCCCTGTCCCCCGCCATGATTGTGGCTGTCTACAGCTCATTCGGTCAGACTTCTTCAGGGTTCGTGACAGTAGGGTTAATAACCCTAGGTTCGCCAGAAAACCACTTACAGGCGATTCACCTGCATGGTCACAATTCTCCATGAGTGATGAAACGACTGATCCAAGGAGCATGGGTTTCAACATGTACAGGTCTGGCAAGTCCAAAGGCATAAAGAGCAGAAGATGGCTAATACGGCACCCCGGCCTCGTTATCACTTTTGGACTCCCCCAATCGTGAGGTGGGCGAATCGCATATATGGATTTTCTTCAGTTTCTCCAAGCGCATCATCCACTTGTTCTGGGCGGGATGTTACGGCCCCCTTCGAAACGATATCCAGAGTTGCAGGTACCGTTGGACAATGGACCCTTTTCTCGAAGCTATTTGAATGATCTGGAGCCGATGGCGGCATAGAATCTGGGATATCCAGTGTTTTATCATGCGTCTGGGGGGATGTCCCGTCACTTATTCCACCCACCCAGCCCACGTCCCCCCTCCTCACTTGGCGGTCCCGGTCCGGGGTCGGCAGGTTTGATATGAGAAGATGAGATGGCTGTGTCGAGCTTCAGACAGAACCGGGATGTGTAAATGGGCTCTCTCTCTCTCTCTGCCTCTATCCGAAGCATGGATTCCTGTGGTTGCAGTAACACTGGTCTTCGGTATCACTCCTGCCTGTAATGGCTTAAGGCGATCCCCGAGGCGCAAATACCAAGACTGAAGCTGGTGCCGGGGGGGTTGAATAGGTTCCATTTCCAGTGTGGGATGGCCAAGTCTGGCACAGACTGGCAGTGCAGTTCATATTCATCAAAGCCATTGACCGGCCACTCAATATTCGGGCCAAAAGCATAGACTGTAGATACCGCCGTCAGTAGTCTGCGCCGAGTCCGGAGTATGCCACTTGCTCTGCCTTGCCCGCAGTTTTATACGGGCCAAGGGGGGAGGTCAACCCAGCTGCAAGACCGGAACTCACAGAGGCCTCTCAAAGCTCCACGGGAGCAGTTCTCCCCATGAGATCTGTCGCTAGATCTAAGAGAAGCACCGCGAGTGGTTTCCGGAAAGAATGAACCGCCTTCTATGGGGGCCCAGCCCTGCATGTCCAAAGTAGCCAAGAGGTTGGGACTGCATGGAGAGAGGAAAAAAGAAAAAAGAAAAGAAAAAAGAGCTTTTGATGGATGGGTAGGTAACAAACATGGTTTAGCGTATTCTCGCTTGCTTCCATTTTTTTTTTCATCTCACTCTTGTTTTCTCCCTGGCCCGGACCACTGATTACATCCACCACCGGCGCCGCCGTGGCCGAAGAAGTGGGTTTGGGAATATGTGAAGGCATGCCTTAAACCGTTTACCCAAAAACTGCAGGTTAGCGAGACCGCAGAAACGTCAACGTGTGTAAACGACCCAAGTTGGGTGCAGCTGTCACCAGGTGTCTTGTCTCACAACCGTCCTTCCAGGTTTTTTTTTTTTTTCCTGGTGGCTTCAGAAAACCATGAACATTGTTTCGTTCCTTCCTTCTTTTAATTATTGTTTTTTACTCTCTCGCTCTTGGTCCATTTTAGTGCTTTCCGCCTGTAGCTTCCTCGCCTCTTCTTTCTCCGTGCACCCTTTCCTGTGTTTCCGCCCTCGATGTACTGCCGGAAGGCCCACAGTACTCTGGGCACAGCCACTTTGACCTCACCAGTACATGCGGGTTTTGCCGGCATGCCATGCAAACCCTCCCACACAACACAAGTACCTTAAATGTACTTTGCATGCAGCGGAGGCGTCTCTTTTTGCTAGTGAGGTACACCACCTTCTACCGTGTCCTTCGTTCCTGCCCCCCCAACCCGCGCTTTCCCTTCGATAAGTTTTCTTTTTTTTCCTTGTTTCGTGGTTTTGCGCTTTGCGGGTTGCACTTTCCCACCCCCCATATTGCTTTTTGAATGACCTGTTTTGGAGACCGGAGGGCTCTTTGGTTTTTGGTTCTTTTTTTCTAAGTCATTGACAGTTAGATTCTCTCTTGAGGAAGGGCGTGTGTGCGTGTGTCGCTCCTGCCACCTTGGCCCGTATGCTTTGTTTAACGTTCCTGCCCGCATGCAGAAAATAAGAAGAAAAAGGTGAAAAAAGTGCTCCGATTCCTCTAGGGCCGGTTACGCTGGAGGGGAAGGAACGACGAACGGTAGCTTCCCTTTTTTTACTTTTTTATTTTCCTTTTTACCCTTCCAGTTCTTTCCTCTCTCTTTCCTCCCCTTCCTTCCTCGTTTGTTCTCCATCTCTCCTTCCCTCACTCCTGAGACCTTGCCCTTAGCTTCTTTTCATCCGACGTTTCTCCCACAGCCTCGTGTTAATAATCTTTTTCTCTGTTTTCTCTTCTCTTTTCTTCTTACACTTCATCGACCGTTTTCCCTCTTCCTCCGTATATTTGTGCTTTCGTGAGAGCTTCACCGTTTCTCATCCTTTCTATCACTGCTATTGATTCGGCCTTTAAACACCTGGAGCTTTTCTTCTACTACTGGAGTTAGTCTCTGTCAATTCTTTCTCTCCACTTCCAACGATACTTCACGGCCTATTCCTTTTCCCTGCTTCCTCGGGCATTTCTACGTAAATCCATCGGCCTGTCTTTTTTTTCCTCCTTATTTGCTTCCATCCCTCGCCTTCGTTTCTCCCTTGGCCGATTTCTGTCCCTTGGACTTCATTCGTCTCTTCTTTATTATATATACGCTTCTGTTCTGTAACTTTTCGGGGCCTGTTCTTCAACCACTGTCGCGTCAATTCCGTCTTGGCGCTCCGAGATCCACCAACTGCTCCAGGCCTTTTCGCAACCCTCCCGAATCCTCTTGCCGCTTATCCGGCGGAGGCCTCCCCGATCGGCTCCGGACTCTCTTTTTCTCAATTCACCCATTTTTCCGCGTCTTGGTCTTTCGCCCATTTTTTTTCTTTTAATCGCCGCACCCGCCGCACCTCACCACGCTCGTCTCGTCGGCCGCGTTCTGACCTGTCGGAACTCCCCGTCATCAGTCCACCATCATTTTCACCCCCGTTGAAGCGGAGGCTTTCCCACTTCGTTGAATCTTCCTAGCGAGTTCATTTCCATCTTCGCTTCCATTTCTGGCTATTAACCCTAGGTATGGTGGCTCTTGGGGATCCTTCTTCATTGAGACTGCAGAGCTTGATAGCACTTGCAAGACCAATACTCTGGCCAAATTCGGAGCCATACAAGGGCTCTGCCGTGTGATTCTTTTTCGGTGAACATCCATCTTGAAAACGCCTTCCACATGTTGAATACCAGTATTTGTCTCACCAAATAGAGCACCAACGCCTCTTGAACTCTCCCCTCGGTTCTTGGCTCTTGCGACAGCATACGGTCTTGTCTTCCCACCCTATACACATACACCACGGGCACTTCAATCTCCTAGCGCTACCTCATCTCTTACGGCACACCTTCGGTGAAATCGGTGGTACTTGGTTATTCTTCGCCTTATTCTTCCTTGATCTCATCCCGTAGACGCTCTCTATCCGGCTGGGAATCTCGGACTGATCTCTCCAACTTACCGCTGAGGGCGGTTTTCCTCCGGCCTCTTCATCATGTCCCATCAACCAGACTACGACGTTCCCATGCAAACAAGGCGAGATGGGCGCGACTCTTTACCCCGATCACAAACCCCCATATCGACCGAACGCATCCCTCAACCACCGCCACCACGAGGTATGAGGACTTCTATTTGCCGTGCTCGTCACTCCGACGTTTCCCTGTGTCTAACACCCGCCAAATCTTACTGATCCTAATGCTCACTGTTCTAGGAGACTCTAAACCGATCAATTACTTTGTCAAAAGTACCGCCAGGAAGTTGAAGTTGGTTGAGGCTGACGGAGATACCTTCTCGGATATCCTTGGACTCATCAGCGAATATGAAGGTAAGCAAACTCGATGCCCGCCTGCGTAAACGAGATCTCGTTTCTTCGAATCCTGCTTCGCCATTTGAAACTCTGCTGGAAGGCAGTAAACAGACAACCTAACTTCTCACAAATCTGTTCGAGTCAAAAGGTGTCCTTTATCGTCATGAGAGCCTTGCGTCAAACCTTGGTGCCAAGCTCACCGCGCCACGACTCCTAAAAGCCTTGGACGGAGCCTTTGAAGGCCCAATAATCACACAGCCATCATCTGACGGGTCTGGCAACGGCCAAGTCGGTTGGTTAGATGTCGTTGCGTTTGCAAAGGCGAATCCCGACAGCTTCGTTCTCACCAGCCAACTCGGCGGCCGCGTTTGCCAGTTTCATCTGAATGGTCAGATGGTCCAGATCACCGAAGACGACTGGAGATTGATAGTGTCTGGCGCTATCGATCGCCTGCTCCCCACTCATCCTCTCGAAGAAGATGAAACTGCCGAACTTGCAACTCTTGACATTGTGGAAAGAAGATTGTTTGTTTTGATTCAGAAATCTGACGAGGTGGCTAAGCGGGCTCGCCAACTCAACTATCAGTTGAGCGGCCGTCGGGCAGCAATCGCAGTTCGGAATCCCGGTGCACAACAACAGCTCCAGCAATCCCAGCAACAGCATGTTTCTCATCTCCACCAGCCTCAGCCTCAATCGCAGTCACATTTACTTCACCCCGCCACCGCCTCGAATCCCTCGTTCAACAGCCTTGGCGCTCCTCGTAGACCATCTCCCAGCGGCTATAATCTCCACGCCGATCTTCTCCAGCAGTTCGAAGACCCGCCTCCAACTGCAGGGGGGTCTTCCCGACTTTCTCCTAACCATGCCATGTCACAGGCATCAGGACAAGGATCCGGCGCAGGATCCGGAGGCGGAGTCGGAGGAGGTTTGGGCTCCAGTAACGGCAGCTTGAGCACAGGCAACCAGTCCACTCTACAGAGAAGGCACTCGGCCATTGAGGGGTCCTACTCCGATAGCCAGTCGGGCGATGGACCAGGATCTCGAACTTCCGACGACACTCCTCATCGACGAGTCATCATGGCGCGCACGGATCGTATGGAGAAGGGCTCGATTATCCGACCGCCTTGCGATAGATGTCGACGGCTCAAAACGGATTGTGTGAAGCACCTTACCTCGTGCCAACGGTGTACGAAGCGCCACTCCAAGTGCACATGGAAAACACTGACGGAAGAAGAAGTGTCTTGGTTGACGCGAGAGTACGCTTCAATGTACTCAATGTACAACGGAGAAAGTGTTGCTATGGGGAACAGCGGACCAGCCAGAAGCTCGACCACCGAATCGGGAGAGAACGATTTAAACTCCCAATCTCAAGATTTCCCGTCGGCACGGGGCCTTCAAGCTAACCCTCCACCCTCGGTGCGGGTAGCGCCTCCTCCAGAAGACGAGCAGGATAGCAAAGACCGTGGACTCGCGCGGCTGTCGTCTCCCGACACAATGCGGCCACGCAGCCATACCGACTCGGATATCTCTCTCGACAGACGCGGACGAACGCCAGACCGACCCTCTCTCACCCTCGGCAGTCTCAAGTATCTGCCACCCCCCACCGTACCCTCGCGATCTCCCACGGCGCCGCGCTCTCCGATGATGCCACTCTCTCCGATGACCTCGCTGTCGCCAATGACGGCACTTTCGCCGATGGGGCCGCAGTCGCCGTTGTTACCACCTTCACCCATGCCATCTCAGGCAGCGGGAGGGTCGCCACTCCCCATGCCGATGTCTCTGCACAAGTCTTCAGATTCATTCTCCCGCAGCTCTAGCAATACATCTGGAGGAGGCAGTGGACAGGCCATGGCTGGAGATAACTCCCAGAATGATGGGAACCGTCATCAGCAGTCGCCACTGGACTCGCTGGCTCCTCATAGTCAAATTGGCCATCCCATGCACCCGCATCATAACAACACGATACAGGGTCATCAGCGGCAGTCGAGCCTTACCAGTCCGCAATCCCCAGATCGGCCACACCAACGGGACAGCCTCCTACCGCCACCATCGTCCCTGGGAAATCCCAGCATGCAGCATCAACAGCAGTCGACTTCCGCCAACCCAAGCGTCGATGCGCATTCCCGCCTCCATTATATTGCTGAAGTTGCCACCACCGTTCGAGAAAACGATAATTCGAACCGGTCGCGGATGTGGGAATAGGAGGGTCCAAGCTTGCGCTTGAACAACTCCCTCCCTCTATCTCACGTCGTTTATCGTTTCCACAAGCCACTTATGTCGTCACTCTCTGTTTTTTCTTTTGTGCTTTCCTTCCCATCTATCAATGTTCGTAGAAAATTGCATTCAGATCAAGCGCTGGGGTTGGATCATGTTATAGGGCCCGGTTTCTGTTTTATTCCATGGTTCTTTTCTGTTTTTATCCTTCCATTCCCATCATGTGTGTTTATGTAAGTGCTTATATGCGTTGCTGTTTCTGTGTTTGTTCCCCTTCTAGATCAGAACATCTTTTGAGGGACGGAGTTTTTTGCTGATGGATGGGATGGCGTCCTATGTCACTACGAAGAAAATATCTAGCCACGACTTGAATATCAAATGATAACTATAAACCATCCACGTGCGGATTCCGGGTTTTGTCGGTGATGAATGTCCGAGTGCGAGTATACGACCACCACATCCAAGTTGTAGGCGCAGGTCGTTCAGTGGGCTGTATCTACGACATGCTCAAAGCGGGGCCCCGACGGCGGAGCTGAGGTACACTGTACATCTGTCTCCCCAGCCAATCAGCGGTGAGAGAAGTGCACGGGAACGATAAGCGATAAGCGCAATCGATAAGGCCATCTTTAATGCGACGCGAAATCCCGACGCCAGAAAATTCTCCCAACTCGGGGGTTTTTTTTTCTCGTTCTCCTGATATTAATTAGGATCACGATCATCACGACATTCTTTTTTGCAACTTCAGCCACCCCGTTCGCTCCTTTCTTTTTTTTTTCGCGCCAAGCTGCAGCGTTTTTCTTGTCTGTGGACTATAAAAGTTGACTGTGTTTAAGATCGTTTTGTTTTTTTCTACGGTGTTTGGATTCCAAGTGTTCGGTGGTTTATCTCCGGCGCCCGGGAACACACGGGACGACGAGCCTGTGGTGCATATACGTCGAGCACGATCTACGACAAGCGGTTCTACTGTCTCTCGACACTCCTATCCTCTCTCTCTCAGATACCGCGTTTCCGGAATGGCACACTCGACAGTCTCGCGGCCGTCCGGGCTCGCGGGCGTGGCGGCGCCGATTCTCGTGGCCGAGCATGTTTCGCGCGGGCTGCAGAGCCGGGCCGGTGCGGGCGAGAAGACGGCGTCGCCGTTGTCCAAGTCGTGGGTGCACTTTGTGGCTGGCGGGTAAGTGTCTCCCGGCTCTGCTTTGCATCTCTTGCTCCCCCCGGCGCACAATGTCGCCGGCGTTTCCATCCACCACCACTCACTAACCGGGTCTCTCCTGTTCTCTCCTGCAGTGTCGGCGGCATGACCGCCGCAGCCGTCACCGCGCCGTTCGACGTCCTCCGCACCCGCCTGCAAACCGACTTCTACCAAGCCCAGCTGCGCGCCGCCGCCCCCACCCACACCATCTCCAGCACACCGGCCCTGCTCCGCCCAGCCCACGCCATCGCCCACCACACGCGCGAAACCCTGCAGATCCTCGTGGCCGTGTACCGCACGGAGGGCGCGCGCGCGCTCTTCAAAGGCCTCGGCCCGAACCTGGCGGGCGTGGTCCCGGCCCGCAGCATCCACTTCTACACGTACGGCACCGGTAAACGCATGGTGGCCGACCACCTCAACGGCGGCCGCGAGGCCCCCTGGGTGCACCTCGCCGCCGCGGGCCTGGCCGGCGCCGCCACGTCGACCGCGACGAACCCGATCTGGCTGGTCAAGACCCGCCTGCAGCTCGACCGCGCGACGGCCGACAGCGCCGGCGGCGCAGCCGTGCGGCGCTACCGCGGCGCGTGGGACTGTCTCGCGCAGGTCGTGCGGAAAGAGGGCGTCGGCGCGCTGTACAAGGGCATGAGCGCGAGCTACCTCGGCATTGGCGAGACGGCCGTGCAGTGGGTGCTGTACGAGGAGATGAAGCGGCGGCTGGCGGCCCGCAGCGCCGCCGCCGCCGCCGCCGCCGCCGCCACAACCGACGGAAGCCCGCCGCCGTCGCAGCTCGCCCAGGCGGCCGAGTGGGCGATGCGCGCCGGCGCCGCCGGCTCGGCCAAGCTGGTCGCCTCGGTGCTGGCGTACCCGCACGAGGTGGTGCGCACGCGCCTGCGCCAGGCGCCGCTCGCCGCGTCCGGCGCGCCCAAGTACACCGGCCTGCTGCAGTGCTTCCGCACGGTGTGGCGCCAGGAGGGCGCGGCCGCGCTGTACGGCGGGCTCACGCCGCACCTGATGCGCACGGTGCCGAACGCGGCGATCATGTTTGGCATCTACGAGGGTGTTGTGTTTTTCTTTGGCGAGGACGGCGCGAAACACTGAGTCTTCCGTCGTCTTTTTTTTCTCTCTCTTCTGTATCACCACCGAAGTCCGCCACACTGTTTGTTTTTTTTATCGTTGGCGGCGCCGTTCGTTCTCCGTTCTCCCGAGACTTGCGGACCTGCCGACGTGTACAACACTTCTTTCTTCTTGTTCTTCTTTCCTTTTTCCAACAACCCTCCCGAACGGGTTCAGATGGGCACAAATCCCCTTTGCTGGTTTCTACTGTCACATCATTGCATTTTGGCGTCATCTGCTTGTTTTTGGAGTCAGGACTATTCACCTTGGGCGTTAGAATGTTAGAATCCGGGTCTGCTTTTGTTTTTGGTTCTCTTTCTTTTCCTGTTCGGATACGGCCTACTTCTCTCTAGACACATCATTATTATGTACCATCACCATATATACACACAAACCCTTAATCATACAAAACATAAGTACATCACATCCTCGGGCATCACTTCACGGCGTACCACCAAAGGAAGACGAGAATCTCTTGAAAAGCCGAAAAAGATCAGGGCGTGAATCATTCAAAACAGTAACTAACAATGGGAGAATCAAAAAATCAAGCAAAAGGCCATATACAAGAATAAACAATTCCAGAAATAAAAACCCTAAGAGAAAACCCGTGAAAAAAAAACCCGTCGCCCTCCGCAATGAATAAGAGGCCAAGTAGAAAGCACACAACCCAGGGCGAGACGGAAGACGGAACACTGGCGTTGTAAAAGGCGGGCCTCCACAACTCGGACGCCGCCGGTATCAGTATATGAAGCAAGGGCTGAAGGGTTCCGTAGAAGTTAATACTGGTAGATCGGCCGCCTTGAATATTCGAATCCCCTCCCGCACGCTTTCCCCTTCCCCTGATAAAAACCCCCCCAACCCAAAAGAAAGAACTAACAAGAAACAAACCCCCCAGCGCCGAAGATGAGAATCATGAAAAAGAAGAGGCGAAAATATATGGCTGTGTATCTGGTGAAATGAGACAAAAATGGTATCGAAGATATTCCGAGGTCCAGCGAGATCTGTGGTTTTTTGGCGCCGAAATTTCCGCTCCCTGGGCCGAGATGTATATATGGATTTTTTTAAAAAAATTATTTCGGTTTTGTGTCGTTATTATCCTTGTCTTTCAAGGCCACTCCTTCGGTCCGAACGTCTCACCCGGCGCAACGTGGCGGAACTTGGCCGTCTCGTTATAGTCCATAGTGTTCATAACGCCGACATTACCCCACCATTGCGGGTGCGGCGACGAAGTGAGGTACAGGGTGAAGAAGATGATAATCGTCGACACAAAGAGACCGCAGTCGAGAGCGGCCGAGGTGATGTAGTTGTACTGCAGCCACCAGCCAGTGAAGCGGCGCTTGACGTAGAAGTTGAAGTAGGCGCCGACAACACCCCAGCAGAGGTAGATGTACACGGTTGCCGGGGGAATCCAGCCGGCACCGCCGAACAGTAGAGGGGTGTTGACATAGCGCCAGAAGCTGCGGGGCCAGCGGCGGGCGAGGAACCAAGTAAGCACGGGGGCAACGGCACCGGCAAGCCAGAACCACTGCAGACTCGAGTACAGAGCGGTTCCGTTGAAGATACGCGCCGGGCCGATAGCTCCCCACACAATCGAGGCGGTGAAGAACACGCGGCCTCCGGGGCAAGTGTAGTCGTTCTCCTGCTTGGGCGTGCAGACGTCGGGAATGTTTCCGAGAGCCCAGTTCATCACGCAGATCTGCACAATGGCCGACCATACCGAGGCAATCAGCTGCGACGAGAACATGACACGGGGAGGCACCTTCATGTAGTGGCCCAGCTTCAGGTCCTGGGCAAAGTACAGAGCCTGGGACATGCAGATATAACCGTAGTTTTTGAACATCATCATAGCCAGCGGGCGTCCGGGAACCATGTAGCCGATGATATACTCGGTGAGCACGTTCAAACCCAGCTGAATGTTGGTGATAGCCTGGACAATACCAATGGGGAGCAGCCACACAATAGGAATGAGGATGCAGATCGCATAGGCCCAGGCGGGGAAGCCAGTAGGCCATCCGGCAACGACACCAAACGACATGCCCAGCATGATGGCAAACAGGGCAATGTACCACCAGTCCTCGGCATCACGGTACTTCTTCATCAGGCGCATATGCACATCGTCCTCCTGGTGGCGGGCAAGCTTGAACTGCTTCCACACTTCGGAACCGTGGTACAGAGCAACGTGGACAATGACGGCCGACACGGCAGCAAACGAGAGACCGTAGGCAAGGGCGAACTGGGTGGAGAGGAAAAGCGGCGAGTAGTTCTTGTAGGCCTCTTCGTCGAACTCAAAGTTGGAGTTCAAAATGCGCGACACATTGTACTCCTGGCCGGTGTTGTCGTACGAGATCGAGCTCTGAACCGGGAAGTAGTCGGCATACCACACTCCGTTGAAGTGCAGACCCATGGACAGGAAGGTGAAGAAGATGATGACACCACCGACGACGTTGGCAATGGCGTGGAAAGGCGGGATAAGCGGAGAGCCGATGTAGCCGGAAATAACAGTCCAGTCGAGGGTTACCGGGAAGAGACCGTATCCGCTGAAGCCACCGAACAGCTTGTTGACGATAACGTTGTTCGGGGCGATCCAGCAGATCCAGGTCATGTACGACAAACCCTGAAACAGCCATCCGGGGACCCAGTACCAGGCGAAAGCGCCGGCGAACACAATCAGGAACCACTTGTAGCGGCCCATCTTCCATCCGTTGGTCTGCTCGGGCTCCGAAGGAGAATGGTCGTGCAGAGTGTAGAAGAGAGCGCAGTTAACCAGGTTGGATGGCCAGATCATCGAGGCCGGCCACACCAGGAAACGACGGGCCAGACCGGCGAGACCGTAACCGACGCAGAGAGTGGTGACTCCGAAGAGAAGCTGGAAGGCCCAGCCAAAGTGCTGGCCGTAGAAAAGCTGCTGAGCAAGCAGGACATCGGTGGCGTAAAGCACGCCGCCGCCATAAGCTGCATTGGACATGACAACAATGACGACGTGTTCCTTGAAGTTAAAAGGACCAGGCTTAAGGTTGAATCTGACACCAAAGACGTTGAATTCGCGGTCGGGGAAGATGAGATCCCAGCCAAGACCGATCGGGTAGGCGACGAGCTGGATGACATAGGTGGTGATGGTGACGCTAGGGTTGCGGAGAGAGAAGAGCATGTTCACAGCCGAACCAATGGTGCAGAGAAGCATGCCGATGGTCCAGGCGCGGATGGTGTTGGCGGGGAGATCGACATCGTAGTTGCGGACAACGGCGCGGACCTGGAGTTACGGCGAGTCAGATAAGGGCATATAAGCGAAGTGGGAATGAATGATATGCACGCCGAGGACCCGAGAAGTTCAGAGGGTATAAGAGGTGGATTGTATGGAGATCCAAATCTGTGTTCTTTTTTCTCTATTCTCATGCATGGTCGTCGATCACTTCTTTTTTCGGTCATCTCTCTCTTCGGATGCCATCATTTTCTTCTGATGCGTGTTGAACAGAGATGGCAATGATGTATCCGCAAATGAAGTGGGAAACACATGAATAAACAAACACCGAGTCGGAAACTTACCTCGGGGTACGGGCTGTTATCCTCGAGAATGGCATGCTGGATTTCCAGGCTCTTCTCGGCGTTGCCGCTGGCCAAAGCACGATCGATCTCGGTGAGGTCGTCAAGAGGCAGATTGGGATCAAACTTGTGAGCCTTCTCGAAGGCCTCGAGGGTTTTGAGGTGGTCGATGCTGGTCGAGCCGGCGATGGCATCGGGACCGGGGAACGGAGTGATGTCCTCGGTCTCGTGACGGCGGCGGAAGAACGGAGCCATGGTTACGGAAGGGTTGGAGGTTTCCGGGGGGGGAATAAGCAGTATTTGGGATTAAAATCAGTGCCCTGCTGGAAGCAGAGACCAAAATGGGTGGAAACGAATGAGAGACGTCCAGTTGTGCGTATATTTGATTATCTCTAGGCGACTGTATGTATGCAAAAGCTTTACGACGACAACGTCCGGTGAGACATGAGGACAACTGAGATCGGGCAATTCGGAAAAGGTTGTGATATCAACACAGAGATTCGTCGACAACAACTGTATCACGATAGGAGCGATAAGATGTTGTGGGATATAGTGTGAAGGCGACAAAGAGGGAATGATACCGGGCGGCCAATTCTTGTCGGGCTCGGCGCAAAATCGGCGAGTCAAGAGAATCCGGGATTCCGATTGAACGGAAGAGAATCAAAGACCGGAGGAGAGAAGGGAGAGGAAGAAAAGAGGCCGAAGATACGGGATGGAGGGGGAGAGGGGAAAAGGAGAATGGAAAAGGGAAGAAAAGAGGGATAAGAAATGCAGGAGGAGAACGGATGAGGGTGGGCAAAAAAAGAAGAGGAAGGGAAAAGGTAAAAGGGTGAGTAGGCGGAGGTGGAGAAAGAAGGGTGGAAGGAACAAGCGGGAAGAGAGAGGGAAAGAGTGAGAAGAGCGAGTGGGAAGGTGCAGCGGGCGTGGGTTGGGATGAGAGAAGGAAAGAGCGACCCAGAGGAGAGGGCCTGTCCACCCGGCAAAGAGAAGGAAAGACCAGGGGATAGATAGCAGCAGTTGCGTAAACTTGGGAGGCACAACCGACCGACCACCAGAGAAGAAAAAAAGAAAAAAGCAAAAGGGCAGGGGGGATTCAAAGAAAAAGGACCAGCAACCAGGACTTGCCTGGGCGGTAGCAGGAAAGACAAGCACAGAGAAAGAGCGACCGGGGGTCTTTTCGAGCTAGTCCACCTGGTCCGTGAAAGGCACAGAAGGGTTTGGGAAGCTGCGACTTGGCTTGTGCATGCCATCTGCACGTATTCGAGGGATTCAACGAACGGGGGTTTGAAACCAGTTGGCTACAAGTATACGGTACATGACATCGGTCGACAATATACTGTACTGTACTGTATGTTGAGCAGCGAGGTAGAGTGGTGGTATCTCGACTGGGAAATCATGATTCTCGTGTGTGGAAGAAGCGAAAGAGAGGGGAGGAGTACGTACTGTACTGTATTATACTGTACTGAGAGTCAGAGATAACGATGTTGGGGGTGAGCAACCAACCAGCCTTTCACTTCGCTAGGATCTGGGCTATATGAACCTTAAGTGCGGCCGCTGATATAGGGACGGGGGGGACACCCGAACTCAGCGGGGGTTATCGTGAGAACTGAGGAGTGAGGACTACGGATGCAATGCTCGTACCGTGAGTATGGGACGAGGACAAGGAGAATAATGCTATATTTCTATCCAACAATACAGTATCAAGCATAAAAGACATTATCTTGCAGTGACCGACGATATCAATCTCGCTCTCCAAATCTACACATTCACGATCTGAGAATGCCCGGACATGCAGGCTTCTCGAACAATCCCTAGTTTCACGCTTAGCAGTGCCTGTTTGCCCACCGGCTGGTAAAAAGTTCCAGAAACCCCCTAGACTAAAGCAAAAAACCCTCCAGTCCGCCCGGAATAGCTCGCTAACACAGGAACGAGGTTCCCACCCAGCTAACAAACGGCCTTTTCTTTTTTAGGGCAAGTTACCTATCACGGCAAAAGGGGGGGCGATTATCATCGTCCGCTCGTAGGAAGTGCACACACACACACACATTTATCAGTACACAGATTCTGTATGGAGGTGGTGGGCTGTCCAGTCTCCAGTATGTGCAGCACAGGTAGATTAGTCCATATGCACGATGGTGGCGAAAGGCAAAAGCTTCGATTTGGGCCTCTCCGTGCGGTGTTGTCCGCCCGCTTGGCCACGAAGGGGAAAGAAGCAGAAGAAGACACCGCGATCGATTATCTCGACTCTTTCTCCCCCTCAGATCTGAATCATGCCAGGCCCGGTCCCCGTTTATCGTCGTCGTCGTGTGCTCAGCCATGCTGGGTCGATCACTCATTAAAAATGCGAGATTACCACTGGACGAGCATTTTGTAAGGCTTTGACGGACTTCCAGCCGCACTGAGCAGGGACAAGAATTCCATCGTGCCAAACCCTGGGACCGACGAGGAAGTTGATAATGAGCGGGCGGGATGGGACATTGCTGGGTCCTGCACTGTGGATGCGCACTGTCTATCTCTATGCAGATAGCCAGCTACTACACAGTCTAAATCGTGATTTCGCCCACGGTATACAGACCCCCCATATATCCAGGACTAATCTCGATATTTCTTGGGGTGGCACTTTTTGCATTTCTTCTAGCGTGCGGCACCGAGGCGGCGAAAAGAATTTAGGCAGACAGTGCCCCGTCGATATCCAGACTGTGCGAGGAACCTGAGGTTTGTACTGTCTCCCGCTGGAGATCTCAGGTACCTTTCCCAACAAACTTTCCCTCTAACCTCCACTAAAAAGGGACCTTTTCATCCTTTTTTCACCTGCCTTTATCGGCCTGGCATGGAGGGTTGCATTGAAACTGGGTCTCCATTGCTCTTTCCTCTTCTCTTTCTGCACTTTCTGCACCACCAAGGAAAAACCCACCAACGGCCACCGGATCCCGTTTGTTGCAATATGGCCCCTATTTGCATATCTGGCCATGAATCTCAATCAATCAAGTCAAGCCCCCCCTTCCTCTCCCCCACGGTACTGGCCTCTCTATCAAAAGTCAAGACATCGAGACACTTCTCACTCTTCTCACCTGTCAAAAATGCTAATCACCATCCTGTCCCGTTTTTCCTCGTGCTTGGTGGCAAGGGTATTATTCTCTACCATTCCATCACCTCAAAAAAATCACCGGGTTGTGTGGACTACCCCAATCGTGGGCGGGCTTTGCCGTCAGACCCGGTACTATCTAACGGTAGTCCTGCGCCGCGTATGTAAGGAAGTCATCGTGGCCCTTACCTACGTGACAAGCCACAATCTCCAGCCATGTGGGCATTGACAGCCGCATGCCTAATTACATATCTGTATCAAGGATTGGTAATGGCTGAGAGAAACGCTGCTCTCCCTTTTTGCTGCTTTTCTTTGACTTTCTATGTCTCTCCGTGCCAACCCCCATCAGTGCGATATCGGTTCAACTGGCGTCTATCAGCCTCCGGGATTGCTGCTTGGCATGGGGTATCTCTGTGGTTTCTAACCTAGTAAGTAACATTGATGGATAGACTAGCCAATAACCCTAACCCTGGTCTAACAGCCACTCTGTTCGTCTTGCCATATCACTCGCTCTGGTTGGAATATTTGACGAAAAGAATCAAACTGTGCCTATTGTAGGAGAAAGTCGAGCTATAGGTGATAGCTCAATGGGTCGTACCCCCCTGGATAGATGGAAGTCTATCTGCTCTTCCACGACACAGACGGATGCTTTGCACTTGGCTAAGTCTGACCTTCTCGAGGTCGTCATGAAAGACACCTTTGTTCTGACGCCTAGCAGCCGCGGATACGACGTAACTAACGGGGTTAGTCACAGAGCCTTTATGTATTTGTTCATGGCACGACCGTGGCTGTGAAGCCCAACCTAATGGACCACCCTTAAGCGACCACACACTCATGCAAGCGCTGACCAGAGGCCACACGATAGAAGAAATCTTGCAGCTGCGGGTGATGATACTGAAGCTATGGCATATCTTATCAAGATGACTGATGGCCGGAGCATAGCTTTAACATCCGTTCCACGGGACACAGTCACCTGACTTGGGTAGGTAACTAAATTCTTAATCAATATGATGTCCTCGCGAGACACAGATCACTACAACCGGTGGATGAGCTCTCACTTGGACCGATACTCTCCATACTAGCCATGACCTCGGTTCTCGCTGACGAGAGGAGATAGAGATTATCGTTGGCGAAGCATGGTATACGACGCTGCTCCATGATCCCAATGTCACGGCCATTGGTAGAAAATGAAAGGAAAGTTCCCGAACGAGATTCGGAGCAGTGACACGAGTCTAGCAAGGCAACGAAGCCGAGATATGACGGCTGTTTGCTGGCAGCTCCGGTCCATGGAGCCAGCAAAGTGCCGGACTTGGAAGAGGGAATGTGGAAGCAAGGAGGGATTGCGGGATAGAGCGAAGTGAGGCCGTCACTCCTTCCTGCTATGTTAAGATTGAAAGTCACAAAAAAAAAAAGAAGAAAAAAAAGAAAGTCAATGGCGTTAGTCGAACACAGAGGGCTTAACTGCGGGCTATACCAGCAAATCCTAGTCGTGATCATCGTTAGCTAACGTGGCCAATTGACAGAAGACAGTACCCATAATTGGATCTTATAAGGGACACTCAACAGGTAAACAGACCCTGAGGTGAACAGAAGGCAGGGTCGGAGAGGGAAGGAGCGACCTCCGCCGCTCCTCCCTCTCATACATCGGAGGTTGATTGATTCGTTAAGCACCCAGAGAGGGTGGTGCTGAGGGTTTCACGTACACGTTGGGGAAGAAGGGCATGATAGTAGGTAGTAGTAAGCCTATAGTTTGATCCAGCTGGATATGCCAGAGCGATGCTAGATATGAATGTAGCTCCGGTGAGCTCCCCAGACACCAGCAGTCTGGGTGCATTCTGAGGAGTCGGAGCCAAAACGATGAAGCAGAAACCAGGCATTGCAAGAAACCCCGCCATAAGAAACGCCAAAATCCAGACCGAAACAGGAACAAGAAAGCAGAAAGAGAAAGTGATATCGCTCGCCAATGAAACACCGCAGGCTTGAAGACTCCTTGCAAGCCAGGAAGATGCAGGGGAAACCAGGACATGAATAGCCAAGACAAAAACGCTAGATTCGCTCCAGATCCCCCGAAAAAAAAACAACTAACAGGAAGGAAGGCGTCAGGAGGGCTAAAAGAAAAAAAAAAGAAGGACGAGATACGAGACGCCTGGTGGTGTCGTCTAACCAGTTGTTGAAGAGTGGCATGCAGCGAGAGTGCTGTCATACTGCCGTCTGTGTTTGGCGGGCACGGAGCGGTTTCGGCGGCGGCGCCATGGGCCATACGCGGCGTTTATCTCGCGGATTCCGGCGGCGGACGAGGTGGGCCCACGGCTGCTGTTGCGGCGGGCGGCAGTCGCCGCACACGCGGTCCAGCCAGGCTTCGTAGTGGACCACCTGTGGCGGGCAGCGTTTTTGTGTTTGTTGGTAGCGGTCACACCAGCGGTGAACCACGAAGCGGACGTGGCCGCACTTCATTTCTTTCTGAACCGAGGGAACATGGTAGGTAGGTTAGCTATCCGTCGAGAACTTCGATGCGGCCATGTACCTTCTCTTATCTGTGACTACAGGAGAAAGTGTCCAGTCTTGAGGGAGAAGAGGAATCGAGAATGCTTGCTTACCTGAATATATAGACACATTGTGGAGGAGGTAGATGGGGGGGNGGGGGGGATAGGACGCCAGGGGATAGATGAAGAGAAGGGAATCTTCAAAGGTGAGGTGTGATTTAGGAGAGATGCCAGAATGGGAGATAGAAGAAAGAGGAGGGTAGATGAAGAGAAATGAAAGAGCAGGAGGAAGAAGGGGTGATAAAGTATCAAGAAGAAGAGAAACGAGCACCGGAGCAAAGAGTCGAAAAAGGGTGCGCGCAGATTTAAGCACGCTCACACTGGCTGTCTAGTGTGTGTGTGTGAAATCTCACTCGAACTGCAAGTCGAACCCAGAAGAGCGAGACACTCTGCGAGACAAACATCCGCAGAGACGAAGGAAAGAGAGAGGACCTTTGCAAGACAAAGTCTCGATCGTCTCTTTGATCGTGTCTCGTTCTCGTCGCCACACTACCAGAAAAAAAACAGGACCCCTCCAGTCTGAAACTTTCAACTCAACGCCTACACACGCACACAACTCACTCCACCCGTAGCTGTGGTCTGAGATTTTCAGGCCCTCGCGACCGGGCCGACAACGGGGGGAGACAGAGAGTGGATGAAAAGCGACGAGGTGCGTGGAGGGATACTGGAAGCCTTGGGGATAAAACACCTGAGAATCTGCACTAGAGTCTAGGTGTCTCAGAGCAAAAAAGAAAGAGAGACCTCAGCTCGCTCGGTATGAGAGACACGCTCTTACAGAACGACGATGGGGTGTCTCACTGGGCAGTCTCAGCTCCTGGCCTGTCGATGGCAAGATGCAGAAAGTAGGTGGTGTTTCTGCTGTCCTGCTGAGCCAAGGGAAGACACACGATAGGTGTTTGGTGGTGGCCGAGGTTTCTGGAGGTAGAGAAAGCTCTAACTCGTCTTGCTCTTCTGATCTTTTCGAAGGTTGTTGTAGCTCCAAGTCTGTCGACCTTAGCTGTTGTGTTACCGGTTCCCTGCTGACCGAGTAGTCTGTGTCTGGGGGGGTAGTCCTTTGAAAGCTATCCTATACCGGACCTCAAAGAGGGAGAGAAGAGCCGTGCTGAGCCGAATGCGCGAGATTGAGGAGCCAAGTGAGAAGTATTGAGAGCGAAGATCCTCTTTGGACAAGGGACGAGACTCAGGTAGGTGAAAAAAAGATGGAGGGGAGAGAAAAATATGAGAAAGGGATACGCGTGTAACCGATGTTCGGCCTTCTCCCTTTTGTCCCTTTTCCTATCGTGTCTGTTTTTGGAGGCCCAATTTGGTATTCGAGGAAGAAAAAGTAATGATAATAATATAAATTCTGGGGACTTTGTGGCTCTCTTGACTCTGTGGTAACTCTGGGGGATGTTTCTTTTCCTCTCGGTTTCCCACACTCCTTTTTCACGATTTTGGGTGGGAGTGGGTCATGAAAAAGTTCAGAGAATACAAAAAAACCAGGTCAGGGCTTTGGGCTCTTTTGCTTGTGGTGGTGGAGTCGAGAGAGGGGAAGGGAAAGTTGGATTTGGGGTGGGCTTAGAAGCAACAAGGAGAGAGAGAAAGAAGGAGAACTGAAAGGATGAAGAAGAAGGGATATGAAGTAGAAGCCGGACTGGAAAGGAGGGAGGAGTGTACGCAGGAAACGAGATTGGAGAATCGGGAGATATGAGGGGAGGGCGAATGGAAACGAGACACACGCAAGGGGGAAAAGAGAAAGTGGTTGCAGGAATCGTGAAGCTAGAGGAGGGACGAGACAGACAGAAAGAGAGATATAGAATGAGAGAGACAATGGGACGGAGAAGTCGGAGAGACACGGTATAAAGAGGAAGTGAGAGGGAGAGAGACTGAGATATAGAGATGCAAGGAGAATATATGAGGAAGAAGAGGTGAGAAGTACTAGAACACTAATGCCAATGAATGTTTAAGACGGTGAGGGTAGGGTAAGAGAGGAGGAGGAGACAGGCAGACTATATGTAAGGAAAGACGAGTCTGTGAAGTGTCAAGTATGAAACTGCGAGCAGACAACAGACAAACAGCGAGAGCGAGAGAGAGAAAGCGAGAACTGGACGATAAGAAGCCGAGGAGATCAGGCACTGGCTGAACCCCTACTAGTGGCTTCCCGAGACTCTGTCCACGGGCTCTGAGAGGAGAAAATAAAAGGACGGGAGTATGTGGTAAACAAGCCTAAAGAGAGAAAAAGAGACATGGGCAGAGATGTAACTCTGTCAATATGACGAGGGGGGGCGTGTCAGGATGCAGCATCCAGTATGTCAACGTTGACTGAATAGCCAGTAAGTATGACGGAACAGCCAGCCAGGCTTTCTTTTTTTTTTTCCTCCTCATTTGTTTGTTTTGTTCCCAGGGCTCCGGGACTTGCAAGGTCATGCCTAGTCCAATACCTAAAACGGGCTTAAACTTTGCGTTTCTGGTACCTCAAGGGGGGGGGGGCCTGTGGATGCGGACTATCGCCAAAGTGTAAAGTTAAGACATTAGCAGTAGTCCTTAAGCGGGGAGGGGGAAGGGGGAATAAGCAGGTTTTCTTTTTCTTCTTCCTGCTATCTTCCTGGGCGGGAAGAGCGTGTTCTCCCGTTAATTCGTCCCGTTCCTCTAAGGCCTTCGGCCTTGTCCTTGGCTCTTCCCGTCATGGCGGGCCTGATTATTTTGGTGGCCGAGGGAAGGGATCATGGATGAAGGGTTTTCTTAGAGGAGAAGGGGTTTTGTTCCTTTTTTTCTTCTTTTTTTCTCTCTTTTTTTTTTTCCTCTCTGGTCTTCTTTCGTCGTCTTCTCCTCGGGTGTTTGGTTTGACTGGGACTTTGCCTGCACGAGGACTCCGTCTGACAGCAATCAGGACATCTTTTTGCTGGCATATGACAACCCAACCCTGTGGTGAAGCCGTCTGGTTCGAGCGGCAAAAAACAAAGGCCCGTCGAGTGTTTCCCCTCCTCTCCCCCCGGATTGCAGACGAAAGAAAGGACACATAGAGAATAACGGCGGTGAGTCGTAGCTATTACCAAGCAAATGGTTCACTTACCCGGACCCCCCCCCCTCTCCCTCCCAGCAATCGGTCCTTGGAATAAGAGGGATTTTTGTTGGTCTGGCTTCGGGGGCAACCAGACCAGTCAAATGGGAACCAAATTAATGGGATGAAAGAAATATGATAGGTAAGAAATTATAAAGTAATAGGAGGAGGAATATTTTTTCTTTGAGTTGTAAAGGGGGGTGTGGAGACCACCGAGTGAGACCGGGGGATGTTGTTTTGGCGGTGGAAGAGAGAGGGAGAGAGAGAGTGGACAAGTACCTTTTTGGGTATTTCGGACAGAGAAGTACTACTATCACTCGTCATAGATGAAGATAGCGGAGATAGAGAGACACACACAGAGAGAAGTGTTGTCTGGATACCAGAACAGAGTCAGTCACAAACAACGAGGGAAAGGACATCACGGCAAACAACGAACGACAAACGCCGAGAATCTTCAAGCAGAAGGAAGAATCCAAAAGTGTTCTGGCGTACAGATTTTGTTGTAGGTACCCAACCACGAAAATCAACAGACCAGGGCCATGCTTGCAAATCCCTGTCGCTTGTCCGGGACTCAATGGAATTAGAATTCGTGGGAAATGCTCGCATCGCCGGCTGTATTAATCATATATTATGTCATCGTATGCCACTCCTCGGTTGGCCAGATTGATCTTTTTTGGTGGCTTACGTACGCACGGCTTCAAGGACTTGACTCAAACCCTAGGAGGGATCTCATCCTCCTCGGTCTTCTCTTCTCCTTGACAACCAAGACAAGTTCTACGCCTATTATAACTCGTTGACGTGGATGCACGTGCGGACCTATGGCTTCTATTCCAACAGCCTCCATTTCGCCGTCATGGTGGCATAATACATCTTCGCTGGCCGAATTTTCCACCCGGGCCGGCCTCTCTCAGGCTTTCTTGACTCGAGTATCGCTGTTGTTCCAGGGTTATGGAAAGCAGCTGTCAAGCTGGAATGCAAATACCGACGTGCTTCAGCTCGGGCTGCATGATGTCCAGTGTTTCTTTGGCGGACAATCTGAACTGCAGCTGCTCAGAGGTGTTTCGGCCAAAGATCCCGATCTTTTCGTTAATATCTGGGTATCCCTTCGAAAGAAATTTGACCAGCCTGTTGCTGACGATGCTAGCCGGCGTGCAGGGATGCAGATGATTGAACAGATGCTTCCCCGCCCAGCGGACGCATTCCCCAACTTCAAATCTGCAGAAGCAGCCTTTGTCGCGGATGAAAAACCCATGGCGGATGGGCAGTACGCCAGCGACGACCTTTACCAGATCATTCTACGCCAACACAAGCAGTACAATCCAGACGCTTTCTTAGCACCCTACACCACCATTGTGGGCCCCTCCGGCATTGGGAAGTCGTTCCTTGTTAAACAGCTAGCAATGCGACATGGAGTATTTGTGGTCTACGCAAATCTGGCGCCCAATTCAAGCCTGGCCTATCCACGTCCAGTTACCTGCGGTACCTTACCCCCCCTGCAAGGCGACATGATCATCAACCCAGATATTATGAAAGACCAGTGGAAGGCCTACATGGCCAACCAACTCAAATTGGCAGCTTGCTGTACAGACGCTGGTATAACCGCCGCTGGGCTCTTCCATTTTTCCATCAGCAGCGACGATGTTGTCAGAGACAAGAGAAGAATTGCCACAGGTTTGCTCTCAGTCACCGGTGGCGTTGATGTCGATAAGCTGAGAAGTGTGGTAGAGGAAGCTAAACACCGGCTACACGAGCTTGGCCTGAACAACAGCCCCCAAAATTGCACCGAGATGCCCAAGCCCACTGATCAGCCAATAATTCTGTGTTTCGACGAAGCCAAAAGTCTACTAGACTCGCCCCACAACACACTCTTTCGCTCGCTGCGCAAAGCAGCCCAAGAGCTCGCTCAAGCCGAGGTTGAAGATCGCAAAGTGAGCAAACCTAGGGGCCCCAGTCCATCGTTCTTCGTGCTCTTGCTAGACACGAGCCCCAAGATATCCAATTTCACGCCACCGGTACGGTATGATAGCAGCGCCAAAGTGACACTTCGAGAACTCTTCCCCCCTATTTATCAACTGAACACCTTTAATCTGTTGGAGCCACGGAAACTTGAAGAGCCTGACGGTGATGATGCATCGGTCAGGGGCCTTTTTTCGTGTGGACGGCCATTGTGGGGTGCCTTTCTCGAAAATGGCATGGCACTGGAGGCAGTGCTCAGCCTTGCTATCAGCAAGATGTCTAGGTTCAAAGAGGATTCTTTGCACGCCCTGGGCATCCTCTCCTTCAGAATACATTTCTACATCTGCTCGAGCACTCTTGCGGAAAGTCTTGTGGCATCGATGATGAGGTATATGGTATCCATCTCCGAAGACCGCAATACGATCAACACTGCACAGCCGAGCGAGCCTATCCTGGCATTTGCAGCGGCAAGGATTCTTCAAAATACATCAACCCGTCTTTTATGTATCCGGTCTTGGATTTCCGGCCTACAGGCAGGAATGATCAGTCCGGGCGACATAGGGGAGGTGGTGGCGGCCTTGGTTCTCATTTTTGCCACCGACTACATACGAAACCCCATGCACATGCTCCCCGGCGCTGCTCCGTTGAAAACCTTCATCGAGGGTCTCTTGGGAGAGGATGCTTTGGGTGATATTTACCAGGAGCACCACGGAGGTAGAATACGGGATATTCTTGACAACGGGCAGGTATTCTTCAACCATATCATCCGGGCCACGGCCACACCATCCATGGCCAACTTGGAAAGAGCATATCGGCGTGGGATGGCCATCTTCATGCCCGCAAACTTCGCCGGCACCGATCTTGCTATTCCCATAAGAACACCAGGGCGGGGTATGGCTTTGCTTCTTATTCAAGTGAAGAACCGGAAGACGGATAGCAACACAGCAGGGACTCGACTGAGCATGAAGGAAGATTTGGCCAAGGCAGCAGAAGCCTTGGGCGATCTTTCAGACCAGTTGGATGGAGTTATTGGTCTGGCAATGTGTCTGCGGACCAAAAAGGAAGCGCGGTTTGTTGCTCTGCCCGGTGACCAATCCAACATGGTGGCCACGGGCAATCAGCGTCGCAGTGCCCGGGTTACCAAAGGGCCAGACGGAGACGGCCTTTCCAATGTCGCGCTGTTAGGGATGGCATTTGGGTTCGGGGCGGGTGTCTACCCATGTTTATCGGGCCTGACGATGCCGACAAAGAAGCGCAAACGGGGGCAACAGCAGCCGGCGGGGGGAAGTGGGGGAGCCAGTGTGGCACCACAGTTTCGGGAGATTTGCGATCTCTTGAATGGCATTTTGAGCTCGTGGCCACATGCGTTTTCGCAGAGTGTCTACCAGTCCGATTTTGCCGAGAATTTGCTGGACCCCTTTATGCATGGGGATGGCGATATGGAGAGCAGGGACGAGGTTGAGGAGGAGGGAGATTGATCACAGACGAAGAGTAGCAAGGTCAAGAGGTAGGGTTAGTTAGGGTTGATGGGAGTAAATAGTGAGGTGATCGAGCTCCCCCTTTCCCTTTCCACCATGCGTATTCCTCCTGCTTTTCTTCTTTCTTTCTCTCTCTCGCGCTCTCTCTTTTTGCTGCCGAGTTACCTATTTTTCATGTTT
This sequence comes from Knoxdaviesia capensis, assembly GCA_001510575.1. Classification (NCBI taxonomy): domain Eukaryota; kingdom Fungi; phylum Ascomycota; class Sordariomycetes; order Microascales; family Gondwanamycetaceae; genus Knoxdaviesia; species Knoxdaviesia capensis. Next base: position 1,316,415 of record LNGK01000008.1, on the reverse strand, counting down.
CGTCTTAGCGTCTTCCAGGACGGCGGATTGGGCTCGGATGCGAGGACCAGGGTCAGATGAAGAATTTGTTCTTTCTTTTCTGTTCTGGGAAGTGGACCAGGGGGGGGTGTGGAAGTGAAGTGGGAGTGAACTGGGTGCAGACTTTATGTACTGTACAGTAAGTATAGTATAGTATACCTCCTCCATCCCTCCCCCCCTCTCTCTCTCTCCCTGCGGCAGACGCGCGAACAGTCCACCGCTCTCTCCAAGACAAAGCTTCATATTCCTTCCCCTGGTTTGGCATCTCTTGATCTGGCCTAGACTTCGACAATCAACACATGATTGCCCTCCTCCTAAGACCTCACTTCTCCTATATGCGATAGCGATCAGCACACTCGCTCACTTTCGCTTGTATCTTCAATCTTAGATAACTATCCCTCCCCGGACATAATAGTATCAATTACACCATGGCACCACTACGCCTAGAACAGCAAATCCGGATTTACTAGTACTGCGCTTTTGTTTCAAGTCGTCTCCCCAGCCCGCGATAATTGGCCGCTATTAAGGCTTTCTTCAACACCCCCGATATTGCATATTGCACATTCTTTTTCTTCTTCTATTGCGTCCGTGAGCTGGTAGTAGGCAGTAAGTAACAGAGATTGTTTTGACGACGAAAAGGTAATATAGAAACTCCCAACTCCCATAGTGTCGGGGCGGCCACTAACCTCCTCCCAGATTACCCAGTTCCCAGACCGGCCAGACCACGGTCTTCCGCTACTGAATACATCCCAGAACCACACAGACCCTGCGACAAAAGACAATGCTGGGATTCTTCCAGACCTACCAGACCAGGAAGCCTGGCTTTGGAGGTTGGACACACGCAAGAAAAAGAGAGGGAGGGACGCAGAAGCAACTACTTGGAGGCTCCCGAGAATCTGGTTGGCCTGGTCCTGACTCTCCCGGCGAAGCCTCTTTCTTTCTCCCCCTCCCTCCCCCCCTTCCATCTCGTTTCTGGTCTTTGCCGTTCCGGCCCTGAGTCGTGAGCCAGCCTATCAACCCTCCATCTCTGGCTTTCCCCGTATCCTCTCGTTCTTCGGTGTCTCTGCCTGCTTTAAGGGCCGCCTCACGTCAAAGCTCGACGCCGGTAGGTCTGGTTGGGGGTACACAGTCATGGTCCTGTCGTCGCGCGACGCTCTATATCTGCCTATGTCCGCCTCCCTTCTTTCACCCCCTTTGGCTTCCCTCTTGGCCGCGGTTGATTAGCCGTGGTGCTGACCGGAACACATGCACGCCAGGAACCCTCTCGTCGCTCTCTCTCTCAGAGGTCCTAAGAGCCAATACATCATGTTCTCTTTTTCATTCCCTCCTGGCCTCCTGGCCCCCGTCCTCACGCCCCTGTCCCGGACGCGGCTACCCCGGTAATAACCTTTTTTTTTTTTTGCGTCAGAACTGGCCGTTGCGGCGAGGTTCCTTGGAGCGAAAGAGAGAGTGGTTGTGTGTTCATGCTTGTTGTCTTGTCCCGAACAGCCTTGTTATCTGTTGGGTTGGCCATATATGGATACCAGGTGAGTGTCTTTGGTGGCTGCGTTTGCCTCAGCCATGTTCCGGGCACTGGACAACCGGAGCGATGGCAAACAACGAGCCAGGCCAGACAGACTTCCACTCTCTGCTATCACCTATGGACACCCGTCAATAGTGAGGAGGCACACACCACATAGTCTGTCTACGGTGTCTTCCCACACCACCATCCACTGTGTGTCTATCTTCTGTCACTTTTCACCTCTCACCGAAACTAGTTCGCAGCTTCAGAAGCCCTGCCCAAGTCGCACCCCCGGCCGTCCGTTCGCTCCCCGTCTGAGCTGATCAATGGTCGGCTTGCATGCTGGGACTATGACCTGTCATGTTTTGGCACCAAGTACTGTGGTAACCTTTTTGCCCTCTCAGGTTCATCGCTCGTTGTCTCGGTTGTTTTACTGCTCTTGGGGCGATCGACCGCGGTGTTTACGTTTTCTCATACAGGTATTTCCAAGTTGGGGGCCATTCAAGCTTGAGTGGTGAGTTGAGAACGCTACAAGAGTATCTTGTAATCACACCGCTGTTCCTCCATGCTCCCTCGTGATCTTTACAGTTGCAGTAGTGTACAGTACAGTACTGTACATACGTACGCACGGCAACACGGCAGCATCACTCGGTGGCTTGAGACTCTCATGCAATGTTGGAATTTGAGACTCCCTTGGTGCTCTCGTGCAGAAACTACTGTACGATATCTTGTCCGCATTGGTCAATGTCTTACTTCTGAGTGTTTCCTCTCCCTTTTATTTTCCCGTCTTCCTCCGTCGGCCGGCATGAGGTTGTCTCCTGCAAGATAAGGACATGCATGCCTCTCAGTATCGTGTCTTGTTCGTGATGTGCGGGTGGCGGCCTTGACTCCTGGTTGTCTGGGGCGTTCTGGGCGTTCGGTGTATGATACATCTACTTTTGCATCTTATCTTTGACCCCTTTTCTTCTCTGATTGGTGTCGTCCTCCTCATCTTCACCCCTCCCAGCTCACGCAGCCTCACGGAGTGTCTCATATGAGAGCTAGATAAAGATACGTGATGAACCCTCCCCTGGTGTTTTACGGGCACACATGCAAGGACGGAGAACCAGAAGGTAACTCGTAATATTTCTCAGCCCTGGGATTCATTGGACAAATGATAGCCAACTCGCCACAGTTGCCGTGATAGCCTACTGAACTCTGCTGTCTCAATTCTATTGCATTTTTCTTAAATCCTGGAAACACACCCCCGCAGGATACCATGTTCGTGGGTACCAGAACAGCAGAGCTGGTCAAGGAGCCAGCCAGGGCTTGTTGCACGCAAAATGTCGACATCTGCGTGATATTACTGGTATTGTGCCTGTGCTCTAACATGAACTGGTGGATTCCTACGACTAACTGGGAAGCAGCCTCTCTCCTGGCAGCTGAAGGCGTGTAGCCCCGAGCATATGTAGGGTTCTGGAAATTGCATCCTGTCGGTCGACCAGATCCCCATGGAATATGATGTTGGCGGCGGACCAGGCTGGGCAAACCTGGATTCTGTCGCTATCCCAACGGTCATGGAAGCTTCTAGCCAGCCTATCAAATTGCCTTGAGGCTTGGTGTCCCGGATGGTGATGAGTGTCTGGGACATTCCGCTACTCAAGTTATAGGTCCGTAGTACGTACTCTTCTTAGTAGGTAGTCAGGCACATCTCCCGTGAGTACTGTATACCGTCGGTACCTACATCGCATGGATTGACAGCGAGAATAGCTCTTGAGACAAGATTGGAGTCAGCATACTGGCTAAGACGCAACTTGTGTCCAGCAAGCTAAAAGACTCCATCCAGCCACGCCACAAAGGTTGCAATTGCCAGAGGCCGACCAGCCAACCCTAAAAACTCGCCGTCCCGTTTCGCTAAAGCAAGACACACAACACACTGCCTGAATCCAACGGGTTCTCTCTTTTTCTTCACACTCTCCTGTATTCGTTTGGGAACGAGACCGAACACACACATGGCTAGCTGGCCGGCCGGGCACAAATAGGAAGCAAAGCCACGCTTAATTGTGTAAACGGGAACTAATTAAAGTGGAATTCCCGAGACTGGCGTCGTTTTTGGGCTGTTTTGGATGGTCTCGATAGGAATGAGAGTCCAGCCTTAGAGTTTCTTTTAAAGGGGATATTCGGGGCCTCCCTTCGGCAGTTGCTGGAATGTGTGCATGTTTGGGTTTGTGTGGTGTGGAATCTGATGATGCTAGGCACTTGACACGTTTGAGTGAGAATGCCCAGCAAAATTCACGACAATGACAACCCTACCCCTTACCAGCCACAAAACCCTAGCGCAGCCCTACCATCCACGATGCCGCAACTCGCATACGTCTAGCTACTGAACACGGATGATCCTGGCCACGTAAAACATCACCATTGATCTAGGAGGCTAGAATACTCATACTGTGGCACATACTGTCTGTGTACAGTATATATATGGTCCTGGTAATCGGTCTGGAACCACTAGCTGGAAAGGGGGGCTCAATCGAACGACATCAGCTCGAAAAGCCCGTGGCACACACACTGAACCGAACGAACCAGACCATCGACACACGGCGTCCCGACTTCCGCGAGCGGAGGACGAACAAGGAAAAAAAATAGAGGACGAAACGCAGGTATCAAGAGACTCCTGTCCCTGGCTTTTGGGGGATACGGATTAACCTGTTTTTTTTAGTGGGTTACAAAAGTCTACTATATACTAAACACACACCTCACACGTATGACAAGTGGGAACGCCACGAATGAGATATGAGAAGAGGGCGAGCCCAAAAGAGAGAGAGAAAAGGAAAACAGAGCCGTGGAATGGAGAGACGGCAAGCGAACAATAGACAAACGCAGGTGGGAAGAGATACGGTGAGGTAAAAAAAAAAAAAAAAAGGACAGCAAACGAGCTGGCTACGATTGACGTGGCACAGTGGGACGGACAGGGCAGATCCGAAAGAAACGGTGAGAAAACGGAGCATTGGCCGTGTGTGTCCTTGTGCGTGAGATAAACAACCTCTCGAAGAAGTGCATGTATATAGTCGTTTAATGGTACTGGCAGTCACTTGCAGATGCAAACTGTGAGGCTGCCAGTTGCAGCGGACCGTCAACGACACATTTTCGCATGCAGTTCCCCAGTCCAGCGAAGTTGTGATGTATCGATTGACAACTTCTCCAACTGCGCAGAGTAACGTTTCTAGGAGAAGTGCAACTCTTCTTCAACGCTGCGCATAGATTTTTTTTTTCCCGGCCAAGAAGTGGGAGGGAAAGAGGGGAGGGGAGGTTGAAGGAGGGAAGGAGCGATGCACCGGGCGTTCCTGCAGAAAATCCAGAACAGTCACTCAATAGACAAATGAGACGCACATGCCAGCTTATCTCCTGTTTGTTCCTGCCCAAACAGCGAATTGTCCCGCTTTCGGAGCGGCACGTTGTCAAGTGTGTGGCAGGAGCTGCACACCCGCCTTCAGACACAAAACAAAGAGAGAAAGAGCCAACTCCTGCCAGTGGAAGGAACGCACCGGCCGAGCCCAATCCAGGAGGAGCGACAGAAAGTGACAGGTACGGCCAACAGGCACACAAGAGGAAGAAGGAACCAGACCTGGGTCCGTCTCGTTCTTTCCTTTTTCCTTCTTGTGCCTCCTTTTTTCGTGCTTTCCATTCCGGTGTGCTGGTTGCTCTTTCCTGATGTTCAGGCACCGGGAGGGACAGTGAATTTTGTATGTAAAATCTAGACTTCGCCCATCGACTTTCTTCTTTCTCTTTTTTCTTCTCCTTTTCATCTTTTTTCCCTCCATTCCCCTTCCATCACCAGATTCTGCATTCCGTAAATCTTCATCGCACATATTCTGATTCTCATCCGTTTCCATCGGTTCGATTTCTCGCAGGGCGTATATCGCGCTAAGACGCCGATTTTCGTCTCTTTCGCACTCGGTTCTCCAATAATACTTCGCCATATAGCTCAACACGCACACATTTACAGTCCGCAGAACAGCATCTGATCCTCGATTCCCTCTCTCATTATCAGCTCACTTTCTCTGCTTTGAACTTTTTCTTCGTGGCCGCCGTTGGGTTTCGTCCAAGTAAATGTTTTTAACCAAACACATCGACAAACACGAACCCCCGCAAAATCACACGTTCGCATCTCGCCAAAAAGACAAGGCCAGAAAGCTTCCTCTTCTGTGTGCCATCTCGTTTTTATGGAGATAATCCACCATAAGTAAGGCCTTTTATAGAAGTACAGAACCCCAAATTCCCATGTCACTAACCAAACGGAAAAAAGTAGGACCCCCTCTTTGCTCCAAAAATCCTTGTGGTTGGGTTTAGGACCGATCATCCGGTGCTAGTTTGGGCCCTTTCTCACTGGTTGGCGGGTTCCCTATTGCGCGGATCGCATATAGCGGGATACGGACATTCTATACCCTACGTGAACGTGCTTTTCACAGGCAATTTACGTTACAGTGCACCGCTTCTAGCTGCCTTGGCCTCGCCCTGTTGAGAACATCGTTGACTCCATCTCAACATCATATGCAACCATTCTTCTTCACCCCACATATTTCTCACATAAAACCACTTACCGCCGAACACGCGCACTGGCTCGTTCACACCACGTCCGTTCCCACTCGAATACTGTATGCACGCACGTTTGTTACATGCAGATACCACCACAGACTGCCCGCCTTTTGCTGTGCTCATCCTGCGCGAAACAACCTTGGCTGACCCTTTCGCACAGTGCTACAATCAAGGATAAATTCTCCTACGGCAGAAGGCCCGACAGTCGCGCCGCGACTTTGTGACTTGATCCTTGCTACGAACCTGTCACCCTTGCTCGTTTTTTCCTCCTCGCTCTTTGTCCCGCCCAAAAACCTTCAACGAGAAAGCGAGCCTTGCGACTAAAATTTCCAACTTGGATTTTCCTCTTTTTTCTTTTCGACGACTCCTTCAACTGCCTATATTCATCCGCCCCATTTTCCATCTCCTCCGAGTGACTCTTAGTTTCGCGTTACACCACTTCTCTCCAATTCTCTCCTTGCACGGAAGCGACAGGAAGAAACGCATCACCGTCGCATCCCTTGTTTCCCGATAACTCTTGTCAGTTCCGCCTATTCCTCGAGAGTCACACCGCAACCATAGAACGGCGTCGTGGTGACATCGATGACTGGGAGAATCTACCAGATCTGGGTGAACGGGAATACTACTACAACGAGAACTTCTTCTTCCACCTTGGACTGATATCTTACTTTATATATGCCTTTCTGCTTGAACTCGACCGTTTTGCCATCATCGCCCCTTTATTGATTCTTTTCGCCAGTCTCGTCGTTGTCGGCTTGACTATTCTTTTTCTTGCTATCATCTACTTCGTTTATTCTCTCTTTTCGTCATCCTAAGCTCAACGGATAAAGAGAACCCTCCCCACGCCAAACTCGGCGGGCGCGCTTTTCTCGTCTATACGGAGTACCTTTCCAGGTACCAGTCGCAAACCGCCACCACCATCTTCTGGCTTGGATACACTTGTCCCTTCTCTTCCGCCAATTAGTCCCCCGTAATCGCATCTCGGTCGCTTTCGTCATATACCTGTCTTTTTCTCTGGCTCCACTCAAAATCTACCTCTTTATAATCCCGTCTTTTCGTCAAATATTTTCCTCTGGTCTTCTCTCTCCCAACCGTTCGTTCAATCTTCCTCGGATTGACTCTTTTCCCTTCTGTTAATTGCTGGTCTTACCCCTACTGACTGCCCGGCTGATCCTGCCCTGACTCTTCACACTCCCGCGGACTTGCCGCGTGCACTGTCGCAGCTCCGACAATCATTGCGACAAGCCTATCTATCTGGCCGATACCCCCCCTCTAACATAATTAACCAGTAAGAAACCGGACCCGCTCGTATGCAAATGACGAGGCTACCATCAGATTCCTTTCTTCCAACCGGCTTCGTGGACCCCGATTCCACCCTGTTCCCCATCGACTACTCCAACAGATCCAACAACCCCAACTATGGCGACTCTCCATCCTCTTTTATGTCCCCTTTATCTCTTTCTGCCGCCCCTATTGATCACGACTACTTTGATCTTCAGTCCTCTTCCCGACTCCTGAAGGACAACACTCCGCTTCCGTCTTTGCTCTCCCCAAAGCTCCACCACACTCTGACAGCCGCTGCGACTGTGACTGTTGCTGCTGCCGCCGCCGCTACTGCCACTGCCGCTATTTCTGCCGTTACCGCCTCTTCTTCCTCTTCATCTCTGTCCTCCCAACCTCCTCCTCTCACTGCTTCCCAAGGACTGCCTGATAATGCTGCTGCCACTTCCGCGACGTCGGCTTCTTCTTCTTCGTCTTCTTCTTTGAACACTATTGCTACCGCCCCCGCTGTTTCTTCGCACCATCACAACCACCATCATCTCTCCATGCAGTCTGCACCTCTAGGAAATCATTCTGCTTTGTCTCACAGAGTTAGCCCTGGCCTTGAAAGTGTTTATGACCAGCCGTTCGTCATTCCCCGCACCCCGACCTTGCGCGCGTCTTACACTCCAGCCTCCGACACGACCACCGCTGGCGCTGCTGCCACCTCACCTGGTGTCCTAGCCGCCATCAGACGTCTTGAAAAACAAAACACCGCCCTCCGTGACGCCTGGGAAGCCGAACGTAGACATCTCGAGGCTAACCGAGCTCGTGCTGAAGAGGTATACAAGGAGGAAAGAGTGATAATGGACGAAGCTGTGGCTCTGCTAGAGTCCGAACGTGACGAACTGGCGCGTGAAGTCGACCGACTGCGCAGCCGGGTTTCCAACCTTGAGTCGGAAAACGCAACTCTTCGCAAGCATGCCACTTCCCGCCCTTCCACGCGTGCCGCCCCATCCTCACTACTGCGTCTTTCGACGGCTTCCCAGCTGCACGCGGCTTATATAACCTCCACAGCCTGCGGACCCGTTGCCACTGCTCCAAGAACCAACCAATACGCTTCTGACACTATCGATGCCGTCCGGTCCCACCGGTTTGACAAGATGGATCTGTCGCCGACGACTTCTGCCCATTCAACCCGTCCTGTTGCCGTGGCCCGTGCTGCCTCGGCCGACTCTACCCGCTTTGTCACCCCCCGAGATTTCCTTGCTCCTGGGCCGCGCCGTCAGGCAAAGCGTGTTCCCACCATGGACATTGGCAAGATCCACCCCGAACTTGACGGCATTCCCATAAAGGCGACAGCCGTGCGCAAGTCTACCTTTACCGACCCTGAGCCTCGCGACAAGCTTCGAAGGGGTGTTACGAAAGAGGAAACACTTGAGGTTCTCAACGCTCATGAATCTGAGCGTCTCGTCATCCATGCTGGCCATACCCCCAGCCATTCACTCTCCCACTTTGCCAGTGTTATCATCACTACTGGTGAGATGACTCCCACTGCGACTGATACTACCGATGGACATCATGATCTTTCGACCATTAACGAGACTACGGACATGGCTGGTAATGTGGCTGCTGCCGGTGAAACTCTTCAACTGAATGATGCCAACAACGGCGACGGTGGCCATCCCGAGGCTCTGTTTGAGACCGACGAAGACCCCAAACTCACTGGCCCGCTGATGGTCACTAACATACCGGCCAAGGACGAGTTTTTCTTCCGGACCCTCTCGGAGAAGTTAGAAGCCCTGGCGGTCAACAGGGACACCGGTAGCCAGTTTGTTAGCGATACCAACTCTCCGACGTCGTGGGCAGCATCACCTGGCCAGCCGGAAGGCTTCAAGGTCGACACTGCCGCAGCTGGTGGCGCCCAAACTGGCGCAGGATCGACCAACAAGCCGTCGGGTGCCCAGGCTTCCGCGGCGGCTGCTCACGATTCGGATGATTCGGACGAAGGCGAAGATGCCGAAAAGGATATTCCGCTTAAATTCAAGGAGACGAGGAACTTCGGAGCGCCATTTGGCCGGACTTAAAAAGCAAAAAAGCTCGTGGTTTTTTTTTCTTTTCTCTCTCATTTTTCTGTGTTTCTACATTTCGAAGGACTTGTTGTGTCTCAGAATGAATGAACACTTGATTATTTACCCGCCAGGTCTGGAGCGAAAGTTTACCCGCTCTATGACATATACACGGCGGATTCTTTTCCTTTTCCTTCTTATGACTATCTCTCACCTCTTACATCTTTCTCTTCCGTTTTTTTCTCCTTATCTATGAAGCAAGCATATGCGGTCTTACTTCGATTCTAGTTCTTATGTATCCTTTTGCTTTTTTAATTGAACGAAAATACCCCCTGTTGCGCTGATAGACCTGTTCACACACTATAATTATATATATATTATGCATCTTTTTGCGTTCATTTGCGCAACGTTGATGTGTCTGGATATGAGGAATGTCGTGTGTGCATGTACATGTTGGCCCGATTTATACCAAAGAACTACTAACATGTGTATTGAGGAATTATAGAATCATCAAGGTTCGTGACGCTGTGCATTGCGAAGTTACAGAAGAAAAAAAAAGAAGCCGACAAAACTGACGGACGCCGGAGATCATAGTGGAAACTCTGTGTGAGACTGGCCCAAACATAGCCGAAACACATCCGACAATGATATCTGGGGAGAAACAATATCACTAGGGAGACAGACGACCCGTACACCAACAATGCCGAAGACACAATACGGAACGAACGAACGAACGAACGAACGAACGAACAGAACGAGACGCCGTTCAACAATCACAGAACCTGCGTAATGCTCTCGCGGGCAATGACGCTCTTCTGGCGCTCGTTCCGGCGCACGCGGTAGAACACATCGCAGAAGTCGGAGCACCGCATGTGGCGCAGGAACTCCTCGTCGTGGGTGATGACGATGAGCTGGAAGTTGGACTGGGCCTGGCGGGCCTGGATGATGGAGTGCAGGCTCTCGGCGAGCGACTTGATGTTGTCGCGGTCGAGATTGGTGGTGGGCTCGTCGAGCGCAATCAGGCCGCAGTTGACGCCGAACGACTCGGCGAGCGCGAGGCGGATGATGATGCTGGCGAGCACCTTCTGGCCGGCCGAGCAGCGGCCGCGCATGTCCATCTCGGTGTCCTGCTTGACCATGCACACGCGGTAGTTGTAGCTGCGCTTGCCGGTGGTGGTCTCGGCGTCGGAGCGGATCAGGATCGTGTCGATGTCGGTGCCCTGGTACGTCGTCTGCCACAGCTCGCCGGCGATGCGGTTGACCTCCTCCATCTTGAGCCCGTGGTACTGCATGATGGCCTTGTCCAGCGCCGCGCTGTAGCGGCCCAGGTCGTCGATCGCCGCCTTGGTCGTCTCGACGCGGATGTGCGCCTCGCGGAACCGCCGCCCCGCGTCCTTGTACTCGGCGTTCCACACCTGCAGCAGCTTGCCCAGCTGCTCGTCGCGCGTCTTCATCGAGCCCATGATGGCGCCGCGCTCGGCCATCAGCAGACTGCGCCGGCTCTCCTCCTGCGCCTCCTCGCGCTTCAGCCGGTCGTAGTCATCGTTGGCGCCACGCTTCTCCAGCTCGCGGATGTCCCGCCGGAGCGTCTGCAGCATGTTTAGGTTCTTGCGGTACTTGATGTTGTCGGCGATGTTGCGCCGCCCGTGGTCGCTGTTGTCGGCCTCCTTCTTGAGCTGCGCCGACCGTTCGGCCAGCTCGGCCAGCTCGGCCTCGGCGGCCATGGTGGCGGCTCCCAGCGATGCCACCGCACGGTCTGCTGCCTGCAGACGGTTGGGACCGCCGCCGGTTTCGTACTCAGATATGTCGGTCTCGACAATGGCCAACTTCTGCACCGTGTCTTTCACCGCATCGCGCTCCCGCGCCGCCACCTGCTCACGTCCACGGCCGCGTTGAACGGCATCATCTCGCAAGGTGCGCGCATCGATCATCTGCGGCTCGAGAGCCTCCAGCTCCTCGTCGGCCTTTCCAATGGCTTCACGTTGCTGTGCGTGCTCGGCGCGGAGCGCCTGGAGCTGTGTCGACAAGTCGAGCTTCCGCTCCAACTGCCGTTCGGCGGCACCGACCTTGTGGCGGAGTTCGCTGCGCTCCAGCTCGAGGCTGCTCACGGCGTCACGCGCGCGCTGGCGATCGGTGGCCAGCTGCGCAATCCGCGCCTTGATGACGCGGGCCCGCTCGCTACACTGGGCCTGCTGCTCCTGAATTTCATCTGCACTCCGGCCGGCCCCAGGACCCGAGGCCGAGCCTTGCTGGGAGCTGATGCGCTCGATCTGCGACTCGGACTCGGAAATATCACGCAGAGCCTGCGAAATGCTGGAAACTGTCTTCGAGAGAGCCTCCACGCTCTGGACCTTCTCTTCCAGCGCGGTGACATCCGCCTCCAGCTCTTCTAGACGGCGCTCCTGGGCCTCGAATTCAGTCTCCAGCTTGCGGACCTGCGCCTTGGCATTGGGCACCTCTGCGGACACTCTCTTGTAGCTATCATACGAGGTGCGCAGACGACGCAGCTTTTCAAGCACCTGCATCGACTCCTCCAGCTCCCGCTCGGTCTCTTCCTTGTCCTTGGGATCGAGCTTCTCGAGAATCTTCTTCTCCAGCCGCGCCCGCGACGCCCCCTGTGTATCTTCAAACGGCCGCTCGCACAGCTTGCAGGCGCCTCGACTGGAGAGGTACCGCTGGCACTGGCCGTAGTACTTGGCCAGCGCATCCCACAGACTGATCTCGGCGCGGCCGTCCTCGACCTTCTCTTCGTAGTGGGCCAGCTCGCCAAGGTAGTCGTCGGCCCCCGTGGAACTTTCGTTGATGGTCGCTAAGTACTCGGATACAGTGCGCTCACACTGCTCGGCCTCAGTTGTCTTCCGGGTTTGTGTATCGCGTGCAGCGCGGAGTTCGACGCCCAACTTTGTTTGGCTGTCGCGCATCTGGTCACGGATCTTCCGGGATTCCGTAGCTGCCCGGTTGTGTGTGGCCAGGGCATCGTTAAACTGGGTCTCAAGACTCTCGACCGTCCAGGTAGAGGCCCCGAACAGAGTATCGAACTGTTCCTTCCATGTCGACTCCATTGACTTGAGCCGGCGCTTGCGATCCGCGAGCTCCTTCTTACGCAGGTCGAGCTGTGCACGTTCAGACGCCAGGCGAGTGTAGTCCACCAGGTCGCGACCCAGCTTTTCAGCTTCCGTCTCGGCTTGCCACAGGGCGTCGTTCTCCTGGCGGATCTGATCGTCGATATTGCTCTCATCAGCTTCGGCTTTCGCGCGCTGGAAGCGTTCCTCGACATCCTTTAGCTGGGAGTCAAGCAAGGACTTGGCACCCTCATCAGCCTTCAAGAGACGTAGATCGGTTTGGAGAACCTCGGCGCGCTTGTCAATGGTGCTCATGCGCTGCTTCGCAAAGACGCGGTCCTGGACGCGGGCGGCCTTGCGGCCCTCGAGCTCGGTAATGATTGAAGTAGCTTTGTCGACTTCTTTCGATGTGCTGTGTTGTAGCCGCTCAAGGTCGGCTGACTTTTCTAGCAGCAGTCTCTGCAGCCGCTCGGAAAATAGACGTGCAGTCTCCGCAGCCGAGGAGCCCTCAAACCCGCGGAGACCGTGCTGCTGGGCAGCTTCTTGGATCATCTCGCCACGCGCAGCCAGCTGGCGTTCGTACTTGTCACGGTCGGATTCACACCGCCCCTTCTCCGCAAGCTTGAAAGTCAGATCCTGGCGGGCCTTGGTCAGCTCAGCATGGACGGCGGCGGTCTGGTGGCCAACTTCGGCAAGCTCGGTGGTGCACCGGGCCATTCGGTCATCATACTGTGACAGTGCCGTCTCTAGGGCACTGTCGCTTTCAGGAAGCTCTTCCAGAGTCAGCTTAAGGTCGCTGACAATTTCCTGGCGGTACTTGAGCTGGTCGCGCTTGTTTTCCAGGTCTTGCACGATACTGAGGAAGCTGTTGGCCTGCTCGTGCTTCTCCTGGGCCATGTTCCGGGCCTCCTCCATCTGGTCGGTAAGTTCCTGGCACTTGACTCGGTCAGCCTCGATTTGGTTTCCCAGCTCTTGCGACTCTCTCATGGTCCGGTCGGCCTTCTCCTTGTTGACCTTGTCCTGCTCCTCAAAGATCTTCAATCGGGACAGCTCCTCGCCCTTCTTCTTCCGTAACAGCTTGAGGTTTTCGATGGCTTTTGTGTACTTCATGGCTTCGAAGATCTCGTCGAAGCGTTTCTTGAGGGCGGCAGGTTCGCTCATGGGCCAGAGGGACTCGTCTTGGTGGCAGAAGATGACGGCATCAAGAATGGCCGGGGACACGCCCAGGTAGCGCGGGATCTCTTCGTCGAGCTGGGCTACTCGGGTTGATATGACGTTGCGCTCGCCATTGTTGATGATAAGGAGGGAGCCTTCGAGGGTTTTGAAGGACCGCGTGGTCTTCTTGACCGTGAGCTGGAGATTTCGGTTGACCACGTATTTCGAGCCACTGGCGGCCTTGAACGATAGTTTTACCTGGGCCAGAACTTCCTTCTCGCCGACGAGCTAGGCGAGCGAACAAAGACAAATGGACATGTGAGTAACGGCGTAGACACAGGTACGTGAGCGACAGCTGAACGGTGTAGAAACCAGCCATCGAACAAGGCAGACGAACCTTTGGATCATGGATGAAAGCTCCGCCTTTGCTGTTTGGCGGGAGCTCACCAGTGGTGGCATATTTCAAGCACTCAATAATGGTGGTCTTTCCAGAGCCATTGTAACCGACAATTAGGGTTAGAGGAGTGTTGAACTGGATGGTAACAGGCACTCCGGGAGCAAATGATCGAATGCCCTGGACAGACAGCTTGTCTATTTTGGACATGGTGGATGACTGATGATTGTTTGAGAGAATTGAGGGGGGATGTCAGCGGAAGATGAGCTTCAATTAGCTACTCAAAATCAGTCCATTGAGCGACAAGGAACGAGAATTCAGGAGGGGAAATGAGAAGTGTCGTGAATATAGGGAAATGAGCGGTTGTGAGAGAGAAGCAAAGAACGGATTTGGGTAGATAAGCTGGGGAAAGGAATGGATTTGAGGAAGTGAAGCTTGACGTTTGAAAAAAGAACAAAGCGAGCTGCTTGCTCCCAGGCAATAGACGCGCTTTCCCGCGCGTAAAGAGCCGCCCACCTACAAAACGAGATCACGTGAGTCTCAGGCATCTTTAGGCAACCACGCCGCTAGCAACATAACCCTAACGTCCCGAAATTCGAGATTAACCCTAATATACGACATCTCAAGCTTCATCCCATATTGTGTCCCTCCGTTCGACTCCTTCATCCAACCTGCCTGACGATCTCGCCAGAAACTGACATGCACAAGACGACGGCCCAAAAGCACAATGGTATACAGTCTTCTCTACACACTCACACTCACACAGGACCTATGACTTGTCTGTGCAACGGGCCAAACACACAACACTTCCCGTGTCTCGCATTTCCTGCAATGAGCCGAACTACGGAGCTCCTGTGTGCCGTGTGAGGAGATGGAGAGAAAAACGGGTCTGCTAGTGCTCTGGCCATGGCACAGGCGGTGTCTTTTGGCCGTGTGTACATGTTTGCCAGTCACGTCTGTCTAGCAGCAGTGAACGCATGTTCTGGCGCAACGTGTGCATATACATCACTCCACGCTTCGGTGGCTTGTTCCACGAGATTCCATGCTTTCTTGGCCGGCGGCATTGCATATCTGGCCATGTTGTATTCATCGTACGGGCGTTGGAGGTGAAGTGCATGCCATAGGGTGACTGTATGCATGGAAAGCTTGAGGGTGCAGAATACACTACTCGGGACGTTAGGGACTAGGGCAATATCTTGCTCACGGAGATTCACCGTTTAAATCTCTACCAAAGAGCAGTACCACGAGCACTGGTCACTGCACACTCCTCACTCCACATACACACCCTACAACCCGTGCTCGTTTCGGCCGGCCGAATCCGTACCCGTGTTGTGCGCCTTGTGGCCACGCCTGTGTACCGGTTAACAAGAACAAAAGAGGCTATGGAGTGTGGTTATACCCTTCGGTTCGCCTGTCTGCTAAAGAGAAGACGAAGAAAAGAAATATCATGGTTTCCGTTGTTTGTGCCTTCTCGCCATAGTCTCCCGTTTCTCCCCAAATGAAACGTCACTGTGCTGTTGACTGCGGCTGTATGCATGAGCAGCATGGTTTAATGCAGGGTGTCTGTGGATATGGAAGGGTTTCTGGAAGGTTGGAAGGCAATATACTGAACCTGGGATATTACTCTCCCAGTTTTCAGTTCAGAGAAGTCTTCCTCAGTATCCCCGTGCTAGGATCTATGGCATGTGAATGAATGTGCCTGGTGTCTTGTTATGCAGAAACTGTACATTAGGTTAGCCAATGTAGAGGGCCTCTCTTACATAAAACAGAATACCCGATACTCACGACTTGTGTTCTAGAAGAGCGACGACGGCCCCGCTGTAGACCACAAAACAGTCTGGGGGTGCAGAGCACCGGCCACTCCACTCCCGTGTGGATGCGTTTGCTTTTTCTGTGCGTTTCAGTCCACAAACTCTGGAACCTTTCCCCGGAGTTTGTCTTCCATAGCTCCCGTCGTGTTTTCCACTTTGGCAGTAATTTCGGTAGCTATGGTAGCTTTTCATATCCGTTCATCAGGGATGGTTGTGTGATAAAGAGTCGCAGCAGCTTGAGTACAAGACTTTATCTACCATGGATGAGAAAGCGGAATCAACATGTTGAACCGGGTGGCGATGTTGTGGTCTAATCCTGCCTCTGTTGATGTTACTTCTCTCACTTCCACTCTGCCTCTCCGTATCTGGGCATCACTTCCCTAACTCTCATTTGCTTCGTTTATGATATTGGCCAAGAGACCAAATTTCTCCTGACAGCATTCGCGGCAGCTGGTAGCATCTGGGCTGGGGAAGTCAGTGCATGAGATACTGCAAGCCCTTCCAATGTCTCACAGACTGCCTCCGTTGTCAGAAGAAGACAGTCTTTTCTATTCTGGCTGTGTTGATATGTCTGATGGAGACGAGGGTCTTCCCCACGACTTTAGCTGTCTAAAGGTAAATCTAGCCCCATTCGGATCCACACGCCGGCACAAAGTCCATTGACTCTATGACCATCGGCCAAACTGATCAAAGTCTTCCGCTCCCCAGCAGATTGAGGACCATGCTGACTCCGTGGGAGACATGGGCATTGCGTCAAACATCTTCGACGCCCTCGATATCACCAGCGGCTGCCCGTATCTAGACAGCCACCTGGATCCTTCGTCTGCGGCCCTGGGTCTCTCGCCGGAAGAGATGATCTCCATGTACGCACTGCCACCTAGCCGGAACTCGCCCGCCAGCCAACACCACCAGTACCAGGCGCCATCAGTGGGACACCTGGACAGCATGTCTGAGACAGCACCCACCCCGTTCGCCAGCAGCCGCCAAAACCACCACCACCATCACGCACCGCTGCAGCCCACTTCATCGCCGCCCGAGTCGGCCGATAGCAGCACCAACAGTTCCAGCTTCGCACACCCGCGCAGCTGGGCCACGCAGATTCTCGACGAGCTGCGGGACCTCCTGGTAGTTCTCGATGACACCGGCCGCATGCGTTACGTATCGCCCAGCTCGGCTGCCGCCACGGGATACCCGGCAAATGCACTCGTGGGGCGGTTTCTCCGCGACTTCCTGCATGCGGACGACTTGCCCGTGTTCGCCGAGGAGATGAATCTGTCGCTGGAGTTTGGCCGCCCGCTGCGGCTGTTCTACCGGTTCCGTAGAGCAGACGGCCGGTTTACTATCTTTGAGGCCATGGGCCGTGTCCACGAGGCGGTGGTGGAAGCGGAGCCGCCTGCTGTAGTAGCAGGCAGGGACTCTAGTGGATCGGCGGGGATGCTGCCGTGCCACGCGGTATTGCTTATCTCGCAGGCGTACCCATCGAAAACGTCACAGATGCTGGACCAGTTCGTGGAGTTGAAGTTGGAGAACGAGGCGTTGCGCAGCGAGATCGAGGGGATGCGGCGCGTGGCAGGGTTTCAGGGTGAGCACGCACACGGTTCTTGGATAATACCAACCCCCGGGGCGGATGCCAGGTCACCAGTCTCACAGCCACACTTCCAAATGCCATCATCACCCATAGGCTCGAGGTTTGACAACGGGGCCGGGACACCTGGCACAGACCAGTACATGCAAGCCGATCTTTCTTTTTCATATTCGGGTCCCGGAGCTGTCCATGAACCATTACCGCCAGGCCATGGATATATCACCCAGGTTAGCCAGCACATCTGGGCGAATGGACGACTGCTGGGCTTGGAAGACGGTGATAACATAATTACAGATCCCCTGCAATCGCTCCCCGCCACATCATCCTACCTCGATGTGATCGAGCTGTTGACCGGCCTGCGGTACCGAGACGGCGAGAGAAGACACAGTATAGGCAGCAGAACAGTCACCGGCGTTGCAACACATGACCGAGGTGGGAGTTCCGGGGCCGGGCCCGGATCCGGGAGTACGGCCGGCAGCAGCAGTAGTGGGAGCAGTCGGGGGTCCGAAGGCCGGACCGGCAGCGAGCGGCGGAAGCGGAGCAAAGCGTCTGACGATTTCATGTGTGCAGATTGCGGTGAGTACATCTTCCTTAGTAGTTCGTCGCTCTGTCTGTTCCTATCCAGCATGGCTAATCCTATCTCCCTATGCATAGGGGCGCTTGAATCTCCCGAATGGCGCCGGGGCCCCGGAGGTCCTAAGACGCTGTGCAACGCATGCGGATTGCGGTGGGCAAAGCGCGAGAAGAAGACAACATCAGGTTGCGGATCATCCTCAACAATGGGCAGTACATGGGATTCTGGCGAGATATAGAAAGATATGAGAAGGAGGAAATGGTGGCGAAGATTGTCACGGCACTGAAGATATGTGAGAGGAGATAGAAGAGAAAAGGAGAAGTGAAGTTCAAGATTGAATATTAAATACCTTTGAAGTTGAGTCGTCGTTGTCGCTCCTGCTTGATTAACGAATGCGAACTTGTAAAAAGGGAAGGAGCCATCCACGGAGCTCCGGAGGAAGCCGTGCGGGGTTCCCGATGGGCTCCACTTTTGCCCGCATGCCTTGCGTCCTGGAAGCGGACAGCTGGAAAATCCAACGGGTCTGAATACGGCGGCGGTTTTTGTTAGGTTCCGAACGCTCTTGTTGGCCTGAAAAAAAAAGGAAAGAAAAAAAAGAAAGAAATGTTACCTACTCTCCCTTTCGGTCGGTCGGCCGGCTGGATCGGCATGTTGAGCGGACTACGGAGTCTTGGAAGGTCGAGAGGCCTATCACTCTCTTGGTTCAGGTGGTTATTTTCCTTTTTATCTATGGAGACTAATACGGTGGCCCAATATTACCTGCGGGAAGCCCGTGGAGCAACAGCAGTTTTGGTGGAGACCCAAAAAGCAATGAATGAGACCCTGACGATAAGAGAAACCCCCCAGAGACCGAAGAGAGAGAGAGAGAGCTTCAGAAGAGGGACCAGCATGCCCCTGAGCTAAAAGATACTTGGCAGAGCTGTTGCGTGTTTTTTTCGTTTCGCCACCACCCCTCTCTGTTCCCCCCCCAAGAAACACAAAGCCAGCTGAAAACACGACCAAGAAGGGTGGGTGGTCTCTCATTGCGGTTAGAGCAAGGTCAGACATTCCCCTCTTTATAGATGGTTCGTGCAGGGCCCCCAAGCATCGTTGCAGGCTGTCCTTTTTTCGCAGACCCCTCCAACGCCGATCATATATGTACATGAATGTCCAGCTCCATCCCAGCAGACAAATCCCGAGGCGCGATGGATTGCATCTGCAGCTTCAGCTCCAGCAAGTCAATTCAGAATCGGGCATGGCTCTAACGCCGATCAGCTCTGTGTAGTGGGCACTAAAAAGTGTTCTTGGCCCGGCTGGGTCAAGTCTTCAAATGTCAGCTGTGTATTGGTGGTCTGTGAGTGTTGAGTGTGTGTGCTTCCTTTTGTTTTCGTCCCCGCTTCTGACTTTAGACTAGACGCCAGTTGGACAGCTTCACGCCTCGACGTGTTTCTAGCTGCCGTAGTTGGAGTTTCTTGTGGGAGGGTTTAGGTTTTAGCTTTTGGGGGCCTGAGTCTATGTACTTCAACAGTAGCTGCCCCAATCCACGTCTCTTCTCTCTCTCTTCTTTCTTCGTTTTCTCCTCTTCCCCGTAAACTCTCCATTCTTCATCTCTCCCAAGAACGTTACAGTCATTGTGTAAGTGACACCCTCTTGCATGTTTGCCCCGTCGTTGCTTCTATTGGTCACTGGTGACCTACACACTACGTATCTCTCTCGTATATATGAATCCGTCCTGTCTACTAACGTTGTCCCTCATCTCAAAACTTTAGATCCTTTTTAGCTTCTTCTTCATTCCACCTACACTCACCAAGAAAAACACCGCAGATTCTCCCACACCCAGCTAAAACCGCCCACCATGGACTTCCTCAACTCGATCACCCAGGAGAAGAAGCAGGAGTCGACTTCCAACAGTGGGTTCCCCGAACATGCGTCTAATGTTGTCATCTGTACTAATATGCTAACTGGACTCTTTCAGACTCGGATCTCGGCAGCATCAGTTCGTGACAATTCCTCCCCCAAGTTGATGAGACGCTTTTCCCCCTCCCCCCGCATCGAACCCCTCGACCACCAGTAACCCTAACCCTAACACTTTTCATGTTTCTCGCTTCCTTTAGAGAGTCTCTCCTCCATGCTCCCGATGGCCACGAACCTGATGGGCATGCTCGATAACGACGATGACCGCAACAAGACTGCCGAGGCTGCTGCGAAGCAGGCTGGCAACAGCGGCGACAGCGACCTGTTCAAGTCGGTGCTGGGCTCGCTGAACAAGAACAAGACCGAGGTGTCGAAGGGCGACGTTGACGAGGGCCGTAAGTGTTTCTTTTCTTTTCTCTTTTCACCTTCTTGTTTTCAACAGAGTCACACTCTTAGAGCTACGAGAATAGCAGAGCTGACAGATAGCTGTTCATGCAAATAAAACAGTCGCCATCTCCATGTTCAAGAAGTTCGTCGAGGGCAAGGGCGACTCCAAGGACGAGAAGGCCACGTCGGACGGCCTCGGCGCCGCCGCGGCCATGAAGGCCATCAAGATGTTCAACAGCGGCAGCGGCAGCGGCAGCAGCAGCTCGTCGGGCGGCCAGGGCGCTCTGCTTGCGCTCGCCATGTCGGAGGGAAGCAAAGTGAGTACTTGTTCTTTTTCTCTTTTCCTTTTCCCTTCAGCAACGGACTTGGCCAGTGTCCCCAACCAGAGAGCATGCAAACTAACACCGACCCCTTTCGCAGCTCTTCGACAAGAAGGCCGAGCAGGGCCAGCTGGCGCCCGGCACGTCGAAGGAGTCGGTCATCCAGGAGGCCGTGCAGTTCGCGCTGAAGCTGTTCCTCAAGAGCCAGAGCTCTGGAAGCAGCAGCAGCGGCGGCTCGTCCAACCTGCTGTCGATGGCCTCCAAGTTTTTGTAAATGTCCTCCGGAACACACTCGGGTATGATAGTATGCAGTGAGGGTTACAAAACAGATCTCGATGGTATTATTCTCTGGTCACTTGGACCCTCCTCCACCTCTCTCCCCACACCAATGTCCTCTCTCTTTCATGAGCCTATGAATTATCCAATACAACGTGTTCTGTGAACAAAATCCGCGTCTTTGTAGTTCTTCCAACCCGTAGCCGTACCCCTACTCCGACTCGTCCGCTCCCGGCTTCTGGGTTTTGTGGGCGGCGGCAAGCTCCAACACATCCACCCACCCCTCCGGCCGCCGGCGTCCACCGGGGTACACAGTCTCCAGGTACTCCGACGACTCCTCAGCCCAGCTGAGCAACTGCTCCTCGGCCCCCCACTCGCCCATGGCCATCAGCGAAATCGGCAGCTTGCCCTCGCCCACTTCGGCGTCGGCGTACCCGATCGGCACGCTGATGGCGGGACACCCGACGGTGTTGGCCAGGAACACGTAGATCATGTTCTTCAGCGTGAGGTTCGTGTCGCTCATGCCGTATGTCTCGTCGCCGGGCGTCCTGCGCCAGCCGGTCAGCGGCGATGTCGGGGTGATGACCAGCAGGCCGGGGTGCTTCTGGAACAGGAAGGCCATGTGGCGCATCATGACTTCGCGCAGCTGGTTGCACTTGAGGTACTCGGCGGCGGGCGTCTGCGTAGCCACCGAGTACAGCACCTTGTTCGGCGCGTTGATGATCGACAGCGGCGACACGGCGCTGCCGGCGTGGTTGCGCAGCAGCGCCGCCATCTCCGTGATTGTGGTCAGGCCGTGGGCGAGCTGCGCGTCCCGCAGATACGGGATGGTGATGTCGATCACCTCGTAGCCCTGGCTGGCGTACCAGGCGATGGCCTTGTCGCAGATGGCGCGCACTTCGGCGTCGGCGCGGCCGTACCACTCGCGGTCGATGCCGAGCGTCTTCTTCTGCGACGGCGACGGCGGCTGTGACGGGGCAAAGAGGCCCTGGACGCCGTCCTTCGGGTCGGGTTGGGACATGACGCGGTAGGCGATTCGGAGGTCGGCCACTGTGGATGCGAGTGGGCTGACAACGCACATGCTGCTGTCCATGACGGTGGTGCGGTGGTGGCTGGTCTTCATGCCGTAGATGCCGTTGAACGCCGGGGGAGCACGGACGCTGCCTCCGGCATCGGTGCCGACGGCGAAGGGGATCACTCCGGCCGACGAGGCAGAAGCCGGGCCGGAAGAAGATCCTCCGGGATAGTAATTCGGGTTATGCCAGTTGGTGGGAGTTCCCCAGGACGGCTGTGAGTGACGAGGTTAGTATGTTAGAGAGGATGAGATCGGCGGATGTGCAGAGAGGGAGAGACTAAAGTCGTACGTTACATCCGGAGGTATCTGTAAGAGGACAGAGAGCAATTGAGTCAGTGAGAGCGGGAGAAGCAAGTGCGTAGGTGGACGGGGGAGTTCTCATACCTGAGCCTAGTTCGTGCATGGCAAGCTTTCCGACCATAACGGCTCCGGCCTTGATCAGGCGCTCGACGGTGGGATTAGTCTTCGTAGCGGGCTTGTGGATACTGGGGTTATATTTGCAGCCCTGGATGTTGATGTCGGCGTTAGCTGACGTCCTCCACCAGTCGGTACATTCACGAGCACCTCACATTATGCGAAACGTATCCTTCAACGTCGACGTCATCCTTCACACCGAACGGCACGCCATCCAGCAGGCCGAGCGGATTTCCCGCAGCCCAGCGCGCAGCCGAGGCCTTCGCCAAATCCAGCGCGCGCGGGTGAGCGCCGTACATGTCGACCCAGGCATTATCGTACTTGCTGCGCGGGGTCTGGCCGCGCAGGATCAGCGGGAACAGCGCCTCGACCACGTCGACGGGGGTCACGGCGCCGGACTTGTAGGCGGCGTGGTAGTCGGCCACCGACGTGTAGCGGCCGACCAGATCGGCGGCCTTGGGGGTGGTGAGCGAGGCGTCGAAGTCGAGCAGCGAGGCTTGTGTGGCCGGGGTATCTCCGGAAATGGGGATGACATGCGGCTAGCGGTGCAGATGAAGCGAGTTTCTGTATGTTAGTAAACAAGGTGATCGGTGGGCGCTAATGGGGACACGGCGGAGGGGGCTGAGCTACACCACATACCGAGAAGCGAGCGGGCATGTGGGCGTCGAGGAAGCGGAGGTCTTTGATGGTGCCGAAGTGGGCGTTGTTCCAGAGGTATTTAGCGACAGGGCCGACTCGCGAGATTCTGGATTGCGGGAGGTAGGGTTAGACAGAGAGAAAAGGGGTCTTCGGAATGCGCCACAGATGAAGCGAGACTGATGGCAGGAGAAGAGAGGCGGTAAGATAAAAAAAGGCTTTTTTGTTTTTTGTTTTTTGGTACTTACACATTTGCGGCGACGTATAGCGACAGCCCTCGCAGCTCGGGGTTGGCGTCTTCGGAAGCCGGGTTGCCCGGGCCGTGAAGCGCCTCCTCCGGTTCCGGGTAGTTGATGAACCGGGATGCCATTGTGAACGGGAAGGAGGTACGAGAGATTGATAAGATAAACACGAGAATTTGGGAAGGGAAGGAGCGAGAGGGAAGGAGAAGACAAGGAAGGAGGAGATAAAAAAGAAGGAAGGAAGGAAGGAAGGAAGGAAGGAAGGAAGGAAGGAAGGAAGAAGAACAGAATAGAGGAAAGAACAAAAGACACGCTAAATAAGACCGAGGATTGCTGGCAGCCGCGCTTAGACCCCAGTAAAGATTAGATAACGATCGGTCGGGAGCAGAGAACATTCCAATGGCCAGACCTGCTTCGAGAAAACATAGCGCTGGATTTTCGGGATCAAAGCTTCGAAGGGACTGGACCCGAAAAAGGCGTGAGCTTCTGACACGTGAAAAGGAGCCGACCAGGGGCCCACGATGGTTGGGGGAGGGGCCCTGGCCAAAAAAAATCAATGGGACACCGGACCTTGAATCGGAGCAATGCAACGCCGACGGAGTGGGCACCCCCGGATATGGGCACATCAGGTCCGGGGAGGTTCGGCGTTTTGGGTTGGTTTCTACCTGCTCCGTCGGGAAGTCGGAGGTATCTGTCGCCATTCAAGAAGTGAGGGGAGTCACACACATCACGGGCTCAGTGCATCTTCACGAAACGGAGACATCCCACTCCGAACGGAACCCAATGCAGAAACAGATGTCATATATCGTCGTCCCAACATATCAGAGTATAAAACAAACAGACCCCACAAACACAACCCTCAATCACTCTCCTGCCGCCGTAACCGCCGCCCCTGGCGCCGCGACTTCCCCGGGCGCCGCCGCCGCGCCCCGCCGCCACCGCCATACAACACCTCGCACACCGCGCCCAGCGGGATATCCATCACCGCATCCGTGCCCTCGCTCCACACATTGTACAGCTCGGCGTGCCCGCCACGGCGCAGCACATCGGCCTTACTCTTCGTCTTGCGGCCGCCGTCCTTGATGCGCCCGCGCGCGTCGGCCAGCGCCACCTGCGCAGCGTCGTCGATGACCGTCTCCAGCGCGCCCATCGGCGGCGTCAGGATCTCGGTGTTGTAGCTGGCCAGCGCCACGTAGATGTAGGCCAGCGCGATGACCAGCCACGCGGGCACCGCGAGCGCCCACCAGCGGTCCGGGTAGTAAGTGATGCCGAGCGCGTGCAGGAACGGCGACGGCAGGTAGGCCCAGAGCAGGTAGATCAGGAAGGCGAGCGACGAGAAGAGGTACAGCACGAAGCCGTAGTACTCGTACGTCGGCACGCGCGGCGAGGCGCGCGGCACCGGCTCCAGGTCGTCGTCGGACGCGTCGGGCGTGGTGGGCCGCGACGGCCGCAGCAGGCTGGTCAGGCTCGGGCTGGGCGGGAGGGGCGTGGGCGGGCGGCCGTAGTATGGCGGCGCGAAGTAGTTTTCGTGCATCGGCCACGGCGGCGACTCGGGGTCGCCGTCGGCGTCGTCCGCCGCGAAGATGTCGTCGAACTCGCTCTGCTCGGTCGCGTTGATTGTGTTTATGCCGATGCCGCCACCGCCGCCACCGCCGCCGCCGCCGCCGCCGCTGCTGCTGGCGTTTGCGCTGCCGGTGTCGTCGTGGGTGTGTGCCGTGTTCGTGCTGGAGCCGTCATTGTAGAGCCGCGCCGTCTCGTCGAACACCGCGTCGTGCTCGTCATCATCCAGCCGGAGTCCGTTCCCCAGCCGCACCCGGCGACGGCTGTCTTCGTCGTCGTGGCCGCCATAGATGAGCGACGACGATGATGAGGACGACTGCGGGTCGGAGGGGAACTGCGCCCCGCTGCCACCGCCGTTCAGAGATCGGTGGAAGCCGTGGTGGCCGGTGCCGGTGCCGTTGCTGCTGCTGCTGCTATTGTTGTTGTCGGTGCTGTCATTGCTGCGTCTGTGCCGCCCGCTGCCGAAGTGGTGGCCGCTGTTCATGTGTTCATCCTCGTCGTCGTCGTCTCGCGAGTCGCTGTCGCGGCTATCTGCCGTGCCGTAACGATTGCTCAACATTGCGCTGCATAGTTGGGGGAGGTCGAGCAGGAGTAATCGGAAGTCTCGCTGATAGTGAGGCACACCGAAGGAGCTGGTCGAGGGGAGGTGGATTGAGCGTTGTTGATGTAAAGGGAGGGATGAAGACGTCGATCTGTGGTGGGTTGACAAAAATTCGATGGATGCCGGGGAAAATAACAGCTCAGAGCTGACATAAGGGTTAGACCCGAATGCCGCTCGGCGCCTGAAGCCGGGTAGTTATCACGAAAGGCAGCCAGTGTCGAACTTCACGCGTCTGCCCAGTAAAAAGGTTAACAAGCCTGTCCACATGTTATTCCCGAAACCAAAAACAAAACCACAAGATCAGAATGCCACATTTGACTGATTGAATTAACCCGTATCCCTCTCTCCAAGCCAACCAACCCCGGAAATGACGCCAGAAATCCCGTTCCCAACTCCCAGCTTCCCACAGAAACAGAACGGCAACAACTAAAGAACAGTCTGATGATTTGATGTGTACTAGTCCATTTTCGTGTCCTCGTCATCTCCCTTGGCCTTCTTCAGCGCCAGCTCGCCCTCTGGAACATCATCGGCGCCGCGTTTGGACCCCGTCTCCACGCTCTCCATATCGTCGTCGCCGGCGTCATTGGCGTTGTCTTCCCCGGCGGTGGCGGGATTGGCTGTAGCGGTTGTTGCCGTAGATGTGGTGGTGGTAGTGCCGTCGGATGGCGGTGTGACTTCTAGCTGGTAGGTCGCGGCCTGGCCGACGGGCTGCGGACCCAGATCTGCCGCACCAATCTCTGACGGCCCGCGGGCGTGCGGCGTCTCTTCCTCCTCTTCCTCATCGTCGTCGCCAGCTGCCGGAGCCGTTGTTGTGGCGGCACCCGCGGCTGGGGCCACCGAGGACGACGACAGGCCCGCAACCGCGCGCTGCTCCTGCCGTAGCAACTCCACCTGCGCCATAGTGCGCGAGTGCGCCAGCGCAGTCCCCGAAAGCCCACCGTTGACGTTGATGCTAACCGTCTCGATACTGCCAACGCCGTTGGGCCCTTCGATCGTCTCTGTGCTCTCGGTGCGCAGCTCCGGCCGCGACACGGCACCCCCGCTGGCTTCGCCGTCGCCATCCGGCCCACCGTCCTCAGTATCGCCCAGATCCTCGTCGTCGTCCACGTCGTCCGATGCACGGGACGCCGTCAGCCACGGGATCGGGGTGAGCAGCGCACCGCCCAGCGCCTCGTCGGAGCCCACGCCGACCACAGACGAGTTAATGATGGGGCCATTGAGGTGGGCCGGACGCGGCGGGATGAGCGGGTACGTGCTGATGCCCGAGGTGACGTGCACCACGCGCTCGACGGCGTGCAGGAACGGCACGAGGTGGCGGTAGTGGCGGCGCGGCTCGGCTATCAGCTCGGCGAGGCGCTGGATGGTGTGCGGGGGCTCGGTGGGGAAGCTGCTCAGCGACGCGGTGATCTCGTCCAGCATCTCGACAATCTGCGGGGGGAAGTCGGACGTGTTGCCGTTTGCGATCGTCGTTTCCGTGCTCGTCTCGCGTCCGGCGGCTGTCACGGCGGTGGTGCTTGTGCCGTTGGTGAGGGGGGTGGTGTCGGCCGCGTTTGGCTCGGGCTGGTCGTCGTCGTTGTCGTCGTCCTTTGGCGTCGACACGGACATTTGACTGCTGGGGAGGACGGCCGAAGATGGGATCGGGGACGAAAGCATGAAGGACTCGGAAGCTATCGGGGGAGGGGGAATGACGGGAACTGTGAACTCATGATGTGAGATCTAGGACAGCAAAAGATAGATGACAGGTTAGACGCCGGCAGCCTATGGGCGAGATATGCGCGATTGAACCTACAGAGTCTATTCGGCTCAGGATGAACTTGAGCAAGTTGGGCCATGTGTTTCGGTCCTGGAAAAGGTCTCTGGGTGATCGCAAGAAACGTTAGCAAGGCTTGATCCCAGACAACCGCTGTATGCCCCTCATTGCATCAGCTGAATTCACCTTCTGGACTGTCTTCCGGCAGCAAGTTTCCGGAGAAGAAGCTCTTCTTCCGACACATCGACGTCCATGATGTATGTGGGTGCGCAGTGAAGGATGGGCGCTTCACGTGGGGAGGACTGTTGGGTGTATCCTGGTATCACGGTACACTCCAATGGCTGGATTCAATAACAAGATCGAACTGGAAGTTGGCGATGTTTCGAGAGTGGCTAGCAGAAGGAAGGTTGGAGGCTTCGTGGATGAGAGAATTGGATGTGAAGAGAGATAAATGTTGAAGGGGGAGAATAAACGAGAGGAAAAGATGGAAGTGAGAATATCAAGGCTAGCTGATAGTTTTCACGAGCTTGGATTCTTTTCCAGCCTTCTGCCGAACTGCCTGGTTTCTTTTTCTTGTTCTTTGGTGTGAGGTAGACAGTTAGCGGCTATAGTGGGAAAGACACCCTGATCTTATAGGGGACTTAGGTGGGGTGCGACCCTGAACTTAGCGGGCAGTGCCCTGAAGAGCCGCGCGAAAGAGAAAAAATTGATGGCATTCATTGGATTTTGGCTACAACTGTACTCGAGATGCTGTCTATAACATTTGTTGGCTAACCCTAATACCTGTAACCCTGGCGATGGCATCAAACCATCGCGAACTCAACCGCCGTCACCA
Organism: Knoxdaviesia capensis; assembly: GCA_001510575.1. Taxonomy (NCBI): domain Eukaryota; kingdom Fungi; phylum Ascomycota; class Sordariomycetes; order Microascales; family Gondwanamycetaceae; genus Knoxdaviesia; species Knoxdaviesia capensis. Next base: position 1,288,422 of record LNGK01000008.1, on the reverse strand, counting down.
TCCCCGCGTTTCATTCTAGCCCTCGACCTCGTACGAGTTCGACTTGTGCTTGGGCGTGAACTTGAAGTCCTCCGGCGCAGGACCAAGGAACATTTCGCTAGACGACCGAACGTCGAGTTAGTAAACAACACCAGGCACCAAGCGACAGACATGACATACCTGATCTTGACCCAGTCCCGCGAGTCCTTGCTGGCCAGCAGCGTCTCCAGCTCGTTGCGCCCGCGGAACGCCGGCGGCCGGTCGTTCAGGTTCGGCGGCAGGTACTCCAGAATGCCGACCGGCACGTAGCGGTGCGTGAAGCTCAGCATCTCCAGCAGGAACCGCCGCGTCAGCCCGACGCCCATCTCGTCCGAGCCCCACGTGTCCAGCCCGTGCCGCACAAACCGCTCCACGTAGCCCAACCGCTCGCTGGCGCTCTTGTCCAGGTACTGGCCCGCCGCAATCTCCTCGAAAATCCACGGCTTGACCAGCGCGCCCCGCCCAATCATCACCGTGTCGACCCCGCCGCCCGTCACGTGCTCGTTGTACTCGACGTGCGAGAAGCAGTCGCCGTTGCCGATGAAGTACATGTGGCCGCCGTTAGCCTGTGTGCGGGGGTCTGCCTCGCCCGCCGTGTCGGCGAGCTCGTCGCGGCGTTGGTTGTACGACTTGACCAGCGCCGCACACTCGGCGATGTACGACCAGTCGGCGCGCTTCAGATACCGCTGCTCGCGGCTGCGGCCGTGCAGCGTGATGGCCGCGCATCCGGGCGCGCCGAGCTCGGTGCGGAACTCGCGGCCGCCAAAGGCAACCCGGTCGATCACCTGCGTGGCGCTGAGGCGGTTGGCGCGCACACCGCTGCGCAGCTTCACGGTGATGGGGATCTCGCCCGAGACCGTGTTCATTCCGCGCACCATTCGCTCGATCTTGGCCGGCGCCTCCAGCAGCGCCGCTCCGCACCCGGTCTTGAACTGGCTGTCCACAGGGCAGCCGCAGTTGAGATCGATCAGCCGGAGAGTCGGGCAGAACTTCTCAAGGACGAAGGCCGCCTTGGTCACTTGCCACGGGGCATTGCCGGAGATTTGGGCGCCGAATCGGACGTCGCGGGAGTTGTCGTATCCAGAGGCAATAGCTCTCTTGGCAGAGTCGAAGACAATGTGCGGAGGCTCAGCCTCGACGTCGTGCGCACGCATCAGAGTCCAGTCAGCCTTGACCCCCTGGATGAGCGGGCGGCTGATGGCCATTTCCGAGTAGGTCAGCTGTGCACCAAGTTCGATGCAAAGCCGGCGGAAGGGGATGTTTCCCTGCGTGGTCAGGGGCGCCAGCACCGGCGTCTCGGGGCCAAAGTACAACCGTCTCTTTTCCGACGGCTTCAGCGGCGGGTCGACAAACTGGGCGCGCAGGTCCTTCATGGCCTCGGGCTGCTGGTCCTTGCGACGCTGGTGGTAGGCGTTGTGGAGCTGACCTTCGTTGTCCAGCCACTTGATGAACTTTTCAACATTGTCCATGTTGACACGGCGGCGGGACAGGCTGATCTTGTCGGCGGCAGTGGCCACATTGCGCAGGCCAATTCTGGCCTCAGCTTGGTCTTCGCGGCTATCGCTAGCAGACTCAGCCGGCTCAGGCTGTCCATCGGTTCCCGAGGTAGATTCGGCTCCCGGTTCGGCTCCCGGCGTGGTTGTAGCCTTCTTCGCAACACTCAGGAGAACCAGTTCCTTCCGCCCATCAGGATGCTCGATCTCGGAGCTGTGGCTCTTGACAAAGCGGCACTTCCACCCCGAGGTGCACTTTCCATGGGCTGCGTACACGGGGCACTGGCCATCGAGGCTTTCAATGTCAGGCCGCTTGCTCTCGGCCAAGTACTTGCGCACGTCGTGCAGCATCTTGCACGAGTCTCCGAACCGACACTGCTTGGGCGAGAACTCGTTCCAGTAGGCCCGGCTGTTGCAGAGCGGCAGCTTGTCGTTGAGCCGGCCAGAGAAGCGGTCCTGGTGCTGGGGACCGGTGTTTCCGGTCCGATCCCACTTCTTGTCGCGGGAATCCTTGCCGCGACGGTTGCCCTTCTGTTCGGGCTCGTGGGTACGTCCCTCCGCAACGTCGTCATCATCGTCGTCGGCGGCAGCATCGGCAGTAACCGAATCGATGAGGAACCTAGAACAAGTTAGATTTGGGAAGAGAACCAAGTCGTAGATGGGGTGGAATAAATGCCGTACTCTTTCTTGATAGGAGCCATTCCTTGGTTCATCACACGGCCAGCTTGGCGACCATTGGCGGGGTTAGGGTTGACAGTCGAACCACTCTCATCAGCAGTGCCATTGCTGACGGGCTCGGCAGAGATGGCCTGGAATTGCGTGAACTCGCCGTCAACGGCTTCGGCCAACTTAAGGCGCTTCGCCGCCGGCTCATCAACGTCAACGGCTTCAACAGCGGCCGGAATAGCGGCCGGGTCGCGGGGAAGATCGTGATCAACTCCCATGGCGGGCAGGCTTAAAAAGGAGAGTTCTATCAAGTAGTGTCTAGAGTTAGCTTGACGGAAGCCGCCGATCCAGATACGGAGGTGGTAACCAGGTACTGTACATATGCTTGAGACAGTGAGGAAGCTTACCCAGGGATTGAGCGTCGATCTTTAACGACGACGATGTGTACTGACGGAACGGACAACTGAAAGACGGAAGTTACAAGAAAAAAAATAACCGGAGGGAAGGAATAGAGAGGAGAAAAGGTTAGAAGGTAGGGGAATCAAAACAAACGAGAGGTGTTGATATGTTTTTGCGATGGTGAAGAGAGTAAGAAAAAAAGAGAAGAAAAAAAGCCCCCAATAGCTACAAAAAGCACTTGCTACCAAAAATATGCGAATAGTGGGGTTTCGGGAAACCCCCATTGGCAGATATCTCGGATACAGCGATAAATCACCAGAACGCATCTGGATCACGAGTGATTCATGAACGTATAGGTGTTTGTCTTTACGCAGAGCTATTCAGTGCGTATCCTTTGGCATTCGGTTCGTCTTCTATTTCTCAGATTCAATCCCATCCATCATCGTCGCATCTCACGGGTTAAACCCTAGCGGGGCATCAGAACACTCTAAGCCCGCCAGCTGTCAGCAATTGTCCGCGCCTAGTTGGCAGCTGCCCTAATTTCTGCACCTCCTATCACCACCAGATAATCTGGGAATGGCCTCAAACCGTGTGTTTTGATTCAATCTTACACACCCTCTCTGATCTTGCTGTTTTTTTCTTTTTGTTTACTCTTCCCACTCACACCGCCTTCAGAACGTCTCTCACTTCAATTTCTTCCTCTGTTTCCGTCTCATCTTTCTCGACCCACCACACTTCGAAACTGAACGGCCCTGTTATCTTACTCTGTCTGTCTGTTTGACACATCCCACCGTACCTGTTTTCTCCTGCATATAGGGAAAAGGGGTCCAAGCGGACGAAATCGACTGGGGTTGGACCTTTTTTTCTTCCCTTTTCTTTCTTTTTTTAGGAACGAGTTGACCATATATATCTCCGGCTATCCCTTGTTGGCATTCCTCGAGTCTCGATCTCTTGTCCCCTCGTCTCATTCTTCTTCCTCTCTCTCTCTCTCTATCCGCCTTTACATCCGATCTTCGGCATCACCACTTCCGTCTCCGTCGGCTGCTTCTTCCCACCTGTTCTTTGGCTGCCGCTTCCGCTTCCATTGCTGCTGGTGCTGACGTGATGGATCGCTCATTTCGCCCGGCCCCGGTTTTGACGCGCTGATCGATTCCTGCCATTGTGCCCCGGGCCATCGTCTGCCCCTAGCGCCCGAGGTGGTTCGCTCTTATTGTCTAATTTTTCGGTTCCTCTATCCCTATATCTGGCACTCGCCTTTGCCTCTCTCGACTTGTCGTTTCTTCCCGATCTCCAGTGCCTATATACATATATATATACGTCTGCGACCTCTCTATATATGACCTCCTTATATTCTCCAACAACCACCCCCCTACCTGTTCCTCTCGATCGGCCCTTTGCCATATCTCTCCGCTTATAGGTCACGGCGCGCCCCTCCTTTCCTCGCCTCCACCCCTCTCGCCGTGGCCCGATCTCTTCACCCCAAATCCCGCCACCATGGCCGACTCGTCGTTAGACGGGTCGTTACGGTCGCCGAGCCGGAGTAGCAAAGTGGTGCGCTCCCAGAAGATCGCCCCGATAACACCCGCAAGTCCCCAAGGCAGCTCAGTGCCAACATTGGCTTCTCCACCGCCGATCCCCGGGTCGGCATCGACACCGTCCCTTGACTCGGCCCCGACGATAGAGTCCGTCGGCGCCCAGATCCCCCGAAGTTATACGCCCGGCCACCTGGCTTCCAAGAGCCAGGACCGCCGCCGCAAACCCTCCGACCTGACCATCCGCCAACGGTCCCAGTCCTCCGCCGCCATGCCCTCCTCGGCGTCTCTGTCGACGTCCCAGTCCCAAACCTTCCCGGCTGCGCCGTTGTCTTCGACCTCCTCAACGGCCAGCCGATCCCCATTTCCTTCGGCTCCGCTCGTGCCCCCGCGGCCACTAAATATCCTGCCGTCGACGGCCGAGAACGGCGATAGCAACACCACCACCACCGAAGACGAGAAGAAGCCGTCGTCTCGAAGGCCAACGGCCATGCGCAGCACGAGTGCCATTGCCCCACGGCCAGCGACAGCAGCCCCGACGATAGGCCGCTCGCACGGGAGCCTAACCAGCCCGCCAAGCGGGTCTCGATCCCACCGCCACGAACACATCGCATTCCCCCCGCTCGTCGACCCCAAAGACGCCCCGGTGGTCGACCCCGCGCCGTCCTCCGGCATGTACTGGTCACGCGCCATGGTTTCCGGGGCGCCGCACCCGTGCCTGCGCGCGCACACGACCACGCTGATCGGCTCCAACATCTACGTGTTCGGCGGGTGCGACGCGCGCGCCTGCTTCAACCAGGTGTACGTGTTCGACGCCGACTCGTTCTACTGGTCGCGGCCGCACGTGGTCGGCGAGATCCCGGTGCCGCTGCGCGCCATGACGTGCACGGCCATCGGCCGCAAGCTGGTGGTGTTTGGCGGCGGCGACGGGCCCGCCTACTACAACAACGTGTACGTGCTGGACACGCTGAACTTCCGGTGGACGGCGCCGCGCATTGTCGGCGACCGGATACCCAGCAAGCGGCGCGCACACACAGCGTGTCTGTACAAGAACGGCATCTACGTGTTCGGCGGCGGCGACGGCGCGCAGGCGCTGAACGACATCTGGCGGCTGGACGTGAGCGACCCGGCCAAGATGTCGTGGCGGCTGGTGTACTCGCCCGAGCGGCCGGGCCCGGGCGGGCCGACGGCGCCGCGGCCGAAAGCCCGCGGCTACCACACGGCGAACATGGTCGGCAGCAAGCTGATCATCTACGGCGGGTCGGACGGCGGCGAGTGCTTCGACGACGTCTGGGTGTTTGACGTCGACACGCTGGTGTGGCGCGCGGTGACGGTCCCCGTGGCGTACCGCCGGCTGGCGCACTCGTCGACGGTGGTCGGGTCGTACCTGTTCGTGCTGGGCGGCCACGACGGCTCCGAGTACTCCAACGAGCTGCTGCTGCTCAACCTGGTCACAATGACGTGGGACCGGCGCCGCGTGTACGGCCTGCCGCCGACGGGCCGCGGCTACCACGGCGCCGTGCTGTACGATTCGCGCATTGTGTGTATTGGCGGCTTCGATGGGTCGGAGGTGTTTGGCGATGTGTATGTGCTGGATCTCGGCGTGCACGCATATTACTCGCAGATCAGCCACTTCACCATTGAAGTGTAGAATGTGTGGCGCCTGTGTGCTGCCAACTGTTCTCATTTCCCGATGCACCGCCCCCCTTCCCCCTAACCATTTCTTCTCCATCCCTCCGTGATTAAACCATGTACGGCCGGAGCTATCTCCAGCCACCACAAGCCAACCCTCATACACCATATACAAGAAACCCCAACCTACTATCGGACCCAATTTAGCGTCCGCACATGAGACCATTGAAATCACGCTATTGATTCCCTTTCCAAGAAAGAAAGAAACAAAACCCCGGAAGAGACACAGGGACAGAGCATATAAACCGGATTTCGGCAGGCAAGCAGTACAACGGAACCGGCGACATTTTTATTCGCATATTTACACAAGGGAGGGTGGCTTCTTCTAGATGGATGGTGTTTGGCGAACCTTGTTTCGGATCCATGATCTTGGGCTTCTCGGTGGTCTGCCCGTGAAGAAGGACAGGAAAAGGAGGAGCAGAGGAACCCACCCCCCTTAGACACTTTGGAGCTCTCTTGAGAGAGAGACAGGGAAAGGGTCGAAGAAGGTCTTGGTCTTGGGTGTTTCGTTTTCCGGGGTGTATTGGCCTGGTTGTGTGTGTGTTTATATCTTGTTTAGCATCTATTCATCTTTTTGGTCACGAATATACGGCTCTCTCCATCTCGTCCTTCCCGTCCATGGTTGCTCATTCTGAAGCTCACGAAACAGATTCGCATTAGCAGCTAATACAATGAGTGAAGAACAGGCAGGTTCCTATCCAGGACCCTGAAATCAAGATAAAAAGCAACGCGATCTATAGAACAAAACCAAAAGCATCCGGAGCAGAATCAGAAAAGCACGAAAACAAAAATCAAGACCGCCAGACAACAACCAGCATCTCCACCATAGCCAAGAACAACAGCAAGATCTCCCCGATAGACACACAAGCCACCTCCTCCCGCCCCATGGAGATCTTTTTGACATCTTCCAGGACAAGAAAAAGAAGCCGAGGCCGTGTCAAGTACTCCAGTGAGCTTGAAGACCAAGAAACCAAAAAAAGAGACGGCATTTCCCCCCCGTTTCGGTGCATATGCAGACCAGGTTGCCCCGGCATGAGATAGCAGACGTGTAGCAACCGGGGTTGCACAGCCACGCCTCCATCTCTCTCGCTCTCTCTGTCTCCCACCAGACCTCACCATCGTCTCCCCATTCTTCGTTTTCCTCTTCGTCGATCAAATCGGTCTCACACACCCATCACCCCAGGACAAAGATTCGCGGGAGGGAAGATAATCAAAAGAAAGAACAGAAAAAGAAAAGTTCAAGCTATCTCGATTCGCGCTCGTCGAAGAGACCTTCGTGTTCCATCCCCGTCTAGACAGTTAAATATCGTCAGATCCCCCAAGCTGATATCCTACACAAAAAGTAAACACATCAAAAAGGCAAACAGAACAAGCAGAACGCAAGAGTAACTGACAGAGAAAAAAGACACACAAGACAAAACGTAAGGATCGCAGACATCCATCCCCCGGGATATAAACGCTCTGTCAAGTAAGCAAAAAGCAACGAATCAGAAAAAGCAAAACCCGAAAATTTTGGCCACGATGCCCTTCCTCTATCAAAGTCGTCATCCACTGCCTCCAGTTGTTTGGAAAGAGATCTGAACAACTGACAGTGTCTCTCTTTTTTTTTTGTATGTTCCGGGGAATGAAAAGGAGAAAAATCCATGGGGGAAAAACCGTGAACGTATGAACGTTGGTCACTTAAGCAAAGTCGAGAAAGCAGGGGAGAGAAAGCAAGAAAAAAACAGTATGCTACCAGGTAAAACAAGAAAAAAAAACATGTACGTGGGTGAAGTCCGTCTATAGTGTCCAGTCCAGTCTAGGAGTTGATAATAATCATTCGATTATTGGGAAAAGTGTCATATTTCCAAAGCTCTGGGTGGTTCGTTCTAGAGCTAATTGGTGTCTAGAAAAAGCATCAGAGAGAAAGGTCCCGGGCCGTGAATGTTGCCGTGTGTTTGTCTGAACCATCCTGGACCGGAAAATGGGAGTCTCGGATCGAGCGAAGGCGTCAACCAACATCGTCACATCCCGAGGCCCTTGAAAGGGAACGTTGGGCGCCTGACGGGGAAGTTTAAAAGAGGTAGAGCCATGTATACAGGTCCGCAGAATAGGCGTCCCGGGGACACCTGGGGGATGAGCGACATCCCTTCCGGAAGGAATAGTGAAGCTTCGGCTAGACCATCTGAGAGCAGCCCAATGGGGCGTCGCCGGGCCAAAATGGTGGCATCCGGAAAGCAAAGTCGGCCTCGGGAATCCGATGGATAGAAGAATTTGGGGTAAACCATGGTTGTCAGAGGGTCGGGCCTATGACGCAGTCCAGAACTACCGGACAGTCCAAGTTCATCCGTACCGTGTAGTCTTCAACAGGAAGACTATAAAGGCAAGTGTGTATACGCTGGACGGTCCGCAAGAGGCAGAGGCATGGCGCGCTCAAACAAGACGCTGGTCGGACACGGGCAGTCCACATGCAAAGGAGCAAAAGAAAGGTTGAAAGGAAAAATAAGGTGTAAACGTCATCTGGACCTAAAACACCCCCAAAGAAAATAGACGGAGGCAGAAATAAAAATTGAGGAGGACAAGGGAAAGGGCCCGTGAATAAACGGATCTCGGACCATATCCGGCCAAAAAGGAAATGGGAGGGCCGGCCCAATCCCGTCCGGAAAGGAATGCCGAGTGGGGCGCCAGCCGGACATGGCACAATAGTGGTCAAAGACGTAATTGGGCATCCAAGATTGAAAAATACCCACAAGATTCTGCCTGGCGGATTATACCATGGACGGAGAGGGTTCGACTCGAGGGGCTCTGATTGAGCGATACATACTGCATGTCGGTTTACAGCCAGGCAAAACGGGTTTGGAGCAAACCACGGGGATAGAAAATACCAGGTTTCCGGTGGGTTCGGATGGACACGTAGTCCAGGGACGGGTGCGACTTGGTTTAGGAGTCCGGGAATCTCGGACTTTAGACACTCTGGGGGAAGACGCTGGCCGGCTAGATGGAGCGGAAAAGAACAACGATCACGTTAGAAACATACGTAATGGGAGAGCCACAAAACCAAAAATAGAAAATGCAGTAGGACTTACCGGGCTGTTCGCCATGTTCTGTCTCTTGTTCCGACCCCTCTTGATATGACTCTTCAGGGCACTAGAATCAAGAGGCTTGAGAAGCTCAAAGCTACAGAGTAGCTCGGCGGAAACGGACATAACAGCGCCCCAGTTGTCAAATTCGCCACAATACTAAACGAACAAAGAGTGGGATTTTGAATGGTCAGCACTAAGACAGAAAAATACAGCAGGTCCAGGGTCGGAGTTTTTAGGGCGAGTCTCGAGAACTCCAGAAGTCGGAAAATGAGGAGTACGAGGGGGATGATGAGGGGGTTTGGGGAGCGTTCACGATGACGCAAGAGGAGGAAACAGGATTTACTCACGTTCGGGGCACTGAACACAGTCACCAAAACACGATCATTGAAGAACTCGTAACCGTCTTCAACAACCATGTGCGCTCGACAGACAAGATCAAAATCGTGAGTAGTAAGGAACTGGGTAATGACGCTCTTTCCAAAACAGTAGCTGACGCCTCGTTCGTTCGCTTCCCAGTCTTTATCCATGTCGGCCGGGTCGGACCACAGTAGGTCGTTCAGTAGGCCGTAGTCGGGGACATCGGTGGGTCGGGCAATGTTACGGATGTCGTCCATGTGGACCAGGGCGGGGGACAGGCCACCGTGGACACAGAAGATCTTGCCAGCCACAGTAGCGGCAATCGGGAGGGTGTTAAAGCAGTCGATAAAGGTCTTCCAGATCTTCACATTGCAACGGCGCTTGCACTCGTCGTAGAAGCCGTACACGCGCGTGACATTAGCACATTCGTGGTTGCCGCGGAGCAGGAAGAAGTTCTCGGGAAACTTGACCTTGTAGCAGAGCAGCAGGAGAATTGTCTCGAGCGACTGCTTGCCACGATCGACGTAGTCGCCAAGGAAGAGATAGTTGGACTGGGGAGGGAATCCGCACATTTCGAACATACGGATCAGATCGGTGTACTGGCCGTGGACGTCGCCGACAATCTTGACGGGAGCATCAAGCTCAAGGAGGGCGGGCTGGGACAAGAACACCTCGCGGGCGCGCTGGCACAAAGCGGTGATCTCGGCGTTGCGCAGGCACACACTCTTAGTGACCTTTCCGGAGTAGGCAGCATCGTGGAGGCGACGGATGAAGTCGTCTAGGTCGATGTCGTTGTCATTCATGGTGACGCTGGCGCCATCTTCAGTGATGCGAGGGGTGCTTGTGACAACGGGGTTGGGGGCGTTGTCGCGGGTGACGAGAATAGACTTTCCGGCGGACTGGAGATGGACATTAAGGCCGATACCGGCCGACGGCGGCTGGTCGGAGACGTGATCGACTTCGCCCGAGGCCTGGGCAGCTGACACGTCCTTGTGGGTACCTTCAACAATGGACGAACTCATGACCGGGGACGCGGGGGCGACGGCAGTCTCGTCCGAAGGCGAAGGAGAGTCACCGGGAGCGCTGGCCGGGGTATCTGGAACGTCGGTGGATATGGAGGATGGCAAGGAATTGGCTCGGGCTGGTCGTGAGGGGAGGATTCGCGAGCTCTTGGGAGACTTGACAGAGGTTGCATCGCTTTTTTCCGTGTCACCATTAGGAAGCACAGTGGAAGCTCGGGGGCTATCACCTTTTCCAGAGCCGGGAATCTTGTTACGCAGACTCTTGAACGAGCGCGACGAGTCCTTGGTTTCGGAGCGGCCCAGCGTGGGGAGGTCACCGCTGAAGGAGCCGGACTTGGAGCCCCCGCTGGCGTCCTTGGAGGACTGGTTACCCATCGTGAGATGTTGGCAAAGGGTGGTGGAAGGTGAGGGAAAGCAAGGAAGGGGAGCGAGTGGGGAAAATAAGCAAACGAGAGTGTTCTCAAGACGACCCAGTCACCAAAGAAAGTGAAAGAAGAGTCAAGGGTGGGTAGTTGACAAGAGAGTCTGGGGGACAAGGAAAGAAAGAGAGACAGGTGAGGTGATGATGTTTCTTGTTTTTTGTGTTTTTTTTTTTTTTTTTTGTCTTCGGCCCTAGTCACAAGGATTGCTGCAGAGATCGACTTATCGTCACACCGAAAAAGCTGTAGCCGGTGGTGAGGACAGATCTTGCGAGGGCTGAGAAGGAGTGACAATGAAGTCAGTGAGAGGGTGAGTCTGCGCGAGTGTCGTTTAGCCTGTGTTCAACTCAGAGAGACTTGGGTGTTCGAGTTAGAGAAGCTGCATGTGTAGACATGTGTCCATGTGTTTGTGTCTGAGGCAATGTCTCTCACGATGCAATCGCTTCGGAAGTGTGGCTGATGGAACTTTGGTGAAGTCAGGGACAGAGGAAGGTTGGACAGGAAGAGGGTCGAGGAGAGAGGCCAAAGATGTCGTCGATCTAGCCTTGATATGAAATGGTGAGTGGGTTAGGCGAAGATGAGGTGTTTGAATGTGAACGAGTTGTATAGGGAGAAAAAAAAAGAAGAGAGTGAGACGAGGAAGACAAAATATGTAGAAGGTAAAGAAAAGAAGGAAAGTTAATTGGTTATAGGACCCCAAACTAATATAAGGCAAAACGGCAGGTACTTAAACATTTGGTCTGGATAGGCTCGGCGTTAGAAGTACCAAAAATGGAGTGACGAAAGAGGGGGGTGTGGTTCCAGGCTTTCAGCTAAGCGAATGGGAGTTTCTTTTTGCCCAGGGTAGTGTTTTCTTTTCTTTTTTTCTTGAATGACTTTTTTTTCTTTTTTTCTTTTTCTTTTTTTTTTGCTGTCTTTTTGTTGTTTTCCTGGGATTCTCCTTCCTTCCTTCTTATTTCCTTTTCTGTGGGATTATTTTTGTTCTTGTGGCTTGTGTGTCCTCATTGAGTCAATAGAGGAGCTGACTGTAGCTGGTTGTGCTGCTAAAGTTAACGGGAGCTGGCTAGTCGCTGGATGGTGTGTTTTCCGGCGTCTCCAGAGAGAATCAGTCAGATCCTGGAAGAAGATGGTAATATGTTGCAGCGAGGGTATAATACAAGTGCTGATTATAGCGTATATCCGTACCGAGCATCCGTGAAGGTGAACCCCGGTTGGCTGATTAGGGGGGAGGATCGAGCCTGTATCGAAGGGGCGAGAACGGGAGAGACAAGTGCTGGGGAGCCAAAAATGCCTGGCAGTGTGGGTAAAGACGGCCTGTAAATGTTAGGAAAGATATCAGATTAGAATGAGCTCTCCCTGGTATACAACAGGGAGTGGGGAAATGAGAGCTGTTGGCCTGTTGCTGCGAGGAAATGGTTCACCAACGGTTTGCTCGACAGACAACCTTGATAGGACTTCGAAGAGTGAGAGAGAGAAGCGGGATATTCCTGTTGGTAGACACAGAATCCTAAGATAGCCGCCGTCGGTCTGTGGTTGGCGGTGCATCCAGCCCTAGCATATAGCGGACAAATGCCAGATGCATTTAGGGCCTTGCGACCAGGATTTGCAGCCGAGCAGGGTTTTAGAGGAGAGACGACTGCGCACGGAGAGAATGCGGGCATGGCGGATTCAAAGAAATGGCACAGCGAGTTCCAGTGGGTTTTTCTGTTTCTGTTCTGGGTATGTCTGACTTGTGTGTGTATGTGTGTATCTCTGGCGTCAGGGTCGAACGGCTCTGGAGAGGTAGGGAGGGGAGCAATGTTTAATGCAGGGAGATAGAATTTGAGACACCCTGAAGCGAGGAAAGGGAACCGTCGGCACAGGAAAGATAAAATGAAGGGTGTGACACCCAAACCAGCGAGGGAGAAGGATGGGGGGTTTTTTGGTTTTGGTAATGAGGGAATGGTGAGGTTGAAGTCCAGAGTTACAATGCGATCGAGCTGGTGGTGATCATTGGACAGATATGCATCTATCGAGATGATTTGGTAAGAATCTTGTAAAAATGTCAGGAGCGTTCCTCGTGGAAACCAGGGCAAGTGCGGTGTGATTGCTGACTAGAGTCCGTGTCTGTCAATTTTTTTGCGTCCCTTCCGGCTTCGGTGTTTATGTCCAGCCGGCCCCCCCGGATCGGCCGTCGCCCCACACTTTCCCGGGCGGTCGGTATCCCGCAACGAAGTTCAAGCGACGTACGCATATTTTCGGGCGATCTCGCTGGAGAATCTCCCGGGCTCATCGACCACTGTGGTACGACGGGGTATTACGGAGTATTACTGCACTCTCTGTCATGTGCTGCCCCGAAGAAAATACGACAGCAGCCTGACCGTCTTTTTCCAGCCGCCGTCCAACAACAAGCAGTGCTCGTACACGAAGTCAACACACCTCTCCTGCATCCCCTACTCCATAGCCACACGATAAGTGTGTCTAGAACGTCCACAGAGCGAGCGCACACATGTTCACGTGCAATGTCCATGCACCTGAGCCTGCACCACCATGTGTTCAGACCCTGTTCGACAAGGCCCCAGACGCCAGGTTCAAGCTCGCAGTTTGTTTCGGGACCATTTCAGGTTTCTGGTTGGTCTACTTGGCAGTCTCAAGGCCACTGCGAAAAATTAATATAGACAGACTGCCACAGTTACGGAGTACACAGTCTTCTCTTGTTTTCTCTAGGGATCCCGACAATGTTTGCCTTTTGCTCCTTTCGCGTGAGCTTTTGCATATGCATGTTCCGAGCGGTGTGGGTGAGACAAGCACAGGCAGGATAAAATGCGTGGCTGTCCCAGACCGGCGTCCTGTTTCGACTCACACTGCAAGCGCGAGAAACCAATAACTGGAGGGAGATAGATGCACCCAACACTGACTCTTCCATAGGTACAAGTGTGGATCGTATGTACGGTACGGTATGTACGGAGAAGATGGAGTAACAATACGCTCGCTGGCCGCTTATTCCCCTTTCAACCTCTCGTCCCGGCTAGAACAGCTATTCTGGGGTAAGGGCAAAAAACAAAAATCTCAAACAGGCGCCCAGATGCCCACCCTAGCCACTGCTGCACGCAATGATACCAGTAATAAGACTGGGAGATTATAGGTGAAGATAACATATCAATTAAGGAATTGGGGCGAGGAATTGCAGATAGGCTTTGTCCGAGCAACCTCTGACATCCAACGGGTTTTCTCTCTTGCTTTTCTTCCTTCTTCTTCACCCTGGCTCCCTCCAGGCGGTTTCCCACACCACACATAACTCTGAGTTGTTTCCGCTAAGATTACCAAGGACTGTCAGATGCCAGATGATGCCAGCTGACAGATATAAATAGACGCAAACTGGTGAAAAGAGTCTGGAAGAAGGAGAAGAAGAAAGAAGAAGGGAAGCTTCGGGGAGGCGCAGAGGGAGAAGGAAAACACATAGGGGAGATCCGAAAATAGGACCACGAGAATGGGACAAGAAACCCTTGGGTTGCCCTTTTCATCTGGGCCTGTTCCGGGGACTGAGACAGGCTATCTGGTTTGTTCTTTGCTGGGGGTGTGTGGTTCATATGGTTTGCATTCCAGCCGTTGAAAGAACCGCCGGATAGAGCAAAGTGAGATTGAAAGCTTAGTTCCAGAAGCCGCCGCCCAGCGCCGGAGAGGGGAGAAAAGTCACGATGCTAACAGCGAGCATCCCGACGGAGACATAACCTCGTCGAAAAGGAGACAAGTTGAGCTTCCTATCACAGGCCTCCACGGTTCCATGCTTCCCCCAAAGAACCCACCAGGCCCGTCTGTCCCTCCCCCCCATGTTCAAAACAGCATCCTCAAGATTGTGTCCAGGGCCGCATCGGGGTTCGGAAAATCTAGACCACAGTTAAAAGCTCGGTTTGATCCAGTAAGCAAGCAGGACGGCCACTTCCCAACCTGTGAGCTCAAATGGCACACCCTGCTGCCACACCCACAGAGTACAGTATAATCGCGCCAATATATATCCCTGTACGTGGTATCTGGTCCCGGCTCCCCGCATACAACCATTTTGAGGCCCCCCCATCACAATTTTTCTCTCTCGTTTGTTTTCTCTGGCGTTTTTTGTTTCTTTTTCCTACGTAGTGGAACACGCGGAACGGGAAGAGAACCACCACACATAACAGAGCGATAGGTAAAGAGTGACAATTTCTGCCCTTTTTTTTTTTTTTTTCCGCTCAAGTTAAACGCCTCCCCCTTCCAGGATACCGAAGGTGGTGGGTCGTGAGGCTCTACGAGAGAGAGAAAAGAACACTTCTAAGATGCCACGGAATTTGTGGAATCGCTTCCCCGTCGTGCGACCTGGGTACGAACCAGGTGGAACTAGAAGAGGAAAGATAGGACTAATAGAGCGGGAAATAGAAAGCGGGAAAGAAAGTCACAAAAATAAGTCGGAGTCGCTACTTTCTTATCGTTGTGTGCCCATGGTGAAAGTTATCAGACAATTTATACTCTCTATCTCTCGTATATCAGCTCCCACCTGTCCAAGTTGTGTCAGGGTTAGGGTTAGACCATATAAACCAACAACTTTTTCACACCACGATCCATCGCCGCAAAATAAAAGAAACATAAAAAAGCTCATTTCATGGCTTATCATTCATCAGGCTAAAGAACCCTCCCCCCTATCTAATACAAGTTGCTTGAATTTTTGTTATTCTCTAAGTTTTCGTAAAAAAAGCCGACGTCCCCTTTCCACCCTTACTTGCTCTCTTCAACAACCGGCACGACAATGTTACTCGTCTTCACCGCCGCCTCTCCACCCTCAGCGGCACCAGCAGCGGGGGTAGCAGCAGCAGCAGCAGCAGCACCTCCGCCCTGCTTCTTGCGCTCCTTCGCCCGCTGCTTGCTCGCCTTCTTCGCCGCCGCCTTGTCGGCCTGCAGCTGCTTCTGCCGCCGCAGCTCCTCGCCGCCGTACGCCTCCTGCCACTCGGCCAGCTTGGCCGCCGGGATCTGTGAGAACAGCAGCGACGGCGTGCCGATCTTGTGGCCTGCCGGCAGCGCCACCGGGTCCCACGCGTCCGGGATGGCCACCACGGGGCTGCGGCCGCCGGACGACGCCTCGGTGGTGGGAGGGGTGGCCTTGAGCTGCTCGAGGATCGACGCGGACGTGCCGGGCATGTACGGCGCCAGCACGGCGGCCAGCAGGTAGATGTGGTTGAGGGTCAGCGCAATGACCGCCGCGCAGCGCGCCGGCTCCTCGGTGAACAGCCGGTTGTCTAGCTTGTTGTCCTGCAGGAACTTGTTGCCCAGCGACGAGAGGTGCAGGATGTCGGCTACGCCGGCACGCAGCTTCTGCGACTCCATGTGGCCGATGTACGTGGTCAGCGCCGCATTCACCTGCGCCGTGTGCTCGACAATGCCGGCGTCGCTGTAGTCGCCGTAGTCCGGCACCACGCCGTCCATCTTGGCCACGCAGAACTTGATGGTACGCTGCACCAGGTTGCCCAGGTTCTTCAGCAGGTCGTTGTTGTTGCAGTCGATAAACTCTTCCCACTTGAACTCGGTGTCGTTGGTCTCCGGCCGCCGCGACAGCAGGTAGTAGCGCCACACGTCCGGGTCGATACCGGTGTCCTTAGCGTTGTTGCCGAACACGCCGACGCCCTTGGACTTGCTGAACTTGCCGTTCTCGTAGTTCAGGTACTCCGACGCCGACAGCTTGTTGACCATGGTCCACCGGTCGCCCGTGCCCAGCTGCGAGCCCGGGAAGATGATGGTGTGGAACTGCACATTGTCCTTGCCCATGAACTGGTACAGCTGCACGTTGTCCGGATTCTTCCACCACTTCTCCCAGTTCTTGCCGTCCAGGTTGGCCCCGTCGGTGTAGTTCTTGGTGATCGACACGTACCCAATGCAGGCGTCGAACCACACGTAGAACACCTTGTTGCCGTACTCCTTATCGTCGAGCCCGTCCAGGCCGGTGGGGATCGGCACTCCCCACTTGAGATCGCGCGTGATGGCTCGCGGCCGGAGGCCCTTGTCGATCCACGACTGCGTGATCGACGCACAGTTGGCCGTCCACTCGCCTTCGGTGCTGGCCTTCTTGAACCAGTCGATGATCTGGTCGCCCAGCGCATCAAGCTTGATGTACAGGTGCTTGGTGGTGCGCCGCACCGGCGTGGTGCCGTCAACCTTGCAGCGCGGGTTTATCAGCCAGCCAGTGGCACGCGCCTCGTCCTCGACATCCTCCGAGGCATCGCCGGCCGTCTTCTCCGGCTCCAGCGGATCCAGGAGGTTACCGCACTTGTCGCATTGGTCGCCGCGGGCTCCGAGATCGTGGCAGATGCTGCACTCGCCCTCGACGAAGCGGTCGGCCAGGAACGTGTTGTGGGACTCGACCGGGCAGAACGGCTGCACACTCTCGCGCTCCTCGATGTAGCCGTTGCGCCAAAGGCCGCGGAACATCTCCTGCACAATCTCCGTCTGCTGGGGAGTGGGCGTGCGGCCGAAGATGTCAAACTCGATGCGAAACCAGTCGTAGATCGATTTGTGCATGGCGTGGTACTTGGCACACAGCGTGGCCGGGTCGACGCCTTCCTCGAGGGCCTTGGTCTCGGTGGCAGTGCCATATTCGTCCTACACGAAGAGACACAGTTGCACTATGATTAGCATGTATATCAACAAGCAAAGAGCCCCAACACCGGAGGTCCGTATCCAGCCACTCCGGTGATTCAATCGCCGGGCAAACGCCGAAGGTCACACCACTCACCGAGCCGCAGACAAACAGCGTCTGGTAGCCACGGGCCTTGCAGTATCTCGCAAAGGTGTCTGACGGCAAGACACTGCCGGTGACGTTTCCCAGATGCGGCACGTTGTTGACATACGGCAACGCACTGGTGATTAGCACGTTGCGTTTGCCGTCGACCGGCAAGATCGGTTCGGGAGTGGCCATGACTCACTCACACACACGCAAGCACACAAAGAAAAGAGAGGATAGAGGAGGGGTGAAGGCAATGCAAGCAACGAAACTCTCGCAAGGAACAATTGGCACTCGCTACAGTTCTCCAGAAGTGAACGAAAAGTTAAGAAGTCTCAGGAAACAAAAAAGGAAAGGGAAAAGAGAGAAGCAAATTAGGGTGTGTGGTGAAACTCTTCGTGGAAAGAACGTGATTGTGCTTATGGCAAAAACTGTTTCGCATAAATCCGGTGACTCGATTTTGCCTTAGTGCCCCGCGTTTATCAATGTTGCTTTTTCTTAGGGTCGATGTTAGGGTTTATGTCGCGGGGGTGTAATGCACTTACAGCAAATAAGCAGCCGCGCTGTTATCCATTGGTTGGCTGTACTGTCCAGCTTTCAGCAGCCACGCCGCCTGAAAATAAAACACATCAGAGCATCAACAGATGAGCCCCTTGACTCAACTAACCCCAACCCTAACAAAGCACACGATCACAAGATAATTCCAGAAGCTCAAAAAACCCAACCTCAACCTAACAGTTCACAAAAAGGCAGACTCCAAAAACAAACTCTCAATATAAGTACTGTAAACCCCAAAGTCCCATCTATAATTGAAACATTTGACTCTCTCACACACACACCACATCGTTGCTATACACCCCTCCGCCTGCCCGCCCTTGAAAACACTAGCTCTAGGAGATCACACCACGCCGCCACCACATTGACCACGCCCTGCCACAACTAGCGGCCAAATCGCTCCATGTCGGTGGGCGGCGTGTTGACCGGCTGCGCTCCGCTCATCTCCGGCACTGGCGCGCTGCCGCCGTACGGGTGGTTGCCACGCTGCTGCTGATGTTGCTGTTGCTGGTGATGCGCCGGCAATGCGTACTCGTACTCGGCCGGCCGTTGCCGTCTCACGCTCCCGTCCCCGTCTTCGTCGTCATAACCATCATTGTCTGCATGTCCCCTCTCCTCGTAGTCGTCCTCCTGATCTGTGTGGGTTCCATCCGCCGTGGTCGGGCGACTACCCGCGCCACCGCGGCTCCGGAAGCTCAGCAGCCGCCGGAACCCAGATGCATTCATAGCGGCCGCCTCCTCCGCTGCCGCGAGCCGGTCCATCTCCTTCTCATCCTCCTCGTCAAAGAACAGCTGCGGCACAAGCAGCCGGTACGGCACCGTGATACCCGCGGGGTCCTTGCTGTTGACTTCGACGTTCAGGCACACATCCAGCGCACCCTCAAGGTTGACCTCGAAGTCTTGCGCGCGCTTCATTTGCTTCGTGCTGAGCGTGGTCGGCGTACGGTGGAACGGCTTCAGCACCCCCGGGTCCTCGCTGCTCAGACCGGCGGCAGCAGGTGGCGCAACGGCCGAGCCAAACGACGCCGGCATGGTTGCGGAGCGGCGCGAAGGCCGGGCCGTGAAGTTCGCCTCATCGCCGCGCGTGAACTCATCGTGCTCGGCTCCGCCCCGCAATCCAGGCCGTGGGTCCAGATCCTCGTCCATGAAGTTGCTGTCGTCAAAGTCGATGAACTTGTAGTTGGCATATCGCTGCTGGTAGTCATCATCGTCATCATGAGCCTCTATTCGCGATTGGTCGGCGATCCGGTTGGACCGGTTATAGTTCCAGCCACGTGGCTGTTCGTTGATGTAGTCATCGTAGCCATCATCACCAAACTTTGTAGAAGGCATCTGCCGCGTGATCTGCTGCGGGGACGCCGTTACAGGCGCCTGCATAGCCCGCTGGGGTTCAGCATACTCCCAGGACCGGTTGCTATTGTGAGCAGGAGGAGGTGGCGGCCCGGCAACCATGGCGTTAAGGCTGCCATTTCCAGGGCCATGAGGTGGAACAGGCGGCGGGAAGCCGGCGGGGATGGCGGACGGGAGACCTGTGGTATTCGGAGTTGTGACACCGGACACTTCACCAGACTCTCCCTTCTTACCCAGACCGAGGAACCGACCTGCCCGCGTCAGCGAAAGCGACCGGCCGGCTCTCGTCAGCGACAAAGACCGCCGCGGCTTGGTCGGAACACCTGCGTCCTGCGGCAGGTCCTGGGCAGACTGGACTGTCATGGCCGTCTTGGGTTCACGGTTGCTCCGGAGCGACAACGAGCGGAACAGCCCGCCGACACCTGACAACGGCGGCTTGGACACGTCGCCGTTTGCCGTGGCCTGGCGCCGCGGAGCCTGCAGCGTCTTGGACTTGGTTAGACGGCGCGTAAGGCCCACAGGAGACGAAGGGGGCGATGGCGGCGGCGTGTTTCCCGGGACCCATTCTCTGATGGAGCACCAGTTGCGGTGGGGTAGCAAGTGCTTGTTGTTGCGCGGCTTGCCGTCCACCCCCTGCAGGAACATGGGGATCATGCTCTCGTCCGTCTGCTTGTCAAGGTGGTGAATCTTGTTACGCTTGTTCAGCACATCGGCAACAAGGTCGGGCGGGGGAGCATTGGCGATGGCCGACGAGATGATATTCGGCATGTAGCGGAAGTCCTTGTGCTTGGGGAGGTTGAATCTCGGGTGGGAGTAGAACTGGCCAGCTGCTGCTAGGTGCACGTCACCGCTCAGAATGGTGATTCTCAAAGACTTAATTATAGCAAGATCCTGGAGCTCCAGAATCACGTCTTTTCGCTCAGCCTTGTGGTTCTTCGCTGTCCAGTGGTCATTAAGATCGTCCAGCACCTCCACACCTCCGTCCAGGTTATTCAGTGCGCCAGCGAACATTCCAGTCCGACCGAGCGCTTTGATGGGATCCATGAGACGCGATGTGAGAAGGTTCTCCAGCCACACCATGCGGGGATAGGCAATAGGCACGCCCAGGACCACCAACAGGTGCTTGACCGTTCCAGTCTTGAGATCGTGATAACAGCGGTCCATGATCTTCTTCCACGTATCTTCAGTCAGAACACTGGTCTCAGTCCGCTCGGTGCGGCAGTCGACAGCCAGAAGAGCCATCTTGGAACCCAGATCAACAAGCAGCGAACGGCTGAGCTCGTTAATGTAGGGCCCAGGCTCGACTCCGAGAATCCAGCTTGGCTCGACATCCTCCATCTCATCCAGCACACTCTGGTGCTGGAAAAGCATGTAGTACTTGAAGGCAATAGCCCCAAGACCGCGGAACACCGGCGAGTTCATGGCGTGGTGAGGGTACGACCCGAAGCCATCGATAAGGTCGTGGTCGTCGAACATGTTCACCATGGGGATCTGGGAGGTGGCGAGGCCGAACAGACCCTGAGAGAACCACAGGCAGTACCGCGCCAGGAAGAAGCTTTCCAGCTCATCCTGCAACTCGGGAGTCAGCGGAGCATTGTGCTTGTGCAAGGAGTTTTTGATGGCAGACCACTGCTGGAACAGCTTGCAATCCTGCCACACACGGTCGTTGTAGACCTGGTCGCCACCGCCAATCATCACGTGGAATGGCCGTGACTGGTGGGCGTTGAGAGCATCGCGCCACATGGGGTCCGGCCCGCAGAACTCATTTGAGTTGGTGTTGAGGCTAAATCCGTTGCAGCTGTAGAACATGATGTTCATCGACTGGCCCTTGGCAGGCACCCAGAAGGCCATGGAGGGGCCTCGGTTGATGCGGTAGGCGATGCGCTGCTGTTCAGCCCGCAGCTCAATCTCAATGTTGAAGCGCCAGAATGTGCATCCTCGTTCAGTATGCAGACGGAATCCGCGCACTTCTTTGTACTTGCCAGCAGCTTCACCGTCGATTTCGATCTTCTTGCTACGCGCAGCAAACGATCCGGGGAGTTCGGACATTCCGTCAGGCAAAGGATCATCGGGAGGGCTCCGCGCCCGTTCAAACAGACCCTCTTCGGTCTCGTTCTGGGACAGATCTTGCTGGATCTCCAGGTGCTCGACCGGCCGCACATACAGCGTCTCTCCCTTGCGGCCAAGCTTCGGATGTCCCGCAATGGGGTCGACATGTTCCTGCGGCAGGCCATCGGCTGAGTGAACCTGGGTCGGGGGTGGCGAGAGAAGTTCTATCTGCTGAAGAAACAAGCGCAGAGTCGGCGCAATCTCATATGACGATCCTGAGTCTTGAGTGACAATCATGACGCTGCCTCTCCAGTACTCCCGGTCGCCAGGCTCGGCATGGCGGAGTCGGCCAGAGCCTCTCTCGTGTCGGATTCCGGTATACCGGAGAAGAGGACCGCACTTGAGATATAGATTAGGACGGAATTTGGTCGGTTCTGCAGAAAAGGGAGTTAGTACGGGAATATGCCGAGGCCCACGAGGCACGAGGGGTAGACTGGGAGCTGGGACACTTACTGCTAGCTTCATACTCTCCGTCAAACGCATCAGCACGGCGCGGGTGTGAAGAGATACTCCGGCGAAGACTCATGCTCTCCTCGACATCCCTGGCAGTCAATGTCAATAGCGGACCGGAGAGGGTCCCGATGGTGCCTTTACGCCACTCTTCAAGAAAGGTGGGTCTCAGGTACTGGCCCTCACCCGGCTGATGTTCGCCACCTTTCCGGTACAACATGCCAGAGATCTTGTCAAAACGACGCCGCTCTCCATCGTCGTCCGATGACTGCTCTTCATCATCGTATCCCGGGTCGCCAGGGCGGTCGAAACGCGCACGGACAAGCTTCCGCGCAGTTTGAAAGTCACCAGTAGCTTCAGCCTCCTGCGGGGGCGACGATGGCTCTGGGAGCGAGAAATCAACAGTTGGAGAGACGCCCGGTTGCTTTCCGCGAATAGGTTCGGTGACAGAGCGACGGATACCAACGGCCGGAGCCGACTGGTTGCCTTCAAGCGCGCCATATCTTCCCTGAGAGCGCTGTGCGGCAATGGCCGGCGCGTACCGCTCCACGTTCGGAGCTGGGGCCGAATCGAGTTCGGAATCAGTCGAAGGCGCAGTGCCGGCAGCGACAGCGGCGGTGACAAGGCCAGGAGCAGATGCGGCAGCTACAGAGTTCTTGGCACCCTTGCGCTCTGCTTCGAGTCGAAGTCGGTACCACGGGTCTCCGGGTGGATCCTTTTTGAGCTTGTTGCTGTTGCTACGCGACAGGGAGAAGAAAGAGCTCGAGCTTTGCTGTTGCGGTTGTTGGGGCTGTTGCTGCTGCTGCTGTTGTGGAGATGGCACATCCGGCAGCTGTTTGGAAAGGGATTGTGCTAGGCTGGAGGCTGCAGGAGTCATAAATGCACCTTGATTGGTTGGGGGCGATGTCGGCGGAGTGGGGGCGACGTCGTCCGGGATGCTTGCCTCTCCCCTTGCGGCGCGAGCCTTGAAGCTAAGGTTCCGCTTGGGCATGGCGTCATTTGGCGATGACGGCTGGTGGGTAGATGCAGACGCATGCGAGGATCGGGATCTCGTGGGGGTCTGCTGGTCGACGGAGGATCGTGCAACAGCGCCGGAACGATACGAGGGCGAGATATCGGGGGGATTTTGAGAGAGCGGACCTCGCTGTGGGGTAGCAGAGGTAGAAGAGGGCGCAGATAAAAGTGGCGCGGTTGCACGACTGGGCACAGAAGCTTGGTCGCCGCGACGCGTAGGTGGACGGACATCGCTGCTGACGGTGGCGTTTGTAGGACCGAAGGCAGCATTAGCGCTTCCGCCACCACCAGTAGAAGCAGCAGAAGCAGCGACAGCGGCGGTGGAACTGGCAGTGGCGGTGGGAGCAGAGGTGATTCTTCCACGTGAGGTGGCTACTGGAGGACGAAGAGTATTTGAGGCCGAACGGTCGAGTTCACGAGCGAGGCGTTCCTTAATGCGAGCTTCCGCGGCCTCCACGCGTGCTCTCTTCTCCTCTTTGGTGATACTATCCAGGGTGAGCTCTAACCGTTGCAATGGCGATCTGTCGCTAGCAAAATCATGATCGCGCAACCGATCAGAAGCTGACACTGTGGAAGACTGACGCCGACCGCCACTGCTCCCAGCGGGGACCTCTTGAATAACTCCGCGCGAGACTTTCTGGATGGCGAGTTGGGCACGCACAGCGGCAATCTTTTGCTCGACGGGGTCAAGAGTCTGGGGCGGAGGAGGACCGTAGCCGCGTTCGCGCGAGTAGGCCGAACCGCCGGCGGATGGGCTGTATGAGATGTTGTCCATTGGACCTGGGGACGGGATCATATGAGGGGGGGTTCGGGGGTTTCGATAGGGGCCCGGACTAGACGAGAATGGAGAGGGAGAGTTGCGGAATGGGGGACGGAAGCTTGACGGAGGAGCTTTGGGGACCTCGGGAGCTCTAGGAACCTCGGGCGCTACTGGAGGGCGCGGGATATCGAGAGAATGCGCAGAAGAATGCGCAAGCTTGCTGGAGCTAACGTTTCGGATATTATTAAGGTCGCGACTGGGGATAGGGTCGTCTTCGTCGTCGTCGTCGTCCTCGTAGTAGTGGGCGGCGGTAGGAGTGGTGGTGGTGGTGGTGGTGGTGTTGTTGTTGTTATTCTCGTCGCGATCGCCAGTGGATTTAGGTTTGCTTGGGCGACGTTCGTCAACAGAGGGGGTTCGCGAATACCCAAGAGAGGAACGACGACCAGAGTTGTCAGCAGCAGCAGCAGCAGAAGATGAAGAAGGAGAAGCCTCGGTGTGGTGCAGTAGACGATCAGGATACGGCATAGACGGAGGACGTGGAGCAAGGCCGTTAAAGGCTGAGGCTGTGGGAGAAGCTATGGGCGTCCAGGTTGCTTCGGTGGGGACTTCAGAGAATTGGGTTTGCACGGACACTCGATGCGAGCGACGGCGAGGCTGGTCAGTGGAGAAGACCGGGGGGGAAGGAGTAGAAACGTCGAGCACTTTGAATTGGAGGCGAGAATCCGACGACACGGTGATGGACGGCCGAAGGTGAGCTGGGCAGAAACAGTCAGCATCAGGCGAGGCAGCTTGGAGTAAGCACGGGACAAGATGGATTCTTTTTTGGAGTAAGATGGGAGCTAGTCGGGGTTGGGGATCCTTTTACTACTTGATACTTACCAGTGTCAGAGTATGGAGCTGAGGTTGTGGGCTCTGGAGTGGTACCGGCCACCCTCTTTTTCCGAGAGGCTTGGGCTACACGATCTGTGGACGAGGCAGAAGCCGAAGTCTGGGCGGTTCGTGGAGGGCGGTGATGGGACGCGAGAGCAGCAATGGCAGCAGTAGCAGGAGATGACGTTGTCCAATCGGCTGAACTCATAGTAATAGGGTGGAAAGAAGAGAGAAAGAAAGAGGAGAGGAGAAAAAGACAGAGACGGGAGGGAGCCGAAGCGAGAGGGCGTCAAGTCACGGCGGACAGGCGAGAAGAGGAGATAAAAATTTCAAATAAAACGAGGATAGACGTGGTTATGGACTGCGTTGGCAACGGATGATGTGTGTGAATGCCGGGGTCAAGATTTTTATGAGTGGATGCCGACAGGCTGGGTGCATATTTCAGGCACAGATATATGCAGCATATGGCAAGCTCAGTGATACTACCGTGGTCTAGGCATGGATGCGTGGCTCGGAGCGGATAAGTAGCGGTAAAGGAAGCAGCCGTGGTTTGTGCCTTTGTAGTTTGCACTCGAGAGATGTATTAGGCCGTGTAGTGTTATGCAAAGAAGAAGATGTGAGAGACCACGGGAGCGAGACCGAAAAGAGCTTGGGCTGTGCTATCTTGGATTGGGCTGAGAGTACCACGTAGGAGGAGTAATAGTGATGGTATTAAGGATGCAATATGCATATGCACGAGTAATATGTACAGTACAGCTATAGGATTGATGAATTGAATCGGAGATAAAAAGATACAGTGCCCGTGTATAAAAGCTGAAGAGAGAGAGAGAGAGAGAGAGAGAGAGAGAGAGAGAGAGAGAAGAAGAAGTTGGTGATGGATGGCACCATACAAAAAAGCGTTTAAAAAAAGAACAAGGCTGGGATCTACAGTGAGAAATACAAAAGGCAAGTGAGGAAAAAAAATTGTGGCCCGCCAACAGGTGGCGGGTGGTTCCTTCCCTGCTCATGCTCCTGCCCTGTGTCGTTTTCCATTTTGCTCCTGCCCCTGTCTGTGTTGTTGTTGTTGTGCTGTTTATTCCCCTGGCAGGAACGACCCTTGTTCGCAGCTTCCGTGGAAGCTGCCGCATACTGTTTTTTTTCCGGTTGCTGGAGAGGGTTGTGCATATGGGCGGAAGATGCACGTAACGAGACACTTGCATTTACACGAGACATGCACGTATCCAATATCAAAATATCACGACGCTCTGGAGGATGATACGAGACGAATGTCCGGTTTCACAGCTTGGAGGGAGAACAACAGACGAAAACACCGCAAGACAGCCAAGAAGAGAGCCCGAGATGGACGCCAAAACAGAACATCATGTTGACTTTTGATATGCTTTGCTTGCTTCTTCCACTTCAGCTGGTCCTTCACACACGGCCATATTACGTGCACACGAGTATCGTGTACACTTTTACAGTGTTTCCAAGCCTCGAGGCTGAGACAGTTAGCGAGCTTATGATACGTCAGTCCGGCTCACCCTGAGGCCCAATGTTCGTTGTTTGCCTGTCTGGTTGTCAGTTGTCGACGTGGGAGGCAGCTACCTGCAGACTTGTGTATATAAGGCGCAGTATAGACTTATATACTTACAGTACATTCTTGTATGTGTCGCGCTCTGTGGTACAGCTTCATTCGTCTGGCTGGATCTCCAATATACCGGTTTACTCCTCCTAGCTGCCCTGGCTGGAACAGCTCAGCCAAAGACACTCCCATCGGCACCTTGATGTGATCCGAGATAAACCAAAGAAACCAACCAGTTCATCCGCCGATTCGGCCTCGGTGGTATGCTCATGAAGAAACCCCCGTTGATGGGTTGATGCGCCTGTCAGAATATGGGCTTCCTTGCGCCAGCCCACGCAATCGCAAAATTCGGTGGTCGGTGTTTTGCGGTCGGTGGCTGGGAGCACGCTTGTTTATGGCAAACCCCAGCGCCCGGGTTCAAACACGACAAAACTACCAATGCAGAATGACGGTGCATGGGTTGTCGCCAAGAAGGAAGAGGAAAAACATTTCTTGACCCGGATTCTCTGCCCTTGTCCACGCAGAGCAGAGGTTCTTCATCAAGAAGTCGAGATCTGAATATATCGCCAAAACCAGGAACCACAAAAACCTCATTCCTGGAATATACTATCGCGGGTTATAGCGAGGCTAGAAGGTTATTAACCCCCTGAGTCAAGTCTCGGCGGGCCCTGAAGCATGGCTTGATCCCATAGAAACTAACTGGAGTAGCTTGGTGGGAGTTTTAGGGCTGTCATATTTTAGCCACCCACATGCCAGACTAGCAACCCGTCCCACTCACCTCAAAGCGAAGATTCGGGACCGATATTGCATCTTGATTGCTGCACCATTGTCTGAGATTCTATCTGATATAGACAGTTCTCGCACATATACGGTGATACAGGAAGACCTCGGGAGACCAACAAAGAAGGACCGGTTCGTCGAAGTCAAACATGACTGGACCACCGGTATAATTGACGATGACTTCCTGCTACGAGTACGTGAGCCAAGGCAACTCGTCACGAAAACAGTCAAATGGCGAAGTTGCTTGACTCGCACATGAATCTATTACTACTGGTGCCACATATAAAAGGCGGCCGCCTCCAGCCAAAAAGAAACGTCGGTCTCTGGCAGAGGACTTCCTCATCAAGTTTCAGAATTCCGCTGGAGCAAAAGCAAGATATCGAAGATTATTAAACCTACCCGTGGATACATTACTATTTCTTCTCACCAGTCTAAGATATGGGATCCAGCGAAACAAACGCCCATAAGCTCGCTGCCGCCGGAGTAGCTGCCAGAGATATGGCCGAGAAGGGCAGCAAGGCGGCGTCGGACCGGGGAAGTAAGCCTAGCGAGCAGATGCTATCACGGAGACCATCGTCAGCTGGGAAATTAGGCCAGCCAAGCGCTTCAAATCAGGCATCGGAGAAGTCGGCGGCAAAGCCGGCGTCCAGCCAAAAGGCGCCGTCAACTGCCCGTGGGAGTCAGCTTGTGCGGTCCCAGTCTCTAAAGGAGAAGGAACCCTCGACCGCCCTAGTGGGGTTGCAGGTACCGGCGCGGTCGTCCAGGGCCCCCGCAACGGGCGCATCGAATCCGCGCGACCTGGTGCCGGGCTGGGACCCGACCTTCAAAATCACCGCCGAAGCCATCGCAAACTGGACGTTCCAGCCGCGGGCCCCGCTGGCCACCCGGCACGACTGGGATAACTGGAAGCAGGACCTGCGGGCCGCCCTAATCGAGCTGAAGATGACGCCGTCAAAGGCGCAAGCCATCCCGGAGCCGTACAACACCCAGCTATGCAAGAAGGTCATCGCGCAGTGCCGCGGCAGCGCGTTGGCCGCGGGACTGAGGGCCGAGGGGTTCGCGAAGCTGTGGGCGGAGCTCTGCCGCGAGTTCGACCGGCCCGACCGCAACCTGTGCATCGTGGCCAAGCTACGGGAAGTCAACAACTTCCGTCTCAACCTGGGGGAGTCCCTCGACACCATGGTTGCGCGCTTCAACGGCCTGATTGCCGAGCTGACTCTGTACTCGTACCGCATGGACGCGCATCACCGTGTTGGGATGCTGCTTCGCGCCGTGGATGGACGTGCGCCGCCGTGGGTGGTCACGTGTATTCTGCAGTCCATCGAGGAACCTAGAGACTGGGAGGACAAGCTGACGGCCATGCTGGCGCGGATGAAGACTCTCTCGGGGCATAATTGGCAGGTCCAATTTCCGCAGGTTTTCCAAGTGTATAGAGAGGTGTGGATGTGGCGGGCTTACTAGGCTATGGAGCCTCGCAGAATCGATGGAAGGGCCGGGTGCGAGCTGTCACTCACAACGACGGCCAGTATCACCAGGGACAGAGAGCGGAGGATGCATCTTTAATGGCAATCTGTCTTCACCCACGGTGACCAGGGGAAGAAGCCGAGAGAAAGCTAAGGATACGTGGTCTGTTATCTCGTCAGTGTGATCCTTATTGGGGACCTTATTGAGTTCAAGCAGTTAGTCAAATACAACCACAGATACAAGACAGTCACTGCCACCCCTAGCCTCGTGTCATTGTTGCTTTGTTCGGGACTAGACTCCAGCCCGTGCATTCCACCATCGGGAACTGACGGGCTGGAATGTGCTAGGATGGTCGTTTCTGCGAACCAGAACCATTGGAGTTGTGTTCCCAATCATGAACAGCAACATATGACTTCTAGAGTGTCGGGAGTCTCGGAGGAAGCGTGCAAACGGGGCGAAAGGCGGACACGGAGATGGATGGAGCAGATCGTTTAGGCGGACTGGATGAGAGATTCTGCAGAAAGATGATTGGGCTGAGCACACTAGAGGATTCAGTAGAAACCCACAATTCAGCGGGCTTATCGACTTATCTTCAGACATCACGATATCGCTAATATACTAAGGCATGATTAAGATAGAACAAACAATTGCCGTCGTGATGGATTCGGCCGTCAATAAGAATCACCAGCCACACCTCGATTTCTTCCCAAAGCTATGGTTTGGGAAGGTAGCTTGCAGTTTAGCCACAGTGCACGCACCTACTGTAGGCACCTGAATGAGAAATGTGGCGCGGCGCATTACATCGTTGGAAACGCAGCAAATCTGGACTCCTGATGTCGTGGGTACGCGGATCTACCGCCAAAAACACGTGCGGTGAAACGTAGCCAGTACATCCTCCCTCAATGTCATTTTGCAGTTAATACTTTTGGCCTGCTGTAGTATTCACTCCTTACCTAAAAGCCACGACGGCTTCTTTTTCATCCCAGTCCTCTTTATTTTCTTTTTCTTTTTCTTTTCCCTTTCCCTTTCCCAACTACTTCTTCTCTCCTTACGTTCCTTTTTTTGCTGCTGGAGATACATCCTTTACTTTTGTTGCAGTGTTTCCCTTTCTGGCTTCACTGTCTCTGGGCTTCCATCCTCCACGTCATTCTCGTTCCGTTGCCTTCAGCCGCCACCGGTTTGACGATCTCGCTACAGCCTCAACGAGGCGTTCCGACGTCTTGCGGGCATCGCGGGTTTCTTTTCGGCCAGGTAAGCCTCTCTGGTGTGGACTCTTTGTCCGGTGGTTTCCGTGGTGGCCGTCGGTTCCTCTCTCCTCGATACAGCTCGTCTCCCAATTTGATCGCCACTTGTTCGTCTCTCTCTGTGCCTGCTTCCGGCTGTCGCAAAGTCTGAGCCTGCAGCATCAAGGACACGCACGCAACGGCGCAGTCTCTCGTACTGTGGAACCTGCATATTCCATTTCCCGGTTTCTCCTTGGCTTGGCCCGCTCAATATATTGTCCCCTCACGCACTCTTACGCACCATCTCCGTCGTTCGCGTCCCTCGGCGTTGGGTGTTGCTGGCTCTGTGCCTCTCTTGAACGCCATCTTGAGCCACCTGGGGCGTGTGGGCTCCCGGCCGTGTCACCTTGAGTTGTCCAATGCTAATTTCGCTGCTCTGGCTGTCTTGTTTGTAGCTTCCGAAGCCGTTCCCGACCTCTCTCCCCCTTCCCCCTATCCCGGACTATCCACCGTTACAATCCACCGTGCTTGTACATCGCCCATGACCCGGCTCTCGGTGCCGCATTCCTCGTCCTAAATTGCCATTTCTCCTCCCCCCCTTTTCTCCTCCTCTCCGAGCCGGTTTTCAACCCGGATCCTCCTGTATCTATACCTCGACCGTTTTCTCCTCTTTCTCTCTTTCTAGCAAGACCTTGTCAGGTCTTCGTCTCGTCATGAAGCCTCTCTCAGTTCTTGGCGTGGCCTCTGCCTTGGCCTCGTCATCATTGGTGGCAGCAAATCCAAATCTTCCCCCGGTTCCGAAGATCGATCTCGAAAAGAACGACCACTATGTTCTGCACCTTGACCGCGATGCCGACCCCCAATTAATAGCTCCGTCCTTAGGCCTCACATACGATGGAGTGTTAGGAATCTTCGATGACTTGCATGTGTTCACCGGTCCTAAAACCGAGCGCGATGTTGCAGCCGAAGCCCTGGCTGATTCAGCTTTGCGCCGCCGCAATTTCCCCGGTGTCGACCCTCTCGACGCCATTCGCTTCTCCCGGAAGCAAGTGCCGCGCAAGCTGCACAAGCGCATCATTCCTCCTCCGCCACGCGGCTTCTACCCACACATGCTCGCTCGCGAAGGATCCGATGAGGCTTCTATCGCGCGCCAAAGCGATGTTATGAAGACGCTCGACATTAATGATCCCATTTTCAAAGACCAGTGGCATTTGCTCAACGTGGTACAGCCCGGAAACGACATGAACTGCACCGGAGTGTGGTTGGATGGAATTACTGGCAAGGGCTCGATCGTGGCCATGGTCGACGATGGCCTAGACATGTACAGCAATGACCTGAAGGACAACTACTACGCCGACGGCTCATACGACTTCAACGACCACGTCAAGGAGCCCAAGCCGAAGATGTCTGATGACCACCACGGCACGCGCTGCGCCGGCG
Source organism: Knoxdaviesia capensis (assembly GCA_001510575.1). Taxonomy (NCBI): domain Eukaryota; kingdom Fungi; phylum Ascomycota; class Sordariomycetes; order Microascales; family Gondwanamycetaceae; genus Knoxdaviesia; species Knoxdaviesia capensis. Next base: position 1,257,465 of record LNGK01000008.1, on the reverse strand, counting down.
AGATCTCGGCCGTTCGCAACGATGTCTGTGGAGTCGGCATTGCCTACGACTCCAAAATCTCCGGTCTGCGTATTCTCAGCAAGATCATTTCCGATGCCGACGAAGCCGTGGCCATGACCTACGACTACCAGAACAACCAGATCTACTCGTGTTCGTGGGGCCCCCCGGATGACGGCCGCAGTATGGAGGCACCTGGAATTCTCATCCGCAAGGCTATGATCAAGGGTGTTCAGGAGGGCCGTGGCGGTCTCGGTTCCATCTACGTGTTTGCCAGCGGCAACGGTGCGTCAAACGACGACAACTGCAACTTTGACGGCTACACAAACTCCATCTACAGCGTTACCGTGGGAGCCGTCGATCGCAAGGGCAAGCACCCGTACTATTCGGAGAAATGCTCGGCCAACCTTGTCGTCACGTTCTCCAGCGGTAGTGGAGACGCTATTCACACCACCGAAGTCGGAACGAATGCCTGCTACAACGGCCACGGTGGAACTTCTGCTGCGGCTCCGCTGGCGGCTGGTGTGTTTGCTTTAGTGCTACAGGCCCGTCCCGATCTGACGTGGCGCGATGTGCAAGCTCTGACCATGGACACGGCTGTTCCCATCCCCAGCCTGGAGCAGGATGACTGGCAGAGAACGGCCATTGGCAAGAATTTCAGCCACACGTTCGGCTATGGTAAGATGGACGCCTACGCGATTGTCAAGCGCGCTGAGACATGGGATAAGTTGAAGCCGCAGGCCTACTACTTTTCCCCCTGGCTGCACGTCGGCGAGGACATTCCCCAGGGTCACCACGGTATCCACACCTCGTTCGAGGTTACCGAGGACATGCTGAAGGAGGCCAATCTCGAGCGACTTGAGCACGTCACGATCACCATGAACGTTGAGCACGCGCGCCGTGGAGATATCAGCGTCGACCTGATCAGCCCCACCGATGTGATCAGCCACATTGCCACATCCCGCCGCCTGGACTCGTCGCCCCATGGATACCAGGATTGGACGTTCATGAGCGTGGCGCACTGGGGAGAGTCTGGTATCGGCACGTGGACTGTGATTGTGCGCGACAACAACGTCAACGCTTTCAACGGCACTTGGATCAATTGGCGCATGCGCCTGTGGGGTGAAAGCATCAGCCCCGACCTCGCCGTGCAGCTTCCCATGCCCAACGACAAGGACGAGTTTGATCACGACGGCGTGCCGACCACCACGCTGACGGCTTCAACCACCTTCCTCCCGCACTCCACTAGCGCCGCGACTCCCACCGGCAACCCGTCGAACCACCAGGAGCGGCCGACGAAAGCCGGACCAGTGCCGCCGGCGCAGACCACCACCGCCGAGCCTGCACCCGACGCGCACGAGTCGGAGCCCGCCTCGACCACCACCTCCGCTGCGCCGCCGCCGACCACCGAAAGCCCCGCGGCGTCGGAGGAGTCGTCGTCGTGGATCTCGTGGCTGCCGTCGTTTGGCGTGTCGTCAAGCGCGCAGATCTGGATCTACGGCGCCGTCGGGCTGATCGTGGCGTTCTGCGCGGGCCTGGGCGCGTACCTGTGGATCGCGCGGCGGCGGCGCCTGCGCAACAACCCGCACAGCGACTACGAGTTTGAGCCGCTGCGGCCGGAAGACGAGGCCGGCGGCCCCGGCGAGAAGCTGGAGCGGTCGGGCGGCGACGTCGGCACGGGAGCAGGTGCCGGCGGTGCGGGGAGCCGGCGGACACGCGGCGGCGAGCTGTACGATGCGTTTGCGGATGGCAGCGACGACGAGCTGTCCGACTCGGACGACGACAGCAACGATGTGGCGCGGCGCGCCGCCGCGGGCGGCGTGTATCGCGATCGGTCGACCGATCGGTCGCGCGAGGGCGATGACGACGATGATGAAGACGCGCACCATGTTATTGGGGGCGACAGTGACGACGAGAGTAACGATGGACGGCAGTTGCTGCAGCGGTAGTAGGCTCTCTCACTCCCGGAGCTGCTAGACGCGCGCTTGGGGTGGTGGGGTGGTGACGGGTTTCTAGACGCCGAGAGTTTGCGATCACATCTTCTTTTTTTGATATTTTTTCTCGATGCATTTTTCTCCCGTTGGTTCTTCACGACGTATTTCGTGCCCTCTTTGGCCTTTACCCTCTTTTATTATTCTTGAGTTACTCCTTTTTGTTGCATTATTTCTTTTTTCTTCCTTTCCGTCTCGTTCCTGGGTGTTATCTGGTACTGTCAGTCATGTAAAACTCAACTTTTCTTCGGTCTCCTTTTCTTGTAACCCCCTTCTTTTTCTGTTTTCTGTTTGAGTGATAGACGCCGTTACTTTCACGGCATTAGGTCCAAAATATCCGGTTGATACTCTGTTTATATCGTCTCCTCTAAAGTGTCTCATCTCATTTGACCTTTTACTGGACCTCGGGATTCCCGCCAAGTGATGCTGCCGACTTTGGCAGGTGCCGCCGAGTTTTCAGCTTTTGCTCTTGCCTCCTTGGCTGAAATACACAGGTACCTGTCGCTACCTAGCGCGCTTAGTTCGCTTAGCCATAGCGTGTATTCGTTGCCGCTTCATGTTCTCTTCTCTTGGACTGACCACATCGGCCAAGAGGTGAACGTCCCCGATGAGGTAGTCAAGGACCCGTCACTAGCTTAGACCGTTATGTACGAAGCCGAGAGAATAAATGTCTACAAGAAGACACAAGCCCCGCGGGGAGAAATCTGGGATTAGATGGGGCAGCGAGGAACTTCTGCTCGCCTGTATATTTTTTGTATGATAGCTTAGACATGGCGGATGGCAAGATTGTCACTCCTTCACGGATTAGTGAAGAAGGCGGGGGCGGTGGGATTCTCAAGTCTCTGTCACAGCATCAGCTCGAGTTCCCACGGCCCAAAACGGAGCCGTAGCATTACTGCAGTATTCAACTGAATACAAAATACACAGGCCGGGAGGAGCCGAAGCGAGCGAGACCGCTAAAGACAGACAGCCGTTAAAGCTAGATACATGTGGTCTAGCTCCCCAGTACTCTACAAGTCAATCTTCCCCATTTCCCGTCATCTGTCTTCTCGTGGCCTGTGCCCGGCAGCAACCAGACAGATGCTGTGAGCCTCAGGAACGATCTCATAACCGATGGTCAAGATTTGGAGAACCACAACCCGGAAAGGAAAAGACAGCTCGATCCGGGTACTCATCTGCTGGAAGGGACTGCCGGAAGTTAATGTTCTTTTCTCATCAGTTCAGAGAGCTCCCACTCCGCTCGCGGCTGCAACCTCCACTAACTGGGCGCCAAGGGCCCCTTGTTAGGAGAACATCTCCAAGCATCGGCCCACACACACCGTTGGTTTGGCATATTCTGATATCGTGCACTTGCGTCAATCCCGATTGGGACATGCACACACTTGAAGTCTGTGAGGTCAACGTCCCTTGATATGTACGAGCACATACAGACCTCGTATTTATAGGTTGAAATAGAGTTGAGAGAGGGCGATTTAGGTCAGAGGCTAGTTTCTAGGGTTAGGGTATGGTAAGGATCGTCGAATCTTTCTTCGAAGACCAGAAGGAAAGAGTGGGGAGAGACAGACATCACGGACTTAAAAATAGCTGTCGATGAAGGAAGCTCCTCGTTGATCGCTCCTTCCTGAGCTAGCAGTGATGCGTGAATTACATCAGAAGGAAGGAGCGGCTTGAGATTCAGATACTTCGATCTACGACATAAAGGTCTCAAGTTTAAACTAACAGGGCACGCAACTCGGTCAAGAAACGAGGTCGGTCAATGATTCTGTTTGTTCTGTATATATGAAGACGGTTTACGATGCGATCGATATACCTAGTGAACATGGCAAAAGAAAACAGGGGACGCCCGCCCATAAAACAAACGGAACAAAAAAAGACATAAACGCCGGTTCTTCGGTTGGAAAGGAGGGGCGAAGACACACACCGGTCCAGAAAACGACATGGTAATGAGAGGGCGTATGGGAGAGAGACACACCTCACCTCGATACCGGATTAACGAGAAGCCCAGGGAGAAGAAAAGTGTATACACAGCGAATGGAGCGCAGAGCTACAAGGGAGGAAGCGATAGAGAGCGCGAAGCCGGCAGACAGCAAACAAATATCTAGAGACAAGCTACACGCTGGCGGCACGCGCGTCTATCTATTAGGGAAGAGCACAGCAAAAGGAAACAACTGAGGGATGCGGGGAGCGGTATATGATCGAGGCAAAGCGAAGACAAAACAAGGAGAGACAGAAAACCAAGAGGACTACGCCGACGGCGTGCCCTGGGCCTCCATCTCCCGGATATACGCCTCCCACACCTCCGCCGCATCGGCATAGAAGGCGACATGTGCATCCGCCAGCGCCCCGAACTGTTTCTTGAACTCAGCCCGCTTGATTCGCTCAAAGTCGCCGACTTCGCGCACCACCTCGTCGTCAAACATGTGGCTGGTGGCTTTCGCCGTCTGCACCTCGACCGTCAGCTCCTCGATGCGCAGCTCCAGCTTGCGCTGGCGCTCGCGCCGCGACTGCTCGTGGTCGACGCCGCGCGCATCTTCAATCTTCGAGCGGATGAACCCCGTGGCGCCCGTGAGCCCGCCCGACGCGCCGTAGCCGTGGTGGCCCGCGTTCAGGCTCTCGCGCTCGACCGTGCTCTTGTTCAGGTACTCGGTCAGCTGCTCGTAGTCGAGCTGCTTCTGCTCGCGCGCCTTCAGGAGGTTCTTCAGCGACAGCGAGTAGGCCTGCATGTCGCGCAGGCTGCCGAGGTAGTCCTGGTCGGTGACGTCGCGGAGCTGCTTCAGCCCGCCCGCCGTGTCGTCCACCGACGCGGCAAACGCCCGCACCGCCGGCTCGATGCCCGGCTCCATCACAATCAGCTTGCGGAACTGGTCGGCCAGGTCGCGGAAGTCCGCCTCCAGCTCCGACTCGCGCCGCGCCACCCGCACCACCACCTTCTCCACGTGCGACAGGTCGTCGTCCAGCTTGTCGCTGCGCTCGCGCACATCAATAAACCGCTTGTCGGGCTTGTTGACCTTGGCAAACACGTTGATGAAGCTATCGGCGAAGGTGTCGAACACGCCGCTGGAGCCGGGCTCGCTGGCGGTCGACATGCGCTGCGTGCGTGTCCGCATGGTGGCGTTCCAGTCGGAGCTTTCTAGGAAGGTGTGGAGGATGGCGGCGCGGCGGAGGACGGGGTGCATGGCGAGGCGGACCAGAAAGCGCTCGAGACTCTTTGCGCGGCGGGAGGTGAAGTCGGAGCCGAACCGGTCGCCGCGCACGTACTCCATGCGTTGCTTGTCGGGCAGTGGAGGTACGGCGACTGCGGGGTACTCTTTGAAGAGAGCTTTGTATAGGAAGAGGAAGTCTGTAAATCGGCGGCGGACGGTGGAGACTGGCTTTTGGAAGGCAGGGAAGTTGGACTACAGGAGCAGAAAGAAGAGTGAACTGTTAGATAGGGGTGGAGCATGGACCAGAGTGAAGGAGATATGCATGTAACATACCTGGGTGGTGATCAGATACGACACAAAGGCATCCTTGGTACCGTCCTGTTCCTTCAACGGCGCCGACACGGTACATTCGAGGGTTTCCGGCCCAATCGCGGCTAGCCGGCTGGAATCGGGTTCGAAAGCCGGCCGCTCAAAGGCGGCGTCGCCCGAGCTCAACCGGCGGTCATTTGGAGAGGACATGGTGGAGGCTTGCACGGGGGACGGGTCGTCGCCAAAGGGCCGGGGAACTCCGGCCGAGTCCTGCTGATCGCTGTGCCAGGAAATGGTGGAGAAGTCGTTCGGGTCGACGACGGCCATGAGAAAGGATAACGGCGAAGAAGATAGAGAGACGGAGGAGTCGGGACAGCGGAGGCGAGTCACCACAGACACACACACACAGAGGCTGAAGACGGAGTGGAAAGTGGCCGAGAACGATATCAAGAGAGAGACGAGAGAGGGTCGTGAGACAGAGAGAGACCGGAGCCGGGCAATCCGAGGGAGATGCCGGGGAGCAAAGCGCAACCAGAGACAAGAGGGCGGGCGGGGGAATCGGCGTTGAATGGACAGGCTTCAGCAGCAACCGAAGAGCGAGAAATATTCAAATTCAAAGTCTAATGAGTCTGTTAGTACCAACCGCGATATCACAGCAACCAAAACCAAATCGCATAGAGTCTCAACACAGACGTACTTCCACGATGAGGTAGCGGGAACCGAGCGAAACTGCAAGGCAAAAATCAGGGCATTTGCCAGACACCACGACGACTTTACTTACGCTCTTAACGGAGACAGAAAAGAAGCAGAGCCACACTAGAAAAAAAAACACCGCGATCCAGGAAAATGTGGTGATGCTTGGCGCAGAAGTTCAGGTGAAGTGTGTACGTGAAGGTTTCGGATTATGTGATGATGTTGGATAGAGAGGAAGAAGGGAGGGAGACGTCGTCAGCTGGCAAACAGACCAAGAAGCTCTTTCCGGCTGTATGAGAGCCGTCATTGGAGGGGCTGGAGCTGATAGGGCGTGCACTGTAAGCCGACACTGTACATTGACCTGAGTTACAGACAAAATTCAGGAGAATCTTTGGTATACATACAGTGCGCAGATCCCTCTCCGCGCACGTGTGGCGGCATACAGAGCTCCAGCCACAGCTGTGGCGCGCTGATGTCATTTTGTCCGCATTCCTCCGAAGGCACCAGTGTGTTTTGTTGGGGGAAGAGCCACTTATCCAGCACACACATTTGACTACAGGCCACATCACATACTCCAATGAGTGAGTGCTACGAGGACACGAGTACACGTTGAAAGCCAAACGAGTTCTATTTTTTCTTCACTTTCAAAAAAGGCGAACCGGTGAGTGTTCTCTAACATGTGCATCCCAGACGAAAGAAAAAAATATCAAAACTGTCCAAACCCGTAAATATGGACGATGCCCAGGTGATCCAAGAAAAAGAACAAGAGAGAAAAAGCAGGACAAGATAGGAAATGAGTCGATGGGAATGAATGTAACGAATCCGGAGAGTAAATATCCCGCGAGAAAACGGAGGGATTGGAAAATAAGTAGTGTGATGGTTTATATGAGTACATAAAAGAAAAAAAAAGGAAAACTGTCTATGTGCGGATAGAAAGAGAGAGTGTGGGTGGTGGAGCTGTGTGATGATGATACATGACGCTGGAGGGAACAAAAGAGTCTCCATGGCGTGTTCAGTGAACACCAGCTGTCCATGCAAGGCAATGGCGACTATGTCACCACGGGCTGTGCATGACAGACAACATGAACAGAGTTGACATATCCAGGACATGAATGAACGTACTGAACAGTCGTCTCCCGCCGCGAAAGACGAATGAACCCTGGAAACAAACCCCACGATGAGGTGCGGGGTGATGCATGTGTGAACGGGCGCTGCTGCTCTTGACATCGAGGCCTTCTTCCTCGTCCATCTACCGGACTCGACGCTGGCTGGTTCCCCTTTCTAATACCGGATAGCTTTCCGGGTCCCGGCTTCTTGCTTTTTTTGCTCAACTTTTTTTTTGTTTCCTTGGTTGAGATTCCTGCATTTACTCAGTCTTCTTCTTCTCAGCCTCGGCCGGCGCAGAGGCCTGCTCCGCGGTGTTAGCGGACTCCTTCACCACCGCGCCGGCAGCCGCAACCTCTCCGGCCGTGGCAGCAACCGCAGCCTCGGCCTTAGCCTTGTCAGCGTCGGAGGCGTCGGCCTGCGCAGCAACATCAGCCGCCTCAGCAACGGCAGCAGCATGAGCCTCCTCCTTCTCGTCGATGTTGTCGGTATCGCGCGGCGTAGCAAAGCCGGTGGTCTGGTTCTGCTCGTTCTGCTCGTTCTCGTCCTCGATCAGGTCCTGCTGCTCCTTGAGCACTTCCAGGCGCTGCTTGTTCGTGGCCGCACCCTCGGCGTTGTGAACCTCGAGCTCGATTTCGTGGTAGAGCTCCTCGGGAATGGACGACAACACACCGATGAGAGCCTCGATCTGGGTCGTCGATTCGCCGGAGTACATGTAGGCGTTGCTCAGCACAAGGAGGGTCGACGGGACTCCCTGCTTCAGACGGAGGTCAAGCCACACCTGCAGATCGGCACGCATGCGGGCGGGGGACACACCGTACGACTTGATACCACGACTAGCACACGCCATCTGCAACTCACCGACGGTGAGGTTGTCGACACCCTCGTACGAGATGACCTTGTCGTCGCGCTTGATCTGACGCATGCGATGACGCACCTGGTAGCGTAGCATCATATCCGTGCCGAAGGTGCTGAGGTTCATGTACCGGCACATGGACACCAGCTGGGGCCGCGACAGATTGTCGAGGGTAAGATCGTCACGGAAGCTCTTGCAGACACGGATGACATCCTCGTCGGTAGGCTTCTCGCCGGTAGCTCGGAGTTTTCGGAAGAAGTTGGCAAACTCCTGCTTTTGCGCAGTAGTCACCGTTACCGGCAGACCGGTCTCCTTAAGTGTGGACCGCAGGAACGTGCTGACTTCTTTGCGCGTGGCACGCAGGACTGACGCTTTGGCCTCCTTGGTCTTCTGCCCCTCGTACGTGCTGGGAAGCAGGCCGGGGAAGATGCGGAGGGCAAAGGGCAGCAAAAGCTCGGCAAACGGCACGATGACAAACACGGAGAACGGCACCAACCGGGCAAGATCTTGCACGGTGCGCTGTAGCTGGCGATTCTCACGGCGCGTCAGTTCGTAACCGGCGGCCATTTTGAGCGCTAGCCGAGTGCTGATCCTGATTTCGGCAGCCAACAGCTTGGTGCCATCCCAGTAGTGCTGAATTTCATGTTTAACCTTTGCCCAGACCGTGGGTTTGGGTTCGGCCTTGCCGTCGGTGGTGGCGGGTGCCTTGCTCGCGGCGGATTCGGCCGATAGGGTTGTTTGCGCAGAGACAGCTGCATCTGAGGCGACGGGAAGCTGCGAGGAGCTGGATTTGGCGCTGGCTTCAGCCTCTGTGAAAGATGCGGCGGGTTTTGTGGTAGACGCGGTTGCTGTGGAAGAACGAGAGTCATCCGGAAGAGGCTTCTTAGCATCTTCAGATTTGAAGCCCGGCGGCGGGCCCGGAGGATGGACGCCGGGGCGATGCGATTCGGTCGAGATCAACCGCGAAGGGACGAGAAGTGCGAGCGCAGGGATATTGTGGGGAAGGTTGCTGCGGGCGTTGTAGGAGAGAAGGCTAGATGCCGTGGCGAGATGTGTGCGGCGGAGATTGCGGACTGAATGATGGAAGGGATGAATTAGTTACGAGGCCAAAGGCAAGACCACCAGGAGATGGATACGCCCGGCAGGGGCTTAATTGAAGCAGGTATCTCGATGAGAAAATCTGAGAGATGCTGTGATCAGATACACATACCGGCAAGGGGGTTGGCCACACGCCGGACAGCGCCGGTTGAGACGCTCATGACGAGATGTGGTGACGAGTTTGGGACGTGAGAGCGCGGGGGCGAAGAGGTTTGCAAGTCCAGACGAAGAGCACGAAACTGTATTAGATAGTTCAGTTGGTGATATAATACAGGCGCTGTCGGCGACGAGAAAAATCGGTAAATGAAGTAAGTATTGAAAACCGGGACAGGAGCGAGTGGGCGCGGAAAGCCGAACAAAGCGCGGCAAACGGGACGAGTTTTATGTATGCCTATGCCGAAAGTAGTGACGGAACAACGAAGCCAGACGACGAAGACAAAATACAAATAAATACAGGATGACGAAAAGAAGAAAAAAGGAAGCAATAAAGCAATGAGCAGAAGAAAAGATGAAGAGGGAAAAACAGGAAAGTGGTAAGATTGACAATTGGTGGATTTGTTGAAGATTGATTAGAGGAAAGATTTTGGTTAGTCAGAAGGAAGGAGAAAAGGAAGAGCCGAGAGCGAGGAAAAATGATGAGTAAGACCGGGGATTCTCAAAGGGGGAAGGGAAGGTGCGAACAACGAAGACTACACACAGCTCATGCAAGAGAAAAAAAAGATGGAAGCGGTCCAGGGGGGAAATAACACGTAGATGATGACGATGAATCCTTTTTTTAGAGGGTCTGGAATCTCAAGAATTTCTATGGCATTTTTGGGAAGATTTTCCTACGACCACAGGAGTATGAGTACACGGCTGACCGAAGTAGGCGAAATAGACAATTGGAAGAGAGACAACGGAGATAGAGGCGTGGATTGTTGAGAAGAGGCGAGAAAAAACCTGCACGAACGGCGCTAGGCTGTCTTGGGACGCTTGCAGCATGAAGGGAGGACAGATACTGAAACATGCTGAGTCAGGCCAGCGCTGGAGTCAGCTGAATGCAGTCAGGTGCCTGCGCACGTGAGTTGAGACGTCGTTTGGGAGGCGGTTGTTGAAGAGACAGACAAACTCGTACATCGAGATGGCAATACGGCGGATGTATCGTGGTGGACCATACAATACGTGTCTGTGGAATCTACCGTACTACATAGTGGTCTTTCACTTGCCGTCTGAGACCTGTGGAAATTGACCCACGCGTTGTAGATAATCGGAGTTCGTTTACTTTTTTGTATTGGGAATTTCACGGGGATAAATAAACGAGACGTGCGTGTCTGTCTCTCAGGTCGTTTGTCGAAGAAGCCCCGCCAGCATTGGTCCGCTTAACTCCAGGGCTGGTATAAGCCTGAATCCACCCCTAAAAGTGAAGTGCAGGGACAGATCAAGAGGGCTTGCAGGACCAGACCACCCGGAGTTTGGAGTCCTTTAACGAGTCCTTGACTATCGCAATACAGCCTCCTCTAGATATCATCTATCTGTTTCTGCTTAGGCTACTCGTCTAGAAAGTTTCCAGTACCGTCGCTCCAGGCCCGGAGAAGACTTGAACTGATGGCTGCAGTATACTCCAAATAGTTTGGGTATCAGCTAGACATTTCCTAATTCACAATGCCCACCACCTGTCCGGCCTTCACAAAAATATTACTCCGGCTGAGATGTGCTTGAGTAGATACCGAGGGTACTTGTCGGGCCTCGAGTTCTCGGTGCATATCGATCAAGGTCTGAAGATCTGCTGGCCTCCCCTGGCTTTCCCGGCCCCGAGACTCCCTTGCGAAGGAACAGGTTGAGTTCAGCTTCGGTCCGGAGTGGGCCCATTCCTTTGTCACCACCGTCGCGATATCTGCGGTCGTCGTGCAATTTGCCCCCGTTGGCACTACACACCGTCCCGTCTCCGATGCCGGCGTCGGGCAGCTTGGTGAGCGCTAGCACGTGCGGAAACATGCGCTTCAACTGCGCACACACGCTGGCCTTTTCTGCCGGCGACATTTCAAGCCAACACTCATCCAGGGGTTGCCCAGCAATCCGCTCCATCACGACATACACCATTCCGGGTTTTGTTCTCTCGGAACGCGCAGTGGAGTTTCGGCGCGGGGATGTTCGGCGTGAAGAGGTTGAGGAACAGCAGGGCCTCGGCTTCGGTAAGATGCACGCTGGGGCCGTATTTGGCCAGCGTGGTTGCCGAGAGATATACGATCGCCGAGTTGTAGTGGTGGCGCCGGGAAGGAATACGTTTGGAGATGGCGATTTGGAGAAGCGTTTTCCAGTGGTTGAACGGAGTTTTGTTGTAACCCCGCCCAACGGTCTGGAACCATCCTCACCCCAAAAAATACAACGACGCGGCAGGTTAAACCCACCACGCTGGACCCCGAAGTCTGGAGAAATGGAGAAAAGTACGATAAGGGCAAAAAGGCCCGTCTCTATTGCTGTCTTAAGTAATTAGCCTCTTTGAGTTGATCTGAGGATGCGTCTTGGCCGTTGAATGTACTGCACGTTGTCTTTGCCGTCTTTGCCTCGGAGTAAAGACTCACTACCGGATATCGCAGAAAGTATATGAAAACCCCGATGTCGTCAGTACTTCTACTCGAGCTGTTAAACACCATGTGCTCATCTGTCACATGTACATGCAAGCGGGAGGGCTCATCGTGGTATCCTTTCTTTGTACCTGCGGGTGATACCACCGCGATTTCCCCGCATTTTTTTAGGTGCAATGTCGGTCGCTCCTTCTGTGCTGTCTGCCTGCACATTTTGCCGATCCGCGCCTGCTTCCTCTTCTTTGACTGGGGGGGCCTTCCGACTTCGTTGCACAGTGCAGGGGTGTCCAGGGATGCTACTGTGCAGATTTTTTCCCTCTTCTTTCTTGCACCATCTGTTGGGATATTTGCTGCGAGATCACTCGTTTTCCTCCACCCCCATGTTGATTCGTTTTTATCGATACAGGTCCTCCAGGGCTTATCGCTGAAACAGCAAATAAACGAACAACAAAAGCACGAAAGAAAAAAGTGACCAGACTCAAAAAAACCCCCAACTAAGCTTGCTCCGAAAAAAAGGGACTTAAAGTCGTAACTGCCCGCAAATCCCGCTCCTTCCTGCTCTAGTGCTGCGGGCTTTTGGTGCCTTAAACCACTCCTGATTTTGGCGGCGGTCGTTCCTGCCTACGTTCATCCTGCGTTGTAATCATTGCATCTTAGTTGTGCATCGCTCCTGCCTCTGTGTCTTCAGTCCCGGAGTTCCCTGAATCGGTTATATATCTCACCTTGCCCTGTTTCACTCACTCATTCTTCGTCTTCCTCGCTTTTCTCCTTCCTTCCCCAACTTCTAATTACTGCCCCCCTTCATCCAACCTTCTCCCCGTTACTTGCATTATCTCTCTTAAGCTCTTATTCTCTCTATCTTCATATCTCCTCTCCTTGCATCTTCTCTCCCTAAACGGCTTTACTGCACATCTTGTGATCTTCCTCTCTCCTTCGCCTTTTAATTTTTGCCTACGTAATCTTTTTCTTTCTTGTCGGCCTTTTGCCTCCCCCACATTTCGCCCTCGTGCTCAAACCCTGAATTTTCTTCTCCCCTCAACATCTGATTCTTTTTTTCCCGCGGGAATCGCCTCGTCTTGCGTTGATATCGTGTTTGGATAAATATCATATATTCAATCGCAATCCCTATTATCTTATTCCAGTATCTGTATCGCTCCCACGATTCACTCTGCCCCGTCACTCTTATTGCTCCTATAGATCCTGCACGGCCGGGCCAAGCCTATCCCGCCTGCATCTAAATCCATCCAACAAAAAAAAACAGCTACCTCCGGAACCGGCCAGATCCACTCCAGTTTCAATATGCGACTCCGGAAGGCCGCCCGCATCATTCTTGTCGGAGCTCCCGGCGTCGGCAAGGGCACGCAGTCCGACCGGCTTCTCCAGAAGTTTCCCCAGCTTCAGTCCGTAAGCTCCGGAGATCTGCTGCGACACCAGGTCAGCCTGCGCACGCCTCTTGGTGAGTTTGTCCGCGCTGAATTTCCCCTTTTGCCACTGTTCTTGTGTTGCTTGTGGCAACAGCCGTCCCCGTACATCAAAAGTCCCGGCTTCTAACAATACTATCACTGCAGGAATCAAGGTGGAATCAACCATGAAGTCCGGCGGTTTGGTTAGCGATGCCCTCATTCTCAGAGTCATTGCCAACGAGTTAGGCCGGAGGGGTTGGATCTCCACGAACCAACGCCCAGAGTTCATGTCGATGTCATCGGCTGTCGACACCGAATCAACGCCACCAACTGATGATCCGTTCCTGGCTGCCATGGCCTCGGAACCTCTTCCCAAATCTTCATCATCATCCTCACCAGAAGTGTCCGAGGACCCTTCTTCGTCCTTTCTCTTGGATGGCTTCCCGCGTACCAAGGCCCAAGCCGAGTCATTGGATCATTTGGTGCCCATCAACCTTGTGGTATCGTTAAATACCCCGTTCGACGTCATCCTCGAGCGGATTTCTGGCCGTTGGGTGCACGAACCGTCCGGCCGGGTCTACAACACCACTTTCAATGCTCCGCGGGTAGCCGGCCGGGACGACGTGACGGGTGAGCCGCTCGTCCAGCGCCAAGATGACTCCGAGGACGTGTATCGGGCGCGCTGGAAGAAATTTACCGATACCAGCGGCCCGTTACTGGAACATTATGCGTCTCAGGGCGTTCTGGTGGAGATTTCCGGCTTGAGTAGTGACGAAATCACGCCCAAGCTGTATGCCGAGGTTGAGAAGCGATTCTGCGCCGACAAGCCGTATTGAAGTCGCATTTAGCTTTTGCCCTTTTGCTCCCTCCACTTTTCTCTCTCGCATACAATCCTACCTCTTGACATTCACATGTCTTCTTACACCTTGATCTTCACCTTTCCTTTACGATAGACCTTTCCTAAATCTCCGACTGGGCCCCTTCATACCGCGAACCACAACCATATCTTCTGAGACGTCCCTATCTACTCCCTCTATTTCCTTTCCTCCTTCATACTTTCCCCCTAAAAGGACTTTGAGCCTGCCAAAGCGTCTGTGTGCGGGTTCATCCGCGTTAGTTTTCATCTGTTGTTCTTGCATTTACACTATGTGAGCCCTGAACCATTTTCTCCGTCTTTGGATTGTTTTTTTCTCTTTTTTTCCCGTTCTGTTTCGGTCTTGCTTGGCGGTTTGTTGAGTCTCGGCGTGTTTGATCGGGCTCATGTTCGTATATATGACGTGTTTTGATACTGTCCAACGTTGGCTGGCGAGCCTTCAGTATGCATATATGGAATCTGGGATCTATATCTTATACCCAATGCGATGTTATACCATCAGTTCCAGTTGTCTATTCCTGTCCATTCCGTGATCTACCATGTCGGATGAGTGTGTGTTTGTTCATGGATTATCCTCACTCATTAGGTCGTCAGCAAGCCCAAGCATCTCGAGGCTCATCGTCCACAGCCGATCTCTCGCGTCAGGATCAACAGTATAAGGCGCATACCCGACATCCCGGATACCCGCCCCGGCAAGCATTGGCCCACTCACGTGGCATTCTTCGGAATACACACCGCCAACTCCTTCCAGCTCACGCGCCACACACGCCCAGACCACCGTTGCCGCGCCCTGAGCGGGGCTTTTGAACCAGCGCGCGAACGTCGGATCGCGCTCCATCAGCGCGGGCACTCTCCCGGGGTTGGCCCGGAAGATCGCCGTGGCGACGCCGCCGGGGTTGACGCTGAGGCCGTGGATCGCGGCCGGGCCGGTAGTCTGGCCAGACGGCGTGCCGTAGCGGGCGTTGATAGCGTGCGCCATCAGGATGTTAGCGGTCTTGCTCTGGGCGTACGCGCGGCGCGGGGTGTACGCGCCCGGCTGGGCCAGCTGCAGGTCCGCCCAGCACGGCTCAGCCTCGCGGTGTGCCACGCTGGACACGGTGACCACGCGCGAGGCGAATGCCCTCTCGGTGCCGCCAAGCGCTGACCCCGTGTGCAGGAGGTCCCGGAGTTCGTGGAAGAGCAGCATGTGGGCGAGGTGGTTGGTGCCCAGCTGGGTCTCGAAGCCGTCGGCGGTCAGTGTGCGCACGGGGAGCTCGCAGATGGCGGCATTGCACACGAGGATGCTCAGGTGTGGCGCCCGGGCGCGTATAGTCTGCGCGGCGGCGCGGACACTCGCCATGCGGCCCAGATCAAGCGGCACCACGTGCAGCCGCACCCGCGCGTCGACGGGCACCTCAGTCCCGCCGGCTGTGAGGATGTCGGTGCGTGCGCGGGCTGGGTCCCCGCCGGCGCGGATGGTGGCGAACACGGTGGCACCGGTGGCCAGCAGCGCGTGGGCAATGTGCATGCCGAGACCGCCGGCGGCGCCGGTGACGACGGCACAGCGGCCGGCGAGCGAGTTTGTGCGGGCTTCGTCGGCGATGATGCTGAGGGCGGTGGGGCGGGCGTCGCCTGGGCCGGCGAGGGCTTCGGGGGCGTGGGCGGCGGCGTATGGCGAGGGATGCATTGGGAGGTTGTCTGTAGGGGACATGGTGTGTTTGCTGTGTGATGGGAAAGATAAAACCCGGTCCCAAGACCTAGTCATGTATGGATTTATATCAATACCTGTGGTAGTGAGTAGGTAGTCTTAGTATTTGTATGCATATGCATATGTTACGCCCTTCCTCTCGATCCCGTGCTGACCTGCCCTCCGGAGAGTAGTAGTCTTCGGAGACAAACACTCACGTATAAAGTGCGTGTTACTGTGACTTACTCACGGCCTGCCTGCAGCCCGGCCACCCCACCTTGAAGCCCGAAAAAAACTAAACTATCATAAAAGCAAACAGCAAGGCCGACATCGATGCCCGGTGAGTACCCGGGGGTCCGGAAGGAAACCTCCGGAAGCACTCCACGTGCCCGGGTGTCTGCTTTTGGTCACCGGGGGTGTGCTCGGGGACTTATTGTCAGTTGAAGAGCCGGAGCGGGGGGAAAGCTTTTGAAAACAAGAGGGGGGTCTTTTTTTTAGAAAAGAAAAAATTGTTCTCTTGACTTTCTATTCCTTTTAACAAAAGAAAGATGAATGAAGGGTGACACACGAAAAAGGATCGGGGACAGAGTCCAACTTGTCCAATCACCTCTGCTTGCAAAAGACGAAGGACAGCGGAGGGTTAGACCCTAAGACTGAACGCTTGACGTCGGGCGTTTGCTTCAAGATCACCTGGTGGATTTCTCTGCGTGTCATCTTCTTTCGATTCCAAAACATAGACGAGCCTTGGATTACTATGGAGTGCACACACCCTCTCGCTCCTAGTTCCTCCAATACTCCTGCCAGTACTGCGCCCATTTGTCCTGCAGCCGCTTGATCCAGTCCTCGAATCTGATGCTCCTGCTCCTCTCCCTCCCGTACTTGATGACTCCGTCTTCAATGCCGACCCACCCTTCGATCGGCGCCTTGATGTACTCGTGTCCCCACGGACAGAACTCGATGAATCCCGGAGGCGGCTCCGACCGGACACAGCGCTCGGCGGGTTCGGCGGGTTCGGCGGGGTCCGGAAGATATTCCTGTTCTTGG
The DNA here is from genome assembly GCA_001510575.1 of Knoxdaviesia capensis. Taxonomy (NCBI): domain Eukaryota; kingdom Fungi; phylum Ascomycota; class Sordariomycetes; order Microascales; family Gondwanamycetaceae; genus Knoxdaviesia; species Knoxdaviesia capensis. Next base: position 1,240,723 of record LNGK01000008.1, on the reverse strand, counting down.
TCGGGTGCCTCTGACGCATCATCGTCTTCCAGCTGGTTATCATAGCACTCCTGGCACTCGTATCTCTTGCCGTCAGAGTCATGGCACTCCTCGCACAGATGCTGAGCTTTCTCGTCGCGGGGCTCTCGCGGGTCGTGTTCGCACACCCAGGGACACCCGTGGTCCAGCTTGCAGGCAGCGAAGCACTTCTCGCACAGGTGCTTCTGTTTCCGAGCAGCATCACAGTCTCGGCACGCACCATCCTCCTGCACCTGGACACCATAGCACTCGCGGCACACGTGGCGCTTTGTGCGCGCGTTGTAGCACGCCTGGCACATATCGGTGTCGGCGCAGTAGTAGCAGCGGTACCAGTACTCGCCGTCCTCGAACTGCTTGATGGTGATGTGGCAGTATGTGCAGAACAAGAACCAGTAGCGGTCGGCATGCAGGGCTGCCTCGTTTTCGTAGACGTCGAGGTTCACGATCGAGAACTGGCACGACACGGCCACACGCGCGTCAGTCTCGAACCCGGGACACAGCGCGAGCACCTTTCCCAGCATGCGGAAGCTGTAGCTGTCGTTATCGGCGCGCTCGTCGGCCAGCGTCTCGATGCAGCGCTGGAAGGTGGCGTCCAGCTCGGCGTAGAAGGTCGTCGCGGGCCCCATCTTGCGGTGCATCAGCGCCAGCGGGATGCGCGTGTGGGCCTGTTGCAGCTGCACATCGCTCAGGTGTCGGAACTTGAGATGCTCCGCCAGTTGTCTCATCTCGCGCATGGCTCCCTGCTTGGCCTCCGGGTCAACGGCGGTGGTGAACTCCTTCATGAGGATGTTGACCAGGGACCGGCTGGCGCCTTGAGACCAGGACAGGCCGCCGTGGCCAACGTCGAGAATGCTCCGGAGATACTGTTTTGCGTGTTCCCCCGCTACACTCGGGGACGGCATGACGAGGGTATCTCCCGAATCCCCATCAGATGGCTGGGCGGCCGGCGTATCCGAGGATGACTCGGGTAGTTCATCCCGTGGCAGACTGGGATCGGCGAGAACGAAGTGATAGAACCTGGCACACCACAGTGTCTGGTTCAGCTGCTCGGGCTTTGCATCCCCCAGATCTCTCGGCCGGCAATCATCATACAGTCTCCAGATGGCCTCTCTGTCGCTATGAGTGCCGGCTCGTGCAGCCTGTAAGATTTGCCAGTGGGTTGCATCCTCCAACGGCTGAGTTAACGGGTTCTTTTTCCTTGTCATCGCCAGAAGCTTGCAGATATCCGTCCACTTCCCGCGTTTAAGGAGCACATTGATGATCTCGTCAAGATAGTTGAAAACAGAGTCTGGCGTTTCCCATTGCACCGCCTGTTCCAGGCTCTTCACCGGGGTGGATTCCGGGTCGTCGAGGAACACGCCCAGTTTGGCGATGGCATTGTAAGCAAAGTTGCCCATCTCGGCGGCCTCGAGCTGGTTCTTGTCATCCACGGTCGCTGTGGCGTTCATGCGGGCCCAGATGTCGAGGTACTCGTTGAACAGGTTGATGACATCTTGTGTGGCCCGGACCACGGTGGTCTCGGGCGCATTGTCCGCGATAAAAGCCCACCTCTCCTCGCCGGTGAGAAGCTTCCCGAGGAGCTGTCTCATGCCGGCAACCGGCAGATTCACTTTGTCGTCCGCCTTCATCCCCCGGAGTGCCAGATGCACACTGGAGGTCAGGTCGAACGCGTCAACAATGAACCGGAAACGCTCGTCCACCTCAAACTTAGCCGAGCAAGCCTCAACGCACTCTGTGAGTTTCCGAACGATGTCATCGACATAGCCATCTGTGTACAGGTCCTCCATGGACACGTCTTTGACGTAATACTCACGCCGGATTTCGGTGAATCGAAACACAATCTCTTCCATATTCCGCCTTATCTTCTTCACCTCTTCGGGATTCTGGCCTTTGGGGCTCTCCGTGATTGCCTTGGCGAAGGAGATGATCGGAAAGATGGCTGGCGGAAATAATTCCTGCCTCTGGAAGTCCCGCGCCAACAGCTTGAACCCCGTGGTGAAGAGTTTGACGACACTCTCCCTGTCCAGAGTCGTCGATGTTCCCTCGGATTCCCGCCGCATCAGTACGCTGGTGTGTATCGCTTCACGGGCAGAAGCCTTCAGGATGTCCGATTTGGCTGGATCGTCTGCAGCCGTTAGTAGTTCCTGTCGGATTCCCAGATATGCTGGGATGAGAGACCTCCACTGCGGCCCGTATCCCTGGGTCAAAAGATTGAGGTAGTCGTCTGACAAGTCCACCACGCGCGACGCAATCCCGACATCGGGGACTCGGGAGAAATCGTCGTCGGTGGCTTCATCTGTGTTCAGAGGCCATGTGGCCGTCATGGCCATCATTTTGCCGAACGGGACATTGAACGGCAGGTTGGGGAGTTTGAACGCCGCCTCCCAGAGGTGGAACGCCGAACGGGCAATCCGGTACTTGAAAGTCATCCTGTCCCAGTCCGACTCTGCTTTGGCAAGCCCGCACCGGGAATAGTTGATGGCTCCGTAGAAGAAACCATTGAAGTAGGCAGCCAGCGATACGCCCATGTAGCCCTTCATCGAGACGGTTTCGCCCTTCAACTGTGCCACGCTGATGTAAGAGTTCTCCTGAATATCATCATCTTTGGAAACAATTCGCGAGTCCCGAAAGAACAGGGCCTGGTGGGCAAACCGGAATGCCGCATATGCCTCTGATCCCACTCTGGTCTCGAACCAGATGTCAATATGTCTATGAGCAAGATAGGTCAGGACCGCATGCCTATCGCCAAGCTCGTGGCCCTTCAGAACATCGTGTTGATCTCCAGCGGATGGGAGGTCGCGTCCGGGAGAAGAGGCCACTTGAGGCAGAACCAGCCGGGCCGCCTTGTTGACGATATGGCTGATCTCGTCCTGCGTATAGCGGGAGACGGCGGAGTACCTGGCAACGTCATCATTCTGCGACAAAGCTTCGGCGGGGTTCTGGATTTCTAGCGTCAGCTGCATCAGCATTTGCAGCAGCTCTTCCACCTCGCCGGCCGAGTGTTTAAGCGGTTTAGAAGGCCCGCTGCTCCCACTGACTACGGCTGTTTCACCAGAACCGTGCTCCGCCACCACCCGATCCGGATCGGCCCCGGCAGCCTCGTCGTCGGCGGTAGATGGTGACACTAGTTTCGCCAGCCGGCCCAGCACCGTGAACGCCTGCTCAATCCCGGCCTTCGTGTCTCCAAAAATGCAGTACGGCTCATTCTCATCGAAGGGGTTCGGAATAGACTGCAGCTGATTCAGCGCGCCGTTCTTGTTCCCCAGAACTGAGAGAAGGCGAGACACGACACGCTCGGCTTCCTCCTTGGTTGACACCAACTGCCATTGCACGTATCTGCGAAATAAATGCAGAGCGAACGCGATAAGCTCCTCCTCCTCATCGCTGTATCTGTCGCCGGTCTTCGGTATCATCAAGACGTCTAGTATCATCTCAAACATCATGACGTGAGCGGCGCGGGGGGTAAGGGAAGAACCGGCACTCTCCACATGTTCGAGGGCTCTCAGAAGGAAGAACCGGAGAGATAGACCGTGCAACTGGAGTTTCCTGCCGGTGTCATCCAGTGTCATGTGGCCAGTTCCGCGATCACTTTCACTGCAGTGGTCCAGGATATCGAGAAGTCTGCCGTGCTAGTTGTCAGTGTCTGCCTATACACGGGTGTCATATGAGCCAGGGGCGTCCCTATATCTTACCCCAGGAATAGCTCTTCAGTATCCACCGAGCCCGAATCATCAGAGTCCAGAGCAATCAGAATCTTCGCGGATCGTAGGCTCAGACCACCGACGCAGTTAGTCGCCCAGATAATGAGTTTCTTTACGGCGGTGCAGTAGGCGTCCGACTGTTGTGCCCAGAACTGCGTAAGAAGGTCTGCGAAGAAGACCGTCGTGTTGGCCGGATATTCGAATTTATTGTACTTGGTCGCCGACCACCAAATCTGGCCCAGGTTATGGAGACTCGACAGAACACATCTCACATAGAGAAATGCTGCGGTACCGTTAGGAGGCTGGAGACATGGATATACACACCAATTCGAAAGAGTAGGGGCAATACTTACTATCAGCATGTTGGACTATCTTCTCGACAATTTCCTTCTTCATGTCATGTGTGAACTTCTTGGGCAAAGCCTCTGCTCGACTCTGGGCCACAGTTCGGATATCGTTGGTGATGGTTTCTTTGTTGAGGAGGATACCATGAGTATGTGGAAGCGGGTCACTGGAATGGTCTGCCATGATAAAAGTGATCTTCTCTTGGTCGTAATCTTCTCGTCTTTCACCATTTTCATAGCCCCGAAATAGTAAAAGTGGCCTGAATACTCCCGCCAAGATGAAGCTGATTGGAAACGATCCATCGCTGGAGGCTAATTGTGTGCCGACATATCCAGTCAGCATATTTTGTTTCTGCACCGGGAGCTGGTCCACGCCGTCCAAAATCATCACCAGTCGCTTCGTAGTAATGTTAGGATCCCTCAGCATCTGGTCAAGCAGGTACTGCCACGCCGTCGTATGCAGCTCGTCGATATCGGACCAGAAGCGCGAGATGATATCCAGCATCTTGTTCCAGTAGGTGTCATCCTTGGTGGCGATCTGGATGGCGCAGAAGTAGATCATCGCCTGCACCGACATCAAACTCTCCGTCTGGTCGGTGAAGGCGAAGTACACGATCGACACCGTCTCGGAGTCCTGGAACTTGGCGAGTAGCCGGTTGTAGATCGAGTACGACAGCATGCTCTTGCCCATGCCCACCGCACCGTTGACGAGAAGCAGCTTGGTGCGGCCCGACACGCAGTCCTGGTATGCCGGCCGCTCCTGCACCCAGTCGAACGTGCCCTCGACGTACAGCCGTTTGAGGAGCTCCAGGCGCTGCGTGATATGCACCGTGACGTCCTTGATCGGCAGGATCTCGTTGATGACCTGGAAGCCATGCGACTTGCGCTCGCCCGGGTCGACGTTGCCCGGCCGCTGGCCGGAGCCGGGGGCCGAGCCCACCTTGTCTTCCGCACGGGCCCCGGGGGTTTTGAGAGTGTCCATTGCCGTCCGCGGCTCCTTCGGCTCCGCTTTGGCCGAGTTGTCCATGATCCGCGCCACAATCGATCTGATCGCCCCAAGCTGTTTGCCCACAGCGCTGAACTCGTCCATGGTTTCGGTGTGGAGTTCTCTGACATCGGCCGAAATGTTGTTGGTGTTTTCCACCGTTGTCTTGCCGTAGTCCATGGCCTGCTTGCTGTATTCCGCCGCCTTGGAGCTGTGATCGACCGCCTGCGCGCCGTATACCATCGTCTGGAAGCCATTGGCCGAGTCCAGACACGCAAACCACCTCAGAACCTCGTCATAAGCCGCTTTCAAGGTGTTGTCGTTACTGACCAGCAGTATGAAGTATCGGTGTGCGCGGCGCAGGCTTGGTCGGGAGTCCCCACGGGCCTTGTCTTGAGATACGCCCAGTTTCTGTTTGGTGGACTTGATGGCGCGGGAAAGACGGTTCTCCTTGTGTCCATGTTGGTCGCCTTTGCGGTTTGGCTTCTCTTCGGGTTCGGTGTCCTGTCCGTCGGGTTCTCCAGCGATAAACGTGTGCACAACACTGCAGAAATGCAGCATGGCGCAGAACGTCTTGACCACGATATCCTGATATAACTCCTTGGGAGGCAGATAACCATCGAGGAGGTGCAGGCGCTGGAGGAACTCCGACATGACGGCGAAGAATCCTTCGATCAGATCGAACAGCTCCTGAAGCTGAACACACGCGCTGAGCAGATTGGCGAAAACGAGCAGAAGCACCGGTGCAGCAGGGAAAAACGCACCAGCCACATCCCCAACAGGACGACACAGCGAGCTGAGGGTCTCGGCCACCGGCAGCAGAGTCTGCCGGATCTTGCCCACCGTGCTACTGGAGTTCCTCGCGTTCGAGAAAAGACTGCTCTGGTCCAGCAGATACTGCGTTGCGCGCTCCCCCTTCTGGGACTGCTCCACCAGGGCCGACGACTTCGGCTTCAAAGCGTCGCCGGCTTTCCCTCCTGTCGTCTCCGACGCCGAACTGTCTTTGGGAGGCGTCCAGAGCTGTGAAATCCAGGCGATCATGCGGCGCTGGCTCTTGAATGATTGTTTCGTTTTTTCTTCGTGCATTTCCACCGCGCGCATCCACAGCTCGCCAAAATCGCCCGGGATCACACTGTCGGGCTCCTTCCGGCTGGTGTCACGCGAGACCAGCGCTCCGGGAATAGTGGGGCCAGTGTACCCGGGCGGGTCCGGGCCGCCGGTAGTCATTGTTGGTTTCGGTCGAAGTTGTGTCTTGAAATTTTATTGAATAACCCGTAGAACCGTACTCGATAGTCGAGAAAAGTTGAGCACTCAGATGTCCTCCAGCAGTGAGACAATCAACCTCGTGAGATAGTTTGCAAACGCGACAGAGAGCAAGTTCAAAGCTTTGCGAGGTGAGACCAACTAACCGTAATGGACGGGGCTGGCGGGTGGCGGGGAAGCAAGGCTGAGCTGAACGACCACGTTGACCAGCATAACGCATGACGAGACGCCCGCATTAGAGAGCCGAAGTAACATCACGTGATGTCAGCCGGGAGTGATCGGCATGGTGAAGCCCGGGATGCCAAGCCGGCTACTTCCGACGACATCTTCACCGAGTAACGGATAAATGAAGGTGTATGGCACTCCCTTTCTCTTTTGTGTTGGCAGTCCTCTTGAACGTACCAAGTCTCACATGTAAAAACCCAATTGCGGAACAGAGACAGCCAATCAATCCACGGCCCGGTGTGCGGCGGCGTTCCCGGCCGAGGCGGTCGGAGCATCCCCAAAGAAACTCTACAGCACAGACAAACAAGTCATGAAAGAACTCGGCAGGAAAAAAATCCGTTCCAATTGAAGAAAAAAATGTGCACAGAAAAAAAGAAGAAAAAAACTCTCTAATAACTCCGGGACAAGGCCAAGGTGTGATGATAATCGTAGGAGCCCAGTTAAAACACACAAAAAAAAGACAGAGAAGGAGAGCAAATGACGAAAACAGATAATCCTAAGTATTCCCAGTGCATACGAAAGCAAAAAAAAGAAGAAAAGCAAAAAACGAGAACTCATGATAATCTGGGAGGATGGAAAGAAAGGAGACTTTCGAAACTTTGGCCTTCTCCTAGACATCGTTCTAGCCGGAACAGCCTCCTGAAGTTTCCTCCTCTTTCTGTGCTGAGTAATTACACACCAAGTTTTGGGTCCGACAACAAAAGGGGAAAAAGAAAGGGAGGAAGGCGGGCGAGGCACGAATCCGGGAGAGTCTCGGCTCCGTAAAGCCGGTAAGGAAATATCGGGGGAACCACGTGAGAATCGCGGGGGTGGTGATTGCACCGTGGTCTCTGAGAACCACGGCGCGTCGAGATAGGGATGTAGAGGTAGGTAGTTGTTCGAAGGCGAATCGGCACAGGAAAAAAAAAAGATATGCAGAGAAAAAAGCACAAGGTCGCGTATCGGATCAGTTTTGTACACAAAAAGGAAAAAGTCCACCCTCTACTCGTCATCGTCATCAACGTAGCGGGGGGCCGGAGTATCCGGCACACCACCGTACGCACCGGGCGTCGGCGCTCCATAGTACCCGGAAGCAAAGCCGCTGGCCGCCGGGGTAGGCGCACCCGCCGCCGGAGTGGGCGCCGACTCGGCGCCCCAGCCCTGCCACCCGGCACCCGGGGTCGGCGCACTAATGGCAATAGCCGCGGGGGTGGGAGCCGCGTACGCGCCCGGAGTCGGCGCGTTGAGAGCAGCAGCGGGGGTCGGGGCTCCAAGGTGCGAGGCGCTAACCGAGGGCGCGTCGTAGGCGTGCGCCGAAGCTCCGCTCGCGCCGGGGGTGTATCCCCAGCCGTCGCCGCCGCTGGCGCCAGGAGTCGCCGCTGCACCGCTGTACATGGGTGTCTTGCTGCCCGACATCCAGCTCTCAGAGTTGTAGGCCGGAGTCTTGGAGCCACTTGAGCCATAGTCGCCAACCATGGGCGTTCTGCCACCACCACTAGCTTGCCACGCAGGGGTGCGGCCTCCGGCACCGCCGTACGCCGTGCGGTTGCCGTCGTAAGGGTTCACTGTCCGCGAGCCGTCCTGCCAAGCGGGCGTGCGGCTGCCGAGATCGGCTTGCTTCCACGCAGGAGTGCGGCCTCCAGTAACCATCGGAGCTGTTTACAAGAAAAGCCTTTGTTAGTGCATGTCAAGAAGATAACAAAAGAAATAGAGCCTATCGCAGGAGTATTCCACTTACTTCTTGCACCAGCACCTGCCCAAGCCGGCGTCCGTTCGCCGCCGCCAACAGCAGGAGTGCGCGCTCCGCTGCTCGATTGCCAGGCCGGAACACGTCCCGCCGAATCACCACCAGGTCCGCTTCCGCCCATACCGGGCCGTCCTCCGGGCGGACCACCAGTCTTGCGGCCATAGATGTCGACCACGGCACCAGTGATCTTGTCGCGGTAGCTCAAATGGTCCTTGGGCACTGTGACAATCTTGTTGCGCGCGTGCAGCTCGACACGCGCCGTGGTGTCGGTCGAGTCCTTGACAATGCCGAGCATGCCCTTGTATCCACCGCGGCGGATCACCACCGTCTGGCCAATCGCCTTGTCGCGGCCAAATGTGCGCGGCGGGGGCATGCTGTTGGCGCCGTTGGCTCCGGGCTTTGCGCCGTTCTGGCCGCGCTGCATGGCCGGGTTCATGGCACTGAGATCGGGGCCGTTGTTGATCGTGTTCGGGCGGCCGCCGGCGGCAGCCACCGTCGTGACGTTGGACGAGCGCAGAGTAAACATACCGGCGTTCTCGGTGGTCTCGTTGGTATGCAGGAAGAGCCACTGGCGGTGCACATGGATGATCTTGCCACGGCGCTGCATGTTGCCGTACTCCTTGACCACATCGCCTAGGCGGATCTCCGAACCGTTGCGATCGGCAGCAATGACGTTGCGGCGACGAGGGACAAGGTACACCTGCGAAGGCATAACCTGGCGAGTATCGCCAAACTGGTCAAGAACAACCATCGACTCGCGGTCGATGCGCACAATGCAGCCCACGGTGGTGGGATCAAGCTGCACGAGATCCTGGAGCGAGTACTGGCCAAGAGTGCCCTGGCCGCCCGAGTCGCTGGCCTCACGCAGATCCTTGCTGAACACCGTGATCTCCTTGTTGGTACCGTCGGCAACAATGGTCACCTTGTCCTCGAAAATCTTCACCACCATACCAACTTCATCGTGGTACTTGCTGCCGCTGCCAACCTTGACATGGTTACCCAGTTCAAACTTCTTGCGCAGATTCTTCGCGGGCACATCGACGGACTGGCCATGCAGGTCACCCTCCGTAACATTAAGGGAGACGATGTCGCTCTGCACATGGGTCACCCTGCCGACAACACCCTTCTGTTCGCCTTCGTACACTTCGACGACATCACCAGGAAGATAGCTGACAAGGGCCGAGCTGCCCTTCAGGCTGAGAGCGATAGCCTTGAGATCAAGGCTTTCGGTACCATCTTCGGCACCAGAGGTGAACCGGGTCACTTCTTCGAGGGTGGGGTTGACATCGGTGACAATGAGCTGCTGGATCTTGATATCCTTCACGAGGAAGCCGTTCTCGAATTCCTCGTTCATGTAGTTCCAAGCGTTGGTCGAAGGATTACCAGTCAGGTTGCGCGGGTTGCGCTTGCGGGCCTCCGACTCGCTGAAGAGTCGCTGCGGAGGGCGCGGGCCGGAGGCGCCAAAGCCAGGCCGCTTACGCTTGCCGTCGTTGAGCTGGTGACGACTGTTCTCTTCGCGGCCGCCGTAGTCGATGCGGGGGATAATTCGCACCTGACACTCGAGGCCGCTGTCGGTCACGTTGATGACTTGTGCAAGATCGCCAGCATACTTGGCCGGCTTGCGCAGGCGAACCCATGCGCCTTGCTCGAGGGAAGGCGTCTTCGCCACGCGCAGAAGATCCGGCATGTCCTTAATTTCAACCAGATGCATACTGCTGCGAGGGTACACATTGAGAAGGCCGTCAAGAGCCGTCAGGACATCGGCCTGGCGCAGAGCTTCAACGTAGATGTAGCCCTTCATGACTGACTGAGGGCCCGCGCGTTCGAAAGACGACATGATAAGGTTGGCCTTGCTGGTGCCTCGGAAATCTTCGATTCGCTTGATAATCGAGAACACAACCTCGCGTTCTTTGCCCTCGCGGGCCTTGACTGCCCAAATCTTCGGATCGTCGACACTGGGCAGCATGAGACGCTTGGGGACGACAGCCGAATCTCCCGCTCCGCGGACGGCGCGCCGATTTCCGTATTTTTGCCGAAGCAGCTCGGCTTGCTTCTCGGCGTCCATGGTAGCTTCGACCTCGCGGCGACGGTCAAGTTCACGATGGCGGCGATCATCGTTCATGGCGGCAGAATCGACAATATCGTCCGGGTGTTCGTTGTCGATAAAGTCACCAACTTCTTCGCCATCCTTCTCGTCCTCTTCGTCTTCATCTTCGTCGACTTCGGCCTCGATATCGAAGAAGGCATTCCGGCGATCCTTTCTGCGCTTGCGACGGTGACCCTGTATAGTAGAAACAGATGTTGTCACGTTAGCAGTATATTCATAAGCGATGAGTAACACTCCCACTTTACCCCGACATCATCACAGCACAGCCAGAAAGCAGGGCCGCATCACGATGTGTTCGCGGCACACAGAGTAGCATACCTGATGGACATCATCTTCATCATCTTCGTCCTCTTCGTCCTCCTCATCATCCTCATCGGCATCGTCCCCATCCTCGTCCTCGTCCGAATCGCGATTCCGGCTCGCACGGGCCTTGGCAGGCTTCTCGTTTTCCTCATCCTCCTGGTCTTCATCATCCGACACGCGGCGAGACGAGGTCTTGGCCTTGCGCACAGGCACGTCTTCGTCGCTGTTGTCCTCGTCGCGCTCCTCATCTTCGTCGTCATCATCATCGCGGCGGCGCGAAGCTACAGCCGGGCTGCTGCTAGTGCGGGCGTTGTTCCGGCGACGAGCCGCTGCCGCATGGTCGTCTTCATCGTCCGAGTTCTGCGCGGGCGCCGGGTTGAAATCGTCATCGTCCTCCGAATCATCAAAATCCAGCCGGGGATCGGGAGCCATGGCTGAAGAAAGGAACAGGGCTCGCAATGGCCCGTGTTCTTTGTTGAGGTGGTGTCTTTGTCGTAGCGATAAAGTGTCTGGAAAGGTGTATTTAGGAGCACTGAAAAAGAGTGGTTGGAGAGGGGAAGGTTAAAGATACAGAGTTAGTAGCAGCGGAAAAGAATAAGGAGACAAAAAGAAAACAGAGTGAAATGGGAGAAGAGTTGTGGGATAGAGAAACTGTTGGAGGGGATAAGAAAAGAAGAGGAAGAAAAGAGGGAATGATGGAATATGTAGGGGAAGAAGAAAAAAAAAGCTGAAGCCAAAAGATCGAATTCACTGCTCAAGCTGAGTCGTGGCATTACAAGTGGCGCGTCTATTCTGACAGCTGCTAACAGCTGTCAGCATATGTTTGATTTTGGGTAAGTAGAAGTGGCCAGTGAGAGGCAGCAGGTTCATAGCCGGCTTTTATCCGTTCCCACATGAAATTGGCTTTGCCCACAACAGAACCCTAACCCTAAGTGTGATGTTTGTGTCCACGGATTTGGTTGTGTTGAGACATTCTGTTGCTGTGGTTGTAGATATGGCCTGATAGTCAGTCAAATTACGTTCCAAAAACATTCCATGGGCAAACAATAAAAACTTGAAAACGTGATGCCGGACAACCGTCTATTTTCAAGGTGCGCGAGCCAAGCCCAATGATGGCTAATGATGGCTCACCAAACGCTAGGAGCTTGGAACGAGACTGTATCGGAACACACGATAGCCTGAAGCTGACCGACAAGTAATTGTTTAGTTGGCGTGTATGTTCATTAAGTTGCGTGCAGTAAAGGAGCAAACACTTTCTGATCCTAGATCATAAAATCCCCTCGGACCAGAAGCCAACACTGCCACTAAAACACAGCTAACAACCCATCAAACAAGCATGCATGAGATAGAGCAGTATAGTTGTTTAAAAAACGAAAGCCAAAACCATGACGAGCAAGAACTTCAAAACGTAGCAAAGGTGCAAATAGAGCAAACGAAACGAAGGAAGAGAGACGGAACAGAAAAGCGAAACGACAGGATCATGCAACCGCAAAACATGACAAAAGAAACGAAAAAAGAAAAAAAAAAGAGATATATGTGTCAGTATATAATAGAGAGCCAATTGCTGCCCGACAGCCACCACCAGAACCGCCATGCGCCTATAGCCGAACTCCCCAAACGCCGCGTCCAGCCGCCACACCCAACCACTCACCGCCGTCGGCCGCATGGGGCACCCAGCCGAGGTTTCCAACCTCGTAGGGGCACTGCCAGGCCGACACGGGGCTCCGGCCGTTGTCCTGGGGGCCACCGTTTGACTGGCTGTTGGTCATCAAGTCCCAAATCAGCACCTGGCAGTCGTCGGCGCCAGTTGCGAGGGTGCCGCGTCGCAGCGGAGACCACTCCACGCAGCTGATGGCACCGTCGTGACCGCGGAGCTCCAACAGCGCTTGACCAGGTTGTCGTACATCGAGAATGCGCACAATGTTAGAGTCTTGCGCAAAGGTCGCAAGGAGATGCGTGTCATGCGGAGATGTGGCAATTCGCAGCAGAGGAGGCGGGTTGGACATTGTTTGCTGGGCCAGGGTCGGGCTGATGCGACCACCGTTGGGATCTAAGAGACAAATTGTTAGTGTTAAAAGCCAGATAGCCAGACAGCATTATGGGAAGAAATTCAGACTGGGGTAAAGGGTGGATAATACCTCTCTCATCCTTCGAGGAAGGTTCGTAAATGATGGTGCTGTGCTCCAGACTACGCAAGTCGAACATGCGCACACTGCCATCCTGGCCACAGCTCACGAAAACGTCAACGCTGTTGGCGCAGAACCTCACATCGTAGACCTCCTTGTCGTGGGCAATTAGTTGGGTCTTGGCCGTCAGCGACGGGATATCCCAGATGGTGCAGGTGGTGTCAATGCTGGAGGTGATGATGAGGTTAGGGGAAACAGTGTTCCAGTCGAGTGACGTCAACGGGGCCATGTGCTCGGGGGTTTTCGAGTTGGAGAGAAGAGCTAGCGGGGTCAGTTTCGTGGTCGGCACAGCGTCCCGCGACCGGCCGATGGTGCTGCTGCCGCTATGAGCCTGTTGGGCTTCGGTGGGAAGAGACCAGAGCCGCAGGTGATCTCCCGATGTGGCCAGAAGGTCGGTGGACTGGTTCTGTGGCGACGGAGGCTCCCAGAGAAGCCGTGTTACCGGGTAGGAGTGTGTAGCCTCGGCAACCTTGGTGAACTCAATGCTGGTCTTCGGGGTTCCGTGGGGTGTCAACTCGCCAGGGTTGGAGGTCATCTGGGTATCGAGAATTTGAATCTATAGAGCCAACAGAGTAGTATGTTAGAGAGATGATCCGTCAGGATAAGGACGACCCAGCTAGCGCAAAGCCACAAGGCCAAGGAGCGCTTACAAAGTTGTGGCCATCCTCCAGATAGCTTCCAATTGCAACCTTCCCGGCACTTCCAGGTCCAGGCTGGCATTTGCACCAGTCGAAGGCGAATAGAGCCCACGGAGCCAGGTAGTTACTAGGGCCCGGCGCGGTGTTTGCCAATTCCCAAGACGAGGTTCCCGGAGAGCCATCAGACAGGGTAGAATCGGCACGAGGGCGGATATCAGCCAAACCCAACGGAGTGTTTGAGAAGCGCATATTTCCCGATGGGCCATACTTTCCGCTGCTGCTACTGCTGTTGTTATTGTTGTTGCTGGTGGTGTCGGTCGGGCTCATGTACTGCTGTGGCGGACCGGAAGCGCTGCCACCGGGGGTTGTCGGGGCGTAGGGAGAGTAGGCCGGGCCCGGGTCGTAGCCGGCGGTCGGGCTGGAACGCGAGTAGCTATGGGTCATGTTAAACGGGGGAAGCTTCCCTTGGTAGTCGCCCTGCGGGTTGTTTGTGGGAGGTTGGATGGTCGGGAGGGAAGGAATGTTAACCATCGGGTTGGTGGTGGGAAGAGGACCGGAGCGCGAAGAAGGAATGCCGCCGGGTTGGAGCACGTTGGGAACGCCGGTAGTTGCTTGGTATCCGGAGGCTGGGCCAGTCGGGCCCGAGTTGGACACATTGGCGTACTCACGCGGCGACATTTGGCCGTGAAGACTCATGCCCGACATGTGGAGCTCGTCGTGTTGGGGGGAGCCGTACTGGCCCGGTCTCCGTTGAGACGGGTACTGTGACTGGCTCATTGCGAGATGCGGATGCGGATGCGGGAACGGCGGATCGGAGAAACGAAGGCAATACTGAGAAACGGGCCGGGGGGGAGGTAGACCGACAAGGGGGGGGACGAGAACGGATCGAGGTGAGGTCAAGGTCGACAGATGAGAGTGAGACAAGGTACAGGCCAGGGAGCCTGCACAAGAAGTGAGGAGAACTGTAGACAGAAGAGGCTGGAGGTAAGAAACAAGGGTCATAAACAAACAGTAGCGAGTGCGGAGGTATCAGATCAATGCACGATATCGCACGCAAGAGCCGAAAACCGGCAATGCTGAAACCGATATATATACGGCCGACACAGGAACATTTGGGTGGAGGTGAGATCAGACCCCAACAGCTATGGAAACCCATATCTAGGGAAGAGGAAAACGGGGACGTACGTACCACTAATCAATGAGGCTTATGTCAATGTGCGAAAATGAATCATCAAGAGCAAAAACACAGTTCGGGCCAACAATTGAACACAGGAAAGGGCGAAAAACACAACCAAATCCCACTTCTGGTGGTGGGAGAAGCAAAAAGGCAGAGGTTGAAAAGATGTGGAAAAAAACGGTGGTGAGGTGAGGTTTCTTTGGTGGGGAGAAAATGACCCAAGTTTCGTTCCAGCCAAAAAAACAAAAATAGTGGTGGTAAAAACACCGGCAAGAGGTAGGTCGGTTGTGAGGTGGGGGAGGTGGGTGGGATGCGCCTTCCCCAGCCAAAAGACAGAGAAAAAGGAGCAAGAGGAGAGACCAAACGCATATCAAGCGCCGGTCCAAAAGAACAAGTACAGTAGTGTACTATGCGCACATCCATCCTTCTGAAGCGCACAATTCCGTGCCTGAGTTTCCAGGCAAAGAGGTTTCATCCAACATCTAGGGTTTAGCCGGGCGCTTGTTGGTACAACCGCGATCCCTCCGTACAACGACAGCTGTGTAGTGTAGTACCTTGCATGATAGACTTCCACCAAAGATTGCCTGAGTCTGAACGACTTCAATTGTTTGGAATTCTGAAGTAACCCTAAGAATGGCATAAATATCTGGACAGCGTCTCCCAAACCAACTGTCAGGCAGCTTTCACGATGTGGTCCAGCCAGACCCTAACCCTAACAAACCCGAGTGTCTGCCTAATGGGGGCCAGATCTATCCATGCACCATCACCAAACAACTCGCTTCCAAAACACACACATGACACACCAAAACCGGAAACTCTCCGTGCATCGATACTTGTGGCCGGATCGTCGCTATTTAGCATGCCACCTATCTTCCGGGCGCTCCCCAGGACTTTTCTCTCTCACATGCTCATCTTTGACCACACTCTTTTTTCTTTTCTTATCTTCAATCTTCTGGAACCGGCCGTTCGTTATCTCTCTCCCCCTCTAAATCCACCCTCCTATTCTCTCTTTCCCATCCGTTCCTAAGATCGAGAGAGATATACCTCTGTTCCTCGTCTTCTCGTGCTGTTATCCCCGGCCCTCCTTATAAGCAGCTTCGTCCACACCCTATCGGAGGCTTTCCCCTTGTCTCGACCACCATTGGCTTCCATCCCGATCCCACCTATAGATGCCGACCTAAAACACCTGTTCCATATGGCTTCAAGCTCGTCTTCCTTTTTCGACCGGCTCTCCCCGTCCCGAGACCGCCCGATCCTCCCGATCTTCCGCGACCGCCGATACAGCGACGACACCGACGCCACAAACGACGGCATCGCGCTTGAAGAGCTGGACCCAAACCCCTCGACAAGCCTGCTCGTGAACCCCACGGGCCTGCGCGAGCGGAATGTTCTGCGCGGCGGCGGCGGCGGAGGCGGCAGTGCTGCCGGCGGCCACGCGCGGTCGCGGTCCGACCCTATAGGCTCCGACTTCGTAGACCGGTCCGCAGACGCTGACGACCAGCCGCTCCCGCCGTTATTTGCGGGCCCCCCCGCGCCGATCTTTGCCTCGACTGTGCTTCCCTCGTCGATCAGCTCGCCCTCTGGTAACCATGCTGCCGCACCGGCTATAGCGTTCAGCCGCCATAACCTGGCCCATAGCATCGCCAACATCGGTAGTGCGCTGTTTGACACGCGCGGAACGAACCCGCGGCGTACGGCCTTCAGCCCCAGCCCGGACTCGGTGTGGCAGGGCCTCCACCGCCGTGAACGCGGCCTGGAGGAGGACCTACAGGAGATCTTGGATATGCAGGCCGTGGCCCTGAGTGGTGGTGCGCTGGGCGGTGGAGAGCTGTCCCCGTCGCGGCACGTGGAGTTTGACGGGTTTACCAGCACGGGTAGTAGTACACCCACCGGCACGTTCTATTCTACGGCTACGTCCAAATCCCGGATGCAAAAGTCTCTCCACGACTCTGCCGGCGTCGTTATCCCCGTGCGCCAGCCCAAGCGTCCGAAGCCGCTGGGTCTGCAGGGCGCCCGCAGAGCGCTGTCGCGTACCCTGGCTGCACTCAGCGACCTCAAGGCTGACGAGGACGCATACATCGCCTCCGCGATCTCCACGCGCAAGGCTGCGCTGAACCGCCTGCGCAAGCTGACCTCGCAGCACCAGAAGATCTCAACTGAGCTCCGCAAGCTGGAAAACGGATCCAGCGACACCGCCACCGACGACGACACCCACGCACGTGACCAACCCCCTTCCCTGACCCGGGAGATCCGCGACTTGACCACACAACACAGCGAGCTGACCGCAGAAATCACCGAGTTGGAGCAGCGCCTGATGGCACTGAGAAACAAGCGCCGCATGGTAGCGGAGCGCATCCACGACGTCAAGAACCGCCACGAGGCCGGCCTGAGCGGGTACCGCGGGGCGCTGAAAGACGTCGACGCCGAGATCAAGAGCATCCTGCACCGGCCGCCCGTGCAACCGCTCGACCTGGACATGGTCAACACCAGCCGGCGGCCGCGCACCAGCAGTGTCGGCAGTAGTAGCGCGGCAGCGTCGGACGCCGGCTCGGTGTCAGACGTGGCGCCGTCGCCCGGCGGCATGGAGTTCATGCGACTGCTGGCCGAGCGGCGCACGGCCGACATGGCGCGCGCGTGGTGGGAGGCGGAGATCCGGCTGCTCGAGGCGCGCAAGCTGGAGGTTGACCGCTACCGCGTGGCGCTGGACGAGGGCGGCGCGGTGTGGGCGGACACCTCCGTGCTCGTCGGCGCGTTTGAGCGCAGTCTGCGGCGCGCGATGCAGCAGGTCGCCGCGGCCGCAGCAGCCGGTGGGGTCATGGACGCGGACCCGGAGAGTGCGGCGGCCGCCGCCGACGAGGTGGTGCGCGAACAGCTCGGCGCGATGAAGGGCGTGATGGACCGCCTGGAAGACCAGCTGCGCATTGCGGAGGAGAAGCGCTGGACGCTGCTGATGTGTGCAATTGGCGCAGAGCTGGGGGCGTTCAAGGAGGCCGAGCACATGCTGCACAGCCTGCTGGTGCGCTCCGACAGCGACGATACGCGGGCGGGCCGGTCCGGCACGCCCAGCTCGGATACGCCGCCCAGCAGCACCGGCGCGCACACAGCCGCTCCAGTCGCACAATCAGCGCCCACCCTGCCGACCCCGGCCGCCCGGCGCACATCCATCGCCTTCTCACAGGCGCAGCACCAGCCGAAACAGCCGTCTTCCCCGCTGAAAGACCAACGCGCCGACTCGGCCTCTAGCAGCGGCATCGAGTCGCCCGTGTTCAAAGCCAAGCCCGATCCGCCGCCGGTTGCGGTGCACGACGACGATTATGACGACGGTGTGCCTGCCGATCTGCTGATTTCGCCCGTGCAGTCCAGCGGGGCCCCGGAGTTTCTGGCCGGCGGGTCGGCGTTCCTGCGGCGCGATAGTTCGAGCTCGGATGCCGTGCCGCCGGAGTTCCTGATGCAGCATGATTGAGAGGAGGTATGAGGATGTAACTAGTGTGTTTGGTTGTATTGTTTGTTTCCCTTCTTTTTCAGTTTTGGGTGTTTTCGTGTACTATGGATAGAACGTTTGGAGCACACGGCTGGGATACTGGATACTTTTGCGTGGCGTCACACGTTTAGATCGGAAGCTTACACCACCGGATATGATATCAATGCCTTTTTTGTTTTCCGCCTTCTAGCGTTCGGCTTCATACATCATCTTAGTTTAATATAAACCAACTTCACATGTGTGATTCCCGAGCCGGGCAGATGAGTACCCATAGTCACAGTGAGCTGTTGAGAGACCAAGGGATCATTCCTAATGTTTCCCAAGAAGCAGCGGTGGGGAAGGAGAGCACACTGACTGTCCCACCATCACCGCGCAAAGCATATATACACAACTGCGAGTTGGCTAAAACACCACACACAACAGGGACCTGGACCGAAAAAAAAAAAAAAAAAACCAAGCCAACCTATGCATGACCAAAGCATACAGAACAGGCAACGAGAGACAAAAGGGGGTGCTAGTAAGACAACAGAATAGCAACTATTTCCAAAGGGTTCGATCAACCAGGGCACCAAGCAATGTGGAGAGATGAAGGAAGTGTTGGACGAGTGGAGAGTCTGAGGGACCGACGAAACGGATGTTCACGTGCCAAAGAGGACACGTGTAGAAGGACTGAGAGGAGCGTTTGCGTTGTGTGCCGTGTTGTTTGTCGATCTCCAACGGGAAGATCTCAGCGTCGTGTTGCTCATGTGATCTGGCGTATCCCTCTGCGGGTAACCCTTCCGGGCCGCGACATCGCGGGGGTTATGTCCGCTCTCAACAAGCCGGAAGGATCCGGTTACCGGCGGCGCTCAAACCACGAGCTGGCGGCGGCAATAGCCACGGACTGGTCCATGACCCATTCGCCAACGCTGAGGTAGCGCTCGATCCAGCTGGTAACATCCTTGTTCTGGCCGGAGGCCTTATCGCTTTTGAAGCTGAGAGATAGGGGGGGTTTGGTTAGTACCGCGCATCCGTGAAAGTGTTCGTCTGATCGTCTAGAGAGATGTTGGGATTTCGAGAGAGCTAGTGATAAACACTCACGTCAGGCCGGTTGATCGGCGCATGCCGGCCAGCACGGTCGAGACTGCGAAGGAGAAAGCACCGGGTTAGCGAGTGGAAATACAAACAGGACCGGATACGAAGGGGTTCACTTACTCATCACCGCGTCAAAGGCATAGTGGGTTAATCTTCCGACCTTTGACCAGAGGCCGAGGGTTAGTAAATCGAGGATCTGTTGGTTTGCGACGACTCATAGAAAGCAGGTGTTGGCTTGGGTTTTAGACATGTTCATCAACCAAAAAGCAGACACTGAGGAGTTCTTCGGACAGGCTGTGGATTTATGGACGAGAGAAGGGGAATAAAACAACAAAACAAAGAGAGGTCTTGATCGCTGCTGTGATTGAGAGAGGACAGAGAGACACGCACCACCATTGTGAAGGTTGTTGGGTTTGGGAGGGCGGGAGAGGAGCTTTGGTGATAAGAGAGATCGAGGCGAGGCCGGGACGAAATGAGCCGAGGTCGTGAGAAAGACGAGTTTGGAACGAGAAGAGACAGGAAAGAATCGAAAGGGAAGAAAAAAAATGCGAGCCGGCCGGATTATTTGTGAAGATGAAAAGATACTGGAAGCGGATTGTCGTCGTCACCGTTTATCGTTGTATCCAGCGGAGAGGTTTCGAGAAGGTCGAAAATAGAGCGGCAGGGTGTAAGAAAATAGTTGGCCAGAGAAACAAGGCAAAAAATACACCGGCCTGAATAACAGCTGATGGCCAGGCGAAAGGGAAGTCACGATGGCGGCGGAAAGTCTGTAGACATGGGAGAAGCTGAGTCACCAGCTGCACTAAACCGGGATAGACTTGGTGGGTCGGGCTCCGATATTTTCGGGGCCTGGGCCGGAACCGCGAGGGAGACAACGACCTTTTGCTTCGATATTTGCCCTTCCTGGATACCTGTATGAATGGGCCTTCACATAAATCTGATTACATAGTATTGCACGCATATACACGCTTACACACCCGTTTGCTGCCAACGAACACCACCCCTGAGCACCTACGTGTCGATTGTCCAGCAACGGCCAGTGGCGGGCGGCTCGATTCGATGTGAGTTGTTCACCCAACCAAATAGACGTGGTTGTGCCAACACACGCACCTATATCGGTGCCAGATTAATGGTGATTGTGGACTTAGAATGTAACTTTGCTATTGGGCTCGTTTGGTGGGGGGATAAATAACCCTAACCCTAGTGCTGCACCCTCCTCCCCTCCTTGACCTGGGCAATATTGCTTTCTCATTTATTCACAAATCAACTGCTCGATAGCTCGGCGCCGCCCCCCATCCTCTATGTGGCTTCTGGCTTCTGGCTTCTCACTTCTACGTATCTATATTAATGGCGTGTCTTATGTAAGTAAATTACTTTATGCCATTTTGACATGGCCATCTCTATACTTCAGCTGGGTGGACAACATCTGGGCCACTTGAAATTCTTACGTACACAATCAAGACTTCTCTATAAATACCTAGGAGAATTGCATTTTCCTAGGCACAATTGGTTGAACGACGACAAACAATGGTGACAATATCATCATACATCGCTACGCACGTCAATAATGAGTGAGGTATGATAGTTGCGCCTCTCGCCATACTATCGGCATTCGCCCATCAGACACTGCTTGCAACATGTCAACTCCGATCTCACAACGCGCGAGAGCCTCGCACTATACTACCGCTTTTGTCATTCCACCGGAGGTAAGCGTCCCCTGCGCCATACCTTGATCCGGTAGACTTATCTGACGAATAGACCGGCAGCTCCTGGCCGCGGTACCGAAGGTCTCTTCCCCTCTCGTTCGTTTGCCACCTGAGCTGCTCCTTAACCTCTTCTCGCACACGATCGATCCCGTGGATCGGGTCTGCCTAGCCCTTACCTGCAGACGCCTTCTTCAAGTTTCTTCCTTCTTCGTTATACAGATACCCTCCGTGGCGAAACACCGATACAGAAATTCGCGGCCCGGTTGCAAAATGCTCCCATTGCTGAGAAGGTTGGCTCCCATAGATGCGCGTGGGAGGCCAAGGCGAACATTGGCTCTCTGTTGCGACTGTCTGTGGTACCGGCCGATCAGGAAGAGTTACTGGACAAAAGGCGGCAAACAATACGTCCTTATTGAGCCGGGTAGATATGCGCAAGAGGCTTGGGACAGAAGAGTATCGATATGGAAGTCCAGGTTCTCGTTCCAATGCCCGGCATGTTGGCTCAAAGAGAGAATGCGGATACTAGAGCGGGCTGGCAAATTTCAACACTCCAACATCACAAGATAGCACCATTTGAGTCCAAGACCTTGAAGCAAGTGGCTGTGTTGCACCACCATCGAGCAGAATGCATACGTCACACTTCTCCCCGTGATGTTGAACCAATGATTCCTTCAATGAGTCGTCGGAGGGATTCTCTTTGCGTCTGTCTTCTTGACATGTTTTGGTACCCCCGACTGTATAACATCTACTCATGGGATATTGGTTCCAAGTCTATGAAAGGCCCAGGATCTGCGCGCTAACCTCAAATCTGGAGGGTGGATAGAGTTCCAGGAATCCGCGAACACTCTCTTTCCCGAAGAAGGCTCCCTTGTGCCTGAAAACGCCATGGTGCAGATGACGGACAACTTGATATTGGCCTGCGACAAGATTGGCCGTACTATGGATCTGACACCATCTTTTCATCGGTGGACTGAAAATACAGGTATCACGGTTCATCCCATCTTCAATCTCACTGTTCTGATTGATCGGGCGAAAGCGAGAATGAGGAGGCGGAGGAGATCTTGATAAAGACACATTGGCGGACCAGATTAGCCCAGGAACCGCTGCACTGAGTTCAGGGGTCTGACTCTTGGATAGCGCAGTACACTCAGTATCTAGCTAGTAAGCCATCCCAACTTGCCTGGCACTTTCACACGGATCTCAGAGGGCCAACGGGCTTTAGATACAATAGCTCAAGATAGAGACAGTCTAAATTCCACTACTTGTAAACACACGTCTACGACGTCCTGGAGTTCTGGCCAATGGCTTGAAGCAAAAAAGCCTCCTGTGCCATGTTTAGAAACGAGCGAGGAGGGCAGCAGATATACGGGGGAGAAAGAAACTATTGACCAGGTAGTCTGTATACTCAACAATCATCAGGAGAACATGGGTCAAATCCACGTTAGATTTCTGGTAAAGACAGAGAGAGACTGCATTGACCGTAGCATTTCCACGCGCAAGAATGGAGCCGAAAGCTGGACAATGCTATCAAGTCGAGCGAGGATGGCAGCAGAGAGATTCTCGGGGTGCTCGCGTTGAGTTCGCATTTTCTAAAATAACCGGTTCTAGAACCAGGTTCAAGTATCCCTCTAGGGACGAGCGATGTCGAGTTGTCATCGTCGGATGCTGGGTGTTGAAGTTGAAGCTTGAAGTGTGAGAAAGTCAGGATGGGAGGGAAGATGGATGCTGGGTAAGGTGACCAAGCCCGCACCTTCCTGCTCTCAAGATACAAACTGACAAGCTCTAGCCCATCCATGACCACGTGCCAGCTTGCGCGTGACCTGGTCGGTGTATCTCAGTTTGCTGGTTTTGATCTGTGTACTACTTGTGTTTTAAAGAGTTTCCTGCTTTCTGTTCTTGGACTGGACTTTGAATAAGACAAGGTTGCGCGCTGACGGTGAGTGACCAGCCGGGGTCTTACATCCAACGGATTCGAGGGAACTGATAACATGTGTGGTGAACCAGACCTCGAGTCTGTTCCTTTGTAGTACAGGAATCTGGCGTCGGTAGGCGAACGATAGGAGGTTTTGTGGACAGGATATCGTAAACTGATATCCATCGGTGGTGGGCATTTGAAAGAGGCTGAATTCCACCAGGGCGATGGAGGGGCAACCCATAGCCCCATTTATCTGAACAGTAGATATCTCATATCAGTATCACCAAGAGTGCCCCTCCATGACGACTTTTCCTACGAGTTAACGTTAACCCAGCCAACCGGCTATGCGGCCTGGTGTTCCACTGTGCTGAGCTAGGCTGTAGCCGTAGATTTTTCAACAATTTTTTCTTCCTGGGATTTTTAAAAGTCCAAAAAAGCCCCTGCCAATCCCACCTAAAATCGGGTTTTCAGGTAAGGTTCCCCCCTGTAGCCATAGATTCAAGTTCAAGTAGACCGCCGCACCAGGCCCGGAGGGAGAAAAAAATAATAAAAATAAAAATGAATAAAAAGAAAGGGAAAAGAGGGGTGGATCATTATAAGAAGCTGGGTAAAATGGTGATGATGGTCGAGCAGCAGCAACGTGCAAACGGCTCCGTTTCGGTGAAGCAGGAAAAGTCTAACGACCATTCCTTCTAACCCCCAAAAAGCCACGTCTTCAGCCATCCCGCATGATATGGATGCAAGCCAAGTTTCGTGGCTGTTAGGTAACGACTATGGAATCTCATACTTACGGACATCTCCCATGTGAAGCCGTGGAGGTTTCCAAGTTATAATAATTGTTGCCACAGTAAGCAGACCAGACCCGAAGTGCTTATAAGACACCAGATAGAGGCTGAAAAAGAGACAAAAGCCCTATTCTTACGGACGGACACTAGCATGGGGGGTGGCTGGTGATGGTTTCCGGTGCGTCGTCGGCCGCTCTTTCCTCAGTTCCCCCCACCAAACCCTTCCTTCCCCTCTTCACCCACGCCCCCAACAAGTTGCAAATAGAAGGAGCTTCCCACTTCATACGTGCCTGTGGCCTGTTGCTTCAGGAGACGGAAGGAGCCATTACAGCAACAACGGCCAAGAGACACTACACCTAAGACACAAAAAATAACCCCCCCCCAAGGCCCCAATCAGAACACCGGCATGATCCCACACTGCCCGCCACCAGAAATTCACTCGCTTCACGTCGTATGCATGTAAACGCAAAAGCCTCTGCATGATATGTACACGGACAAATAAGAATACAACAGGTTCGCGTGGAGTGCTGCGGTTGAACAGGGCCGTAAGCCTCCCACCCAAATTCCGCTCACCAAATTTCTTTTTTCTGGGTGGTGCGGCGGTCAATGGCGGGGCAACTTTTTTTTTCTCGCAGCAACAGCTCCCCATAGCTAAACGAACGAGGGGCTGGTTTGTGTCATAGGTCCTCTCGTAGTATGCGAGAAAAACTCCTGATTCTCAACACGGATAAGGTTCATGGTTGCTCCTTCCCTCTGTCACGCCGTGCATTACTCACCCAAATCAACAACTTTCGACAGAAGGTGCAGTCAACACTGAAACATAAACCTCCTGAGTGAATGAGTGACTAGAAACTGCACATAGAAGTGGTAAGTACCAGTACTTGCGGCAACCTGGACGGTAAATATCTGGACAAACGACGTGTTTGCACCCAATCCATCCATCCCACTCTAGATGCGTATCTCACTACTAATTGCCTTGACTTATATCTCACACTTTGGTGATTCACCCCTCCTGCTGCCTGTACCTCTTTCCTGGTTTAATGCCTCTCCTATTATTCTATATCTGTACCTGTACCTGTACCTATTAATACCTCTATGATCTTGTAACTATACTGCCTGTGGCTTTTATGTGTGATCTTAACTATTATCTTGAGATCTGGCTATGTCTCTCTTATGAATCTAGAGCTTCATTATAGACACAGATATAGCAATGGTAGCTGTCTCTTAATAAAAAACCAATGAGTGCTTTTCATATCCTCTCACTGCTCCCATGTGGTTCATGGCTGGCTTTCTACCTGGCTGTGATTGGCCCCACGTCTTTTCATGCACGTCTTAGAGCTTCTTCTGTTTCTGCGCTACTTTTGCATGTTTTTCTTTTCTTATATGTACCCTTTTTATTTGTTATCAGCTCTCTCAACATCCCACCTTAGAAAACAAGCTCCCCCCGCTTCTAGTTCAAAACATTTTCCTCTCTCTTCCTCTCCTATTTTTATACGAGCCAAATACCTTTTTTTGACTGACGTTCTTCCGTTGTTTTATCTTCTCGTCTTTTTCATATCTTCAGTCCTCGTCTCATCTCTCTTCCTCTTGACTTTCCAATCCATCACCTACTTCACGTTCACACCTCCAAATTCCGCAATGGCTGCCACTGCTAAGGAGCATCTCGAGTCGCGCGGCAAGGTAAGAGAGAACAGGAAAAAGCTCACCCGATGAAATTTTTGATGCTATTCGCATGTGGTCTTTTGGTTGAGGGTCTGAAGAAGCTTGAGAACGTCAGTGGGGTAACAGATTCGGCTGGTGGTGTTCGGAGCATCTTCCGTTTGCTGCCGTCGCCGAGTGTTGTTGAGCTGTCTAACAGCTATGCTGAGATGACGTCTCTCGATCTCCTTTTGTCCTCTCGCTGCCTAAGGCCACCATGATGGCGATCAAGATTATCTCTTGCCTTTCTACGAACAAACCACTCCAATCCTCAGCCCGACACGCCCTAACCCTTATTCAATTCTATTCTCTAGATTGCCTGGCTGGCGTCGCTGGACACCGCCTTCCAGCCCGAGCGCAACTACCGCCGTTCGTCGATCATCTGCACCATTGGCCCCAAGACCAACTCCGCCGATGCCATCAACGGTCTCCGCAAGAGCGGTCTCAATGTTGTCCGCATGAACTTCAGCCATGGCTCGCACGAGTACCACCAGAGCGTCATTGACAACACCCGCGCGGCCGAGAAGGCCATGCCGGGCCGCCAGGTTGCCATTGCTCTGGACACCAAGGGTCCGGAGATCCGTACTGGTAACACTCCGGGCGATGCTGATATGTAAGACACTGACTTCCCCACACTCCCGCCCCATTGCTACTTGCCAACGACAGCTATGTCCGTGTCTACCACACACTCTCTCTCCTTTTTTTCTCTTTTTTTTTTTCTCTTGCCTTTTTAGGCCTTTTGGCATGGTTCCATAGGCGGACACACCTCCAGAGAATCCCACGTTCAGATCAATGGCTAACAACGTCTCTTTCCTCATACAAACAGCCCCATCGCTGCCGGTGCCATCATGAACATCACCACCGATGAGAAGTACCTGACTGCTTGCGACGACAAGAACATGTAAGCAGGCCCCCATGGTTCCCATTTACCTTAATATTTGGCCTTCCAATCAGGTCAAAAACACCCCCTAACCCGTCCGCCTCCGCTCTACAGGTACGTCGACTACAAGAACATCACCAAGGTCATCGAGCCCGGCCGTGTCATCTACGTCGACGACGGTGTCCTCGCTTTCGAGGTCATCGAGATCACCGACGACCAGACCATCAAGGTCAAGGCCCGCAACAACGGCTTCATCTCGTCCAAGAAGGGTGTCAACCTGCCCAACACCGACGTCGACCTTCCGGCCCTGTCGGAGAAGGACAAGGGCGATCTGCGCTTTGGTGTCAAGAACAACGTCGACATGGTGTTCGCCTCGTTCATCCGCCGCGCCGAGGACGTCAAGGATATCCGCAAGGTTCTTGGCGACGACGGCAAGCACATCCAGATTGTCAGCAAGATTGAGAATCGTCAGGGCTGTAAGTTGCTCCACCGCACAACCCTTTGGCTCGGATGTCAACCATATGCTAACATGTTTTCTTTCCAACAGTGAACAACTTCGAGGAGATTCTTGCCGAGACCGATGCCGTCATGGTTGCCCGTGGTGGTAGGTTCCATTGCCTTGTCTTACCTTTCCCACCACCGAAATTGGAAGAAAAGCTAACCTTAATCTCGTCCTACTACAGATCTCGGTATCGAGATTCCCGCCGCCGAGGTGTTTGCTGCCCAGAAGAAGATGATTGCCATGTGCAACATTGCCGGCAAGCCCGTCATCTGCGCTACGCAGATGCTCGAGTCGATGATCAAGAACCCGCGCCCCACCCGTGCCGAGATCAGCGATGTGGGTAATGCCGTGACCGACGGTGCCGACTGCGTCATGCTGTCGGGAGAGACGGCCAAGGGAAGCTACCCCAACGAGGCGGTGCGCGAGATGCACGAGGCGTGCCTGAAGGCCGAGAACTCGATCCCCTACGTGTCCCACTTTGAGGAGATGTGCGCGCTCGTCCAGCGCCCGGTCAGCGTGGTCGAGTCGTGCGCCATGTCGGCGGTGCGGGCGTCGCTGGACCTGAACGCCGGCGGCATCATTGTGCTGTCGACGTCGGGCGACTCGGCGCGGCTGCTGTCCAAGTACCGCCCGGTGTGCCCGATCTTCATGATCACGCGGAACCCGTCGGCGTCGCGCTACGCGCACTTGTACCGCGGCGTGTACCCGTTCCTGCTCCCCGAGCCCAAGCCCGACTTCTCCAAGGTCAACTGGCAGGAGGATGTCGACCGCCGCATCAAGTGGGGCATCGAGCAGGCTATGAGCCTGGGCGTGCTCAAGCAGGGTGACCCGGTGGTCGTTGTGCAGGGCTGGAAGGGTGGCATGGGCAACACCAACACCATGCGCATTGTCAAGGCCGACCCTACCCACCTCGGCATCGGCCAGCTGTAAATGCCCGTCTGACGTGATGATGATTTGGGAATTGGGGGGAAGGGAGGATGGAAAGCAACCTTGATGAAGGTGTTTTCTGGGAACCGGTTTGTGGTTTTCTTGTTGCTCTTGCTTGATTTGTTGCTTTGCTGTTTTGCTGTAATGTTCACCCCCTTTTTTTCTGCCTCATTTTGGTTCCCTCCCTCCTCCCGTTTTTCTTAAGGATTGATGATTGCAAACATATTCTGAAGAAGGCGAAAGAAAAGAAGCCTTCGTTTAGGTATGAACGGGTGCAGTCGATAGATTGGCCTTTTTTTGTTCCCTTTTTTAATGGGCTGTGCCGTGCCTCCACGGTTGTTGGAATCCAGCCGGCACAATTTACATGGAGGTGCAGAATGAAGGATACATAATAGACCTCTGACCCTTTTCTTCTTCCCATTGCTTGATGCAGTAGTGTGTGCAGTGTGACAAGTGAATGCGTACGGTATAATGCCGTGAATTTTTATGGTTTAGGAGTATGGCGTCAAGGTGTCGTAGTTGGTTGATGCCATAAGACCTAAGAGCACTGTATAGTGGGCGTGTGTATATCTCCGACGACGCCAAAGGCTCATATTCCCGATGTCATGGCATTTGGCACGCAGCATGAACCGTTTGTGTACTCGGCGGATATCATGCAGGTCATGTGCATTCCTGGGCGGCGCCCAAGGAACTGAATTTATCCGGGAGAAGTAGTCTGTATGCCGGCTGTTGTCGAGGAGCCACAAGGTCCGATTCGGGTCAGATGGGGATGGGTAATATAAAGCTGCGTGGTAATATGTATGAATTTGTGAGCAGAACAGAAATGTGTATGTCACGTATGTAGTGGTCAACACGGGCAAAGGGCCATGGCGGGGGAAAGTGGTAGGTCCCGCGTGGATAACGGAACTCTAAGTGGTGGAGGGCGGATGGGCAATGCGGGGAGAGAGGGTTTGGTTTATCTGCCGAAATTGAGGTTGGGGAGAGCAGGAGAGACAGAGACGGAAGGGATTGATGCCGTTTACTGCCGGGATCTTGGCTTTCTTAGAAAAGCCTGCTCCATATCGGGGAATAAACTGGGAGAGAGAGGGAAGACGGAACGAGGCGAGAGGGGACGAGAGAGGAAGGCATGAGCTGGGGTGGTCGGTCTGCACTGAACGGACCAA
Source organism: Knoxdaviesia capensis (assembly GCA_001510575.1). Lineage (NCBI taxonomy): Eukaryota > Fungi > Ascomycota > Sordariomycetes > Microascales > Gondwanamycetaceae > Knoxdaviesia > Knoxdaviesia capensis. The sequence goes on along the minus strand of LNGK01000008.1, from coordinate 1,211,919 downwards.
GACTATGCATCCAAGAAAGAGAGAATGAAGGAAATGGCAGCAAAGGAAAGGATCTGCGTATGTCCGGGTTGCCGAGCACATGCAGAGAAGAGATAGAGAGAGGCGAGGAGAGGATTGTGTGGGGATTTGATGCAGCATTAGATTAGGGTCGTCTACGGGGAGAAGGAAAGAAGAGGAAGGGATGAGAAGAGAAGGTCGAGGGAAATGGAAAGACGCGGTTATATATACCGGGCTATGAACCTGGGTGCCGGTACTGGATTTCGTCCTGTTCGTCTAGTTGCGTCAAAGTGTACAACTCCGTGATATCTGGTTGATGTCTTGCGCCTGTTCATATCGGCCTCTTCAGTCTGCAGTACACACGACTTACTGGCGACGATCCTACACACCACTCGATACCACCCCTCCAAGTCACAACCAGCCATGCGGTTCCACGCCGCGTTGACGGCCCTCGCGGCAGCCACAACCGCCAGCGCCCACTGTAAGGCCGTCTCTGCCTCGTCATCTCCCTTCTACCCTCGTTATCTAGCAGCTAACCGCCAGAGAGCTTCACTCGCCGCAGACGTCTTCCCGTCGATCAGCTACATGGGCACGCCAACGCTGGACTGGCAGTATGTGCGGCGCGCCGACAACTTCCAGAGCAACGGGCCGGTGCAGGACGTGTCCAGCGGCCAGATGACGTGCTACCAGGCGCACATGAACACGGCCGGCGTCGGCACGCTGAACGTGACGGCCGGCAGCGTGGTCAGCTTCAACTCCAAGGGCCCCATTTCGCACCCGGGCGCGACGAACATCTACAGTGAGAAATCCCCCCCGGCCGGCTGTGCACAGATGCCATCCCGTGCGCGTCTTGCGGTGATGGTGGTGGCGGTGGTGGCGATGGTGTATGCTGACAGGAAACGCGCAGTGGCCCGCTCGCCGACCGGCACGCCCGTCAGCGAGTTCGACGGGCTCGGCGACGTGTGGTTCAAGATCTACCACGACGGGCCGGCCATCTCACCCGTGGGGCTCGCGTGGCCCACGCAGGGCCAGTCCGCCATCCCAATCACGCTGCCGACGTGCCTCGAGGACGGCCAGTACCTGCTGCGCGTTGAGCACATCGCGCTGCACAGCGCCGGCAGCGCGGGCGGCGCGCAGCTGTACATCGCGTGCGCGCAGCTGAGTGTCAGCGGCGGCACCGGGACCGCCACGGCGGGCAGTGGCGGCGCGTCGTTGATGGCGTTCCCGGGCGCGTATAGCCCGCAGGACCCCGGGCTGATGATCAATATCTACTTCCCCGTGCCGACGAGCTACCGGGCGCCGGGCGGCGACGATTTGAAGTGTGCGTAGGTGGGAGGGGACAGTTTGGGGGCTGGATGGTTGAGGGTTGCATTTTCAGAACGGGTGGCCGCTGCCGCACTGACACGATCGGAGGAAATTCTGGGCTTTCTTGTGCGTTTTTTGGGGGGTGCGATGATGAGGGGATTTCTCTTTCTTCGTTCACTTTGAGCTTTGAATATCTGGAATCAAACTTGCCCCTTTTTTAAATTTTTTTTTATATATATATATATATATATATATCTTTTTTATATGACTCGCACATGTGGAAATGCGGTCTTCTTTCGATGAAACCACGTGAACAAGCACATGCTCGACGATGTGAGGTATCAATCGCTTGTTCCCTTCGTTCGTTCCTTCCCACTTGTCACCCACGCACGCTCTTTCCTCGACCATTCGCTTGAGACTCTACGTGGGATCAAACGCGAGACAACCAGCGACCGAGGGAAAGAAGCGAACCGAAGTGCGTGGCTAGAACGAAGGTCCGATTGTGTGGGAACGCCGCACGCCGCACTTGTCAGCGGGTGGCGTTTTGTGTGGCTGTTCATTGGCTGTTGCGTGTATGTGAGCGAGATAGAGAGAGAGAGAGAGAATGAGAGAGAGGCAAAGAGAGACAAGACTACTGTTGACTGAGAAGAATGAGTGGCTGAACCGAACTTCCTCCGGACTATTGGATTCACAAGCGAAATATTGCATGCTGTGACAAACAAATTCCTGTGCTACGGCCCAGGCCAGCCGTCTCCGCGATATTATTTCAGCTTCTCAGCCCGCGGGTTCCTCAAACATTATCCTCGTTCCCATTTTCCTTTCCCGTGTACACACACGATGTGTGTTTGTCCCTCTCCCGCGATTTCTCAATAACAGCGCATCCCGGTCGCTTCTCGACTGGTGATTCCCATGGCACATCTAACCAGGTGGCACTTTGAACGAGGGAACAACTGCGATTCCATTTAGTGGACATCTGTTTTCTCTCTTCAATTTAGGTATTGGGTGCCCTGGACCGCAAAACGTCCTCTTGGACACACGCACCTACTCACGTACACGCGTACGTTAAGAAAAAGAAGAAAAAAGACCAAATGCTGCGATATACCGAAGCCCGGTGGAGCCCCGTCGCAGCGGCCGCACGATTTTAGGCGGTGGGACCTGATGGAGCGGGCGGCGGGCTTAAAGTCAGGGTCATCGTGATACTTTCACAGTTCACACCACACACACACACACACTCACACAGAGAGAGACACGTTGTTTGCTGCAGTGCTGTCGGGGTGACCTGTGCATACAGCCAGGACAAGCCACATCCCGTACGAGTTACATGGGGCCAGAAGATATTCCCCTGTAGGACCAACCACTCATTCCTCCCTCACGGTGTGTGTCGAGTCCAGGGTTCACAAAGTGCGGGCTTTCAGCCCAGTCCATCCATTCACCGTCTCTGTTTGTTGTTTTTCGGTGGCACTGACAATAGAGTTGTGACTTCTGGCCGCCGTCATCGTGAACTCTGATCCTCAAGTGTAAAGACGGCAAGATTCGCCAACGAGTTACGACCGACCAACTTCACCGGATTCGGTACCCGGTATTCACACACACCAACTATTTCACTATCGTTGAAAAAGAAGAAAAAAAAAAGGCCGGGCAAGGAATATCGGCTAACCTCTGTCCCGTTCCTTTTCTTTTTGCTTGCTCGTCAGATCATCGCAGCGAGCGCCCGCACAACAGGGACTTTTTGCCTGCAAGCCCCTCCCTAGATTGCATTTGCCTTTCTTGACGTTTTAGATTGGTATGGGCAGACGTATCTAATGTACAGGACATGTATGTATGTACATACAGTAGCAATATCACCATGGCCGGTACATGCGCATCTCCATTGATGTTGTTCTCACGATCAGTTGTTTGCAGCTGCTGTCTGGGAGAACGTCCTGTAAGTCTGCATCCACATTGAGATAGGGTCCCGTTGAAATATATGCTTCCACATCGACGCCCCCACCTTCAAGAGGTCTCGAGATTTCAGGTGATGATATGTTAACATGCCTACGGTCTGTTTTGTTGTGAATGGCTTCATTTATTAGTCGGCCGGTTTTGCGTCGGATGTTTTGGGCTTCACGTGCAAAGGTACTTGGTTCTATTCCTTCTTCTTTCCTTCTGTAGGGCTGCTCTTGCCTGTTCACCGAAGCAGGAAAGAGGGAACAAAAACTTTCTAATCAGCGGGCACCGCACCTTCACTTGCGCGCGCAAAACGTGGCAGGCACGACCCCATAATCAACGTCCGAACTCCGTCTTTCCATTGGTCGTTCCTTCCCCCCCGTTGAAAATTCCGCGTTTCTTTCTTCCATCCCAGTCATCCATCAGTTAGTCATCGTTCTTTCCTGTCTGTTATAATGCGTTGTTGCTTGGATTGGGTTGCTCTTGCCGTTATTCACTCTGGCTCTTGCTGTTTGAGTTTGAAGTAATGATCGATCACTGTTCCTTCCATACAGCAGATATAAATTCTGACTGCAGATGATCACTTCTGATTTTCTTTTTCAGTGTCCCTCGTCTTACTATAAAATCTCCTTCCCTCGATCGATTCTTCTTCCTCTTTTCTTCTCCTTGGTTTGATTTCCCCCTTTGACATCTCTGGTTTTGTGGTCGGAGAATTCCTCGTTGCGTGGGGATTAATCATCCTCAGAGACACTTGATGTGTGGAGGTGGTGAACACTCCAGATACATCATCACCACTGCCACACCCATACCCATACAGCTTCATATATGCATACCAACTCCTCATAGTCCGCTCGTGGCGCCTTGTTCGCCTTGTTTCCCCCTGATCCCTCACTTACAAGCTAATCTAAGCTTCCTCTTCCACCCAAGAGTCCGCGCTAAACTACTTCCATCCATCTGTGGCTCTCAATTTTCTTTCATCTCATCTTCCTCTCAGCCAATTTCAACCTTCTTATTCTGTCTTTTTGTTTCCCCCTTCGGTTCGCTTCATCATCGTCTTGCCTCGTTTTATTTGCATCGCTTGTCGCTCCGTGTGCACGAAGTTTATTACCCAAACTGGTCAACGTCGCCCTCGCTACCGTCCCACGGAACAAAAAAAGGAACAAGAGTCACAGCCGCCAGCGAATAAAAAGTTCCACGTCCATCTAGCCTCACGCTCTCTCGTTCCCTTTTTCCGATCCCTTTCCCAACTCTCTTTTTATTGTATTTTTCTTATTCGCTTCAGCTGGTGTCTCCTCCGTCCTTTCTCTTCTGGGAATCCTTGTCTGCCCTATCTCCAGTATCTCTTCGTCTGTCTCTCACTTGCTCGCTGCATCTATTCTATTTTATTTTTATTTCTTCCCCTGCAACCTCTTTCTTCCTCTTCTTTTTTTCTCTGGTTTTAATTTCCATCTCACCCACACCTGCGGCGACCGTGGCTTGAATCCTGCTCCTATCCTCTTCCGACGACTCCTATCATCGACTCACGGATCATCATTCCTTTGTTTCTCCATTTTGTTCTCCTTTCCTTTGTCCCTTCGTTTTTATCGTCCTTCATTCTCCCACTCTCCTTTTTCGTATGGCGTAAATACACACAAAACACCCCAGTGCCCAAACCATCCATCCCCTCGCTTTGCGTCCGTTTCCTTGAGACTGGGCCGTCGATAAAACTGCCTACTATAGCCTGCTAGCAAAACACCCCAACCATCCGTGCACAACTGCTATATCCGTCATTCGGTGATCCTCGCTGGTCTGTGAGCGCCCGAGAGTCTAACACCGGCCATCAACGAAAGCCCGTGGAGTTACCGAATCGGGCGATCCACCACAAGAAACCGCTCGGAAACGAGGTCTGTTCGTTGCTCTTCATGATCATAATTTGCGGTGGCACACTGGCTGGACTCAGGATATACCTATAGTACGCTCAGAACTCGCTGTGCGTACCTAAACAGCTCTCGCTGTAACTAGTTCAGCCCTCTCTCTCAGGTCAAAGCGGTGCCTTCTTTCCCTTCTCACCCTGTCCTTGGTTTTTATATGTGAAAATCATTCCGTTGATTTACGCAGCTCGTCTATTCCTCATCTTTTACAATATTTGTTCTTTTGTCTTCTTCTTTTTTTCTACTCTTTCTCATCATTTGTCCGCTCTCTATATCGTCTGCAGTCTTCACCTGCATTCCGTCCTTGACACCCTGACCGCGCCATGTCGTAGCATCCGGACTCTCCATGCCTACGTGTTCGACCTACGTTTTCCGTCCGACACATTCTTTCTTCTTTCTTTTCTACCGCATATTCTTTGCCATAGTCACCGTTGCCGCTCTTCCAATCTTCAACTTGTGCAATCAATTTTATTCCATCCCACCTCACGGCGATCGCTAGCCCGCCATTTTGCCCGCCATGGACGCTCCACAGACAATCATTGGCTTGGTCAACTCCTTGGTTGAGGCCTATGCCATTTCACATGAGTGCTACCTTCGCTGGAAGCAAAAGCGATCGCGAAGAAACCATTACCGCCGTTCTGCTGCCGCCTCCGTCTCGTCAAATTGCGCCGTCAGCGCCTCTCTAGGAATGTCGGGCCCCATGATCAAAGATACCTACGATGTAGGCTTCTCGATCATCGGTTCCGAGTTCTCCACCGGCCACGGTAGGCTCATACCCCTCCAGATATCGCGTCTGAAGCCATCCTTTAAACTGTTAAAATTTCTGTATCTCTTCTAACTTCCTACCATCTCCCCCGTTTCTCATCAATAGCTCCTCAGCGTGAGCGACTATATGCTCAACTCCGCATCATGAATGCGTGTGTAGCAATTCTTGAGAAGGCCGTTGCCGCCGCCTCTGATTCCTCAAATACCCCGCTAGCAAATCGCCCTCTCGAACTTGCCGATCTTCTCGCCACCTCCGAGTCCGTTCGGCTTGCCAGTGTACATGCTCTGGCCAGCCAGTACGCTCGTCTTGCCGAAGGCCGTCCTATTCCTCCCACTCTGCCTGCCCCAAGGCCACGCGCAACTCCACGCCCCGCCGCCACCCGCCGATTCCCCTTCCGCCCACCGCCGATTCCCGAGTACGACGAGAGACCCACCGAAGACGACGACAAGATGACCACCGCTATGACCGTCTACTCCGGACCCCTCCGATTCCAGAGTGAGCCTCCGTCGCCACCCCCTACCCCCAAACTCCCCGGCGGCCTTTCTGCAAGCGGGGCCGTCAGCAGTAGTGGGGCCGCCGATGACACTGTGTCCATGTGGGGCGGCTCCGAAGCTGGCCGTTCCGTCAGCCACAGCGGCGGCGGCGGCTCAGCCCTGTTGCGTCCAAAGAACAGCGTGTTCAGTGTATTCTGTCCCGAGGCCATGGTGCTGCAGGTTGACGTCAAGCGAGCCATCCCCGATAATTCGAAGCGATGCAAATGTGGATACCGGTGGCGTCCTCGACCGACCTCATCATCCGGAGGTTCCGCCACCCTTATTCCCCCCATGCCGGCGCTTCCGGCCCCGACTACCACCGCCCAGCCGATATCGACAGAACCCTCGGGCGAATCAGACGAGACCGAAACCGCTGATCCTGCCGAACTAGCCGAAGAGGAGCCGTTGTCGTCCTCGGCTGTCGTACCGGCACGCCCGGCACCGTCCCCAACCCCGTCGTCTTCGTCGTCTACCGTTGCTGCCGCAGCAGCTTCTGCCGCCGCATCCCAGTTCCAGGGTGTCCTGCTGAAAGAGGGTTTCCGCATGACCGCACGCTTCCTTGCCAAGTCCCACCGGGACAAGGAAGCCTTTGGCTGCGTTCTCTGCACCAGTAGTGGCCGGACGGAAATGTACTCGTCGGCCCACCTGCTTCGAGATCATATCAACGCGTCCCATACCAAGTGGCAGATGCTTCACGACCGCGACCTGTCCTGATGCAACCATTTTCTTGCTTTTCCTATCCCCTCTCCTGTCCATTTTCTTTTCCCTCTCACCAGCGACACTGTGTTCTATATATATATATATATCTTCGAAAGTGCGAACTATTTTGCTTTCCATTGTACGAGGAGTTCTTTTCTTTTCATTTGCAAAAAACAAAATCCTCAGAGATGATTGGTAGCCGCACAACAGTCATGATACCCTGCTTCTAATATTTCTTTTCACTGATATTTGCCGTTACATAGTTTCGAGCGTTATGAAGCTTTTGTTTTTAATGGAGTTGGATATATCTGGAGTTCAAGTTTGAAATAATACACATGATTTTGATGGGTGACTACTGCTTCTGTACTGATGTGAACTGTCTTCGGTTCTTAACCTTGTCGTCACTTTGGATACTCGCAAGAAGTCGAATTGGACTGGTGAAGACATTCAGGTGATTGATTGTTACTGATCAAATCTGGTCATCTTGTATGAGAAAAATCAAGCTGGTTTTGTGTCCATAAGAGCGTTTATGACGCCGAAGTCTGTCCTGACGAGATAGAGTACAAGCGAGGAACAAAGCAAAGAAAAATCAGCGAAAGAAAAAGCGACAAGGCAAAGCAAAGGGGAAGGGAAAAGGGAAAGGCAGAAGAGACTAAACCGAAAACGCCCGCTATGCCTTTTTGTTTGACAAAGTCCACATCATTCGGAATTTGTCTTTCGTTATGCATTTCATGAAACGGGCATCACATTGGAAACGGAGAAGAGAGGGAAGGGGAAGGGGAAGGGAAAGGGAAAGGGAGAGGGAAGGAAAAGGGGAAGGAAAGACGTAAAGGTTCACCAGTTCGTCGTCATCTCCGGGACATCGTCGCTGCTGTATCCCAGGCCGCCGGTACCAATGATACCACCAGGGTGGCCAGTATCGGCGGGACACAGGGCGTTGCTGCGCCAAAGCAGCGAGACAGCGAGGATATGCAGGAGCATGAGCACGACGCTGACGTTCAGGGACCACGAGGCCGGCCGGCGCCGGTCGACGGGCGGGCGGGTGCCCTGGATCACGGCGTACGTCGGCGCGGGGGGCCGCACTACGGCCGGGACAGCGAGGTCGAGCCCCGCGACGAAGACGAGCGCCATGGCGATAGGCAGCGCGGGCAGGTACGGCGCGCACGGCTGGACGAGGGATGCCATCTTGGCGACGAAGAAGCCGAGGCGGATGAGCACGGCGAGCGTCGACTGGGCGGAGTTTGCGGATCCGAGCACGACGAGTTGTGCGGCGGCCGCCACTGCGGTGGCGGTTGCCCAGCGCACGCCGAGATGGCGCGTAAGGGTGTCGTACAGGGTAGTCGGCGGGGGCGGCATGAGCAGCGGGACGCCGCCACCGGCGGTGCTGTTGCTACTGCTGCCCGGGGGGTTGGTGTTGGTCGACGTGGGCGAGAGGTGGTCGTGGGTGGTGCGCGAGAATGACGACGACGCGTGGTGGGCCGCCGCCTGGTGGCTGCGCGAAATCGTCATGGCGACCGACCCAGCCAGCGACCCGCGATCGCTATCCTCGTCGTCGCCGTCATCGTCGGACTCGGACGCCGGGACGGCGCTGCTGCTCTCGTTGTGGATCACGAGCGACGGACGCGCGCCGTCAGACCCACGGCCGTGGGCAGACTCTAATGACCGGGTGCGGTTGACCGCCGTGTCTGCTTCATCTGTTAATATAAGGAATCGACTGCCCGTTCTCCGGAGTGACCTCTGCTAGGGATCAATACCTGGCGTGCCGGGCGGAAGCGGAGAATCCAAGCTTTGGATCCGCTGGTTCCGCAACACACTTTCTCGAGGGCTGGTCGGCCGCAGCGGGATGCCAGGGCTAGTGGCACGCACGGGGCGCGACATGGCGTCGAGGATCGACTCATTCTTGATGGCCGCGAGCACATCGGCCGCACTGGGACGGTTACCTGGGTCCAGCGCCAGCAGGCTCTTGAGCAGCTTGAACAGCTTGGCAGGGAGATCAGGTCGCTGGCTACGCTCCTCATGAAAGCCCTGCCAAGTGACAATTTCCGCGCGCAGCTGCTCGACATCTTCGAGTTCCTCCTGGAACACGTTGGAGTTTCGGTAGGGCAACCGGCCGAAGCACATAAAGTGCAGTATCATGCCGAGCGAGAACACATCCGACTTTGTGGTGAAGTTGCCGTACACACCGCTCTGGCCCATGCGCAGCACCTCGGGCGCACAGTAGGAGATTGTGCCTGTCGTGCCAGTAGACTTACGGATGGCGTGCTCGGGCTGCACTTCGCCGAAGTCGCTGATCAGGCAGGTCAACTTACCGCTTTCCTGGTGCAGAAGACAGTTGCTGGGCTTGAGGTCACGGTGGACATAGTTAGAGGCGTGCAAATACGCCAGGCCCGAGGTGATGTCCTTGAACAGCGAGTAGATATCGTTCAAACTCAGCTGGCGCTGCGCGGTGAAGAGGTTCTCGGGAGCGTCGGGCTGGCCGCGGGATCTGCGTCGAATACGCGCCTTCAGCTCTTCCTTGGACGCTTCTTTCGGCAGCGAGCCGATGATAAAGTTGAGGAGGTCGCCACCGTTGCAGTATTGTTGCAGGATAAAGGCGCAGACCACGCTGGGACCGAATCGGTTCAGCTGGACGTCTTCCAGCCAGACGTGGCGATACGACACCAGGTTTGGGTGCGAAAGACGGGCCAGCAACTCAACCTCAACCAGAACTAGAATGGTTTGGAATTACTGTTAGCTGATGCTCTGTCATGGTTCTGTGAGGGCCATATTGGCATTTTTGGGGGGTAGCTGAGTGATCTCATGGTGTGACCAACCTTTCTCCAACCAAGAGTGGTCGTCCCCCACCGGAACCCGTTTACAGGCAAAGTGGCCTACAGAGAAAGAGCGTATGTCAGCCAGGCGTAACCTTCAATCGGGTGTTTTGTTTGTGTCATGAACCGATGAAGAACGGAACATGCCGACACCATATGTGCCAGTAGGAAGCAGAATCACAACTTACCCAACGGAACACCGTCGATGCTGTGTCGCACAAGGAGCACAACACCTTTGCCTCCTCGACCTAGTTCGCGCTCCTCAATGAAGAAGGTCTTGAAGTAGTTGGGACTAAAGGCCTCTCGGTGGATACGCCCGCGGTCGGGAGACGACTCGGGCTGCTGCGACTGGCGGGAGCTGCTGCCAGGCGAAGCAAACTCGATGTCCGGAACTTCTTGAAAATCGGCAGCAGGGACGGCTGGAAGGCTGGGCTGGACCAGCCGGCGTACGGGGCTGGACGGAGCGGGTTCGGAGGGACGGCGGTGGTAGCCGGACCGCAGCATGCGGAAGTACTCCGGGTTGACGTAGGATTCCTGGCGGCTGGACGGTTCAAACTGGGAGTCCGGGCTAGGAGAGTGGAGCGGCTGGCCGCATGTGGGGCATTCGGACAGGCCACGGATTTCAAGGCGCTGCGAGGTGGGATCACGGACCACAACCGCGTTCCGGTGACGTCTGCAAAGTGGCGGTCAGTGAGTATAGCTGTTTGACGGCACTTGGCCTCGTCTCTGAAAGAAAGTTCATCCACCAACAACCAGGAAATAAACCGAAAAACCAGAACACGTACAAGACAATCTCGCGGCCTTCGTTATAGGCGATTAGCGACATTGCTGATGGTTTGACCAACTGGATTTGGCCGATGCTGGCACTCGCGGGTGGTCGTTTGTGGCAGTATCTGGGTCGTTCAGAAACATTGACTCTGGAGAATTGGAGGATAAACAACGTACGAGAGGATAAAAAGGTTGGAGGTTCAAGATGAAGAGAAGAAAAGAAGAGTCACAGTCATAATGACGGTGGAGGCTTAAAGTTCAAGATCACGTGAAGATATCCAGAAGGCCTGAGAGCTAGGTGAAGCTACAGAGGCATTCGTCATATAGCCAAAATACATAGTAAACAGATAAATCAGGAGATGTTCGTGATAGGATAAAGAGAAGAAAACAAACATACTTATAGGAGGAGGAGAATAAGAGAAAAAAAAAGGTGAGGCCACGGGAAGGGTTTTAAGGCAAGGAATTTAGAAAAAAAAAAAAAAAAAAACCGGTCACCAGCCAGTCAGGTCACTGTTCTCGGCTTTTGGCAGGTGCAATCGACTCTGAAACTTCCTACAGGTCAGCACACCTGCCATGAGAAAACCGGCAAAAACCACGTGTTATTGGCCGGTTTTTGGGGTTGAGGCAGCCGCACCCCGTTAATGAGTGTTTGCTCTGTTAGTTGCATATTTGAAGCTGCCTCAGGTGTTTTTAAGGCCCTGGATTTTGGAGTTGGGCAAATCTGGGGAAGGGGATCGAACTTTTTTTTTTTTTTTGAATCTTAGGGTTAGCAGCCACATTCGTTCCGAACATCCTAGAAACGTCTAGATCTCTCTTTTTCTCCTTCCTCAAAGAGCAAACACGCCATCAAGGCCACATCACAGAGCAAGCAACCTAGAGGTAAGTTAATGATGATTCCTAACACTCTATGCAAAGGTCAAAGTGATATTATTCCATCTCCATATATATAGGCCCAAAGGGGGAATTACACTCTAAAATAGCCAAGAAGAACAAAGAAAGAATCCAAGACGGGAATCCAAGACGGGAATCCAAGAAGGGAATCCAAGAAGGGAATCCAAGAAGGAAAAGAATAATGAGAAAAAGAATGAGAAAATAATGTCAAAGGGCTAAAAAGATGAGTCTCACACTTCATCGTGGAACCCTTGCAATGGGTGCTGCCGCACTGACCGGCTTCCCCGTTTTGCCAGCATGCCCGACCGGCCTCCGGGCTTGATGGCTTCGCCGTTGGTGATGCTCCCCGGGCCGAAATCGGGGTACCCACCCAAAGACCCGAAAATGTCACCGATATAGTTCAACGGCTGCACACCATCCGCAAAGGTACAGTCCCACTGCATCAGAATGCCGCGCACCACCTCGATCCCGGCGTTGAACAGGTTCTCAACGGCCACATTAAAGCCGTTTTGATCCAGGATGACAAGGTGTTCGTAGGCCGATACTCCCGGAGGGGGCCGATCGAAGTTGGAACCTTGGAAGAATTACCGTCAGTGATCTTGCGATCCACCCTATTCACAGCAAAGCAAATGCAACTCACCAGACCGCATGATGATGACCCGGCTAAAGTCGACAATCTCCTCAATAGCCAGTCTCACCAACACTCCCAGCACCGCATTGTCCTCCGACGCCGTCATGCAGTAGTCGCCCGTCCCGTTGGTCCACGTCCGCGTGGTGGCTTCGAACGCCTCGCTCAGCAGCCGGCCGCTGTAGTACACGTCGCTGGTGGCGGTGTCGCACTTGATGATGCGGGGCGACTGCGCGGCCGCCGCGGCCTCGGGCCCCATGCCGCGGTACTTGGAGCGGTAGCGGTCGGTCTCGTACGAGTCGGACAGCGTGCCGCGCGACGCGAACTTGAACACCCAGTCGCGCAGCGCGCCGTTCAGCTCGAACACCTCCGAGCCGTACAGGATCTGCGGGTACTCAAACGGCCGCTTGGTGCCGTAGGCGATGTAGCCGGCCGCCCACGTCGACGGCATCTCGCGCGCGTCGATCTCGTACTGCAGCGCCACCTGCACCGCAAACTTGGCCACCGCCACGCTGCCCAGCGTGCCGCGCCGCGGGTTGACGCCGGCGATGCCGCTGATCATGAAGTACGTGCGGCTGAGGTCGAAGACCGCCGACAGCCCCAGCGCCATCGTGGTGGCCGCCGCGTTGATCTCGCCCATGCCCGTGGTCACCTGGCAGATGGCGCCATCGCCGGTGCAGCGCACGTGCGGGTACAGCATGAAGAGGCCTGGGGTCGAGGCGGTTACGTCGGAGAGTTGGCCGAATTCGGTGTGGGGCCATCGGTAGTGCCAGATGTCGCCTTCGGCGGGGAACTAAAGCTCAATACAACACGTCGTGGCAGTTGGTCAGTGTAAGTGACCTGGGGGCTGTGTGGCTGGAGTATACACACCAAACTCATAATCAAGATTTTCGGGGCAATTTTTTTCGTCGCCGCCGTCGAGTTGCCATCCTGTCGCGGCCAGTGTTCTTGACACAACACGGAGGGTAGAAGAGCCGCACATGAGAGGATGGCCGTGATGGCGTTCGAGAGGAGATACAGTCGCATGGTTGGCGATCGTCAAACGGCGCAGAACAGAGAGCGGAATCGTCCGCCGATAAAAGAGCAAACAGGCGTAGAACCAGCGACTCGGCAAAGAAAGGCGGCGTGGGAAGGGCGGCTTGCGTGGCTGTATTATATCGAGGCGTTTGTGCCGGACTCAGGCAAAGTGATGCGCGCCCTCTCTAACCGAACCAGTGGCCCGGAGATTGGAGAAACAAACGAAGAGAAAGTATCGATGAAAAGAGAGACAGGGCGGAAGAAGACTTTTTCTTTTCTTTCGTGTGATGTATCTCCCCCTCAGTCCTGAGCGTTGAGTGCATATCGGCGTTTGTGAAGGTCTGGTTACTGTGGATATCACGGCGTTTGCGCTTCAGCATAAAAGGCATAAGTGAGCTTATGCATCTAAACGAGACGGACGGCCAATGTACCGATACAACACTGCGACTTGTGCCTCCAGCAGCGTTCTGCTCTATGCTCTTGCACAATGGCAGCCTTCGGTCACCTGCAGGAACGTGGTCCCGGGATCTCTGCCAAGTACCGGTACTTTGACGGATACTGGCAGTTCCAGAGTTAAACCTTCCCGGAAGGCACGATCAAGCGAGCTTCTGGGCAAGACCGCTTCGCTGCCCAACAGGCTGTCAGCATATGATCGCAGGTGCTGGCAGCTGTTAGAAGAAACACTCTGCAACGGCAATCCTTAATCTCCCAGATATTAGTATCTCAGATATGCGAAAGCTTAGCATAAGACAATATGTCTCTCGAGCGGACCTCGCATTCATCTCCGTTTGGCCGTTCTCCAAGCTCTTACACAGTCGCTTAGCCCATTTTCTCTCTTTTGTTTTCTTGGGATGACCAAGTGTCACACACGCGAGATTGCGTGCACTCCAACCGTCTCATCCCGCGCCGTCCCGCCGCGTTACATCTCCCTGCTATCTCTCACTCTCTCGTCTCAACCTCGCGCTGGCGATTTTTGCCGTCTGAGTCTCCAAGCAACGTTTCCCAGGATCGAAACTGTGGCCGCTCAGTATGGGCGTGTGTGTGTGTGTGTGTGTGTGTGACATCCATCCTGGGCATTGCTTGCTTCGTGATCGATGAGCCTGCGACATTCTCATCTCCCAGATCTGCATAGCTGACAAGTGTGCACGTGGGACCGCGCTACGGCTGAACGATCCCCTGAGTTTTCTTTGGCTTCTCTGTCGAGGTTCATGAAGCTGTCAGACCTGTAATCTACTGACTCGCCTCTCTTTCTGCACGCTCTTACTAGACATCGGCAGTCGAGGTCAAGCAGTTCATTGGCTCTACGCCACGCTTCTGCTGAACTCAGACAGTGGGTGTCAAAGTCCGGGTCTCGGAAGGCACCTCCCGGGAGATCTATCTCAGGAGCGACACCGGCGGGCGATAGACACAGGCACACAACACGACGCGAACAGGGCTCTTGGCCGCATGCAAGCACAGCATGGTGTTGTGGACGACGCGGACCAGGTCATCGGGCCAGTTGCAGGCCATGCGTTCCGGAGAGCGGCAACACGGCAATGCTGTAAGCCTTTTTCTTCTTCTTACTCCTCGGATCTGTCATGCCCGATATCAACAGGATGGCAGTTCGCAAGATCACCTTAGGACGTTCAAAGGCCAACAGGTGGGAAATGCACAGGGGACAACACTCATTCACTGTCTTTGCTAAAAACAACCAGAAACAGCCAGGTACGCCCACAAAGCAACAAGACGAGACATGTGGCACTCAGCCAGGTTGTCCATGACAGGTGACACTGACTGGTCGCCTCGTGAACAAGGCCAATGCCTGCGAAGTTCGACACTGTGAACTAGCTGGGTCAAGGTGACAGGCAATATGCATTCTACCAGGGCGGTAATCAGTGAGTTTTCGTCAAGAATGGAGGGGTACTGATTGTTGCAGTCGTTTGCAGTGGAACCAGCTTGGAAGACCTTTGGAAACTTTGGAAGCGAGAAGGCTCACACACAGAGGCGACCAAATCATCACAAACCCTAACCCTAATACACCCACGCTTAAGCATCTCGGCAACGACAAATCATTTCAACGGGGGCTCCGAGATATTGCTAATGTTATCCCACACACGGCCGACTGTGTAACACCGGCAGGTCGAATTCAAGAAAGGAAAGTTCCATCGCAAGTGGAGATGTGCCAATGTTGCTCTCACTAAGCCGCCGTACCGGGGTTTGGGGCGAAGGTGATGAGATCGTATCTGAATACGACTATAGATGGGCAGGATGGCGAGATTTAGGAAGCTATGATCTGTTCTATATACAAGCAGCTGGTAGCCAGCTTCTTGGTATGTCTGATCCTGAGAGGAGCATATATGCATGTGAGGACTGGTCCCTCCCCCTTTCCGCCTGTTGATACCCGCCCCTTCATCTCCCTCACGGCTTCGAGTTGCTCTAGCAATGTTAGAGTTAACGGGAACTTGAGAGCTTTTCTAACAATGGATTATCCCGGTCTAGGCCAAGAAAAAGCTCCGGTGAGCTCTCAGCCTGCCCATCCCCACCTAGATAAGGAGTTCCTTTGGACCTTCTGAAGCTGTCATTCTCGGCCCAGGCGCCGCGTGAGGAGTTCGCAGTTACTTACACTCAAGCAGTGACGAGTTGGATGTGGAGAGTCCTACGTGATATCGAGATCATTTGCCCGCTGGCATGCTGAGAGAAATCGCCACGGTAAGCCCGTTGGTGCGCAACCCTAAACGACTAATACTTGAGTTTGATCCCTCGATGGTGCTGACTACAGCGCCGTGTTTCCAGAAAGGGCAACTCGAAGTTCGTTTGGTTCGAACTTATATTAGGTGTGTTGACTGTGGTATCGCGTGGATGTCTGAAATCAGATGCCGTACTGCTGACTTCATGGTTAGGCTCTTAGTAACCGCCAGTGGCCCGGTGTAACTTCGATGCTCCAGACGATCTTCGGGTGAGCGTCGTAAATGCCGTGGTCCTTCAGTCCACCATATGCAGCACCTGCAGCACCTTCTGGCGCGGTATATTGCAGTCTATCATACATCTGGCGTTGCAGCTCCCATCAGCAGACTCTGGCCCCCGGCGCTGGGGAGAGGCCTATGCAGGTATATCTGTTCGGGAACTTATGTCTGCTGCAAGAGTTATTTCCGTGTCTAGGGCTTCAATCTCAGAGACAACGACAAAAGGATCGTCGGGGTACAAATCTGCCTTGATCATACGACAAGGCTCAACTTGATAGGCTTTAGGCGATCTAGGGTTGCTCAGTCCGGAATTTGACTTCATTCATCCCTCGATTTCTCTCGCTACCACCTTCAGGGTATGCTTATATGTGGAGTGCCATTACATGCAGGACGTCGAGAGCGTTTCTACTGCTGTTCCTGCTTCCATCTTAGGCGAAGGATCGAGTTTCCGTGTTAGTGACATTGGCACACACACAGCGTCACTACGCATGTTACGAACTCACCTTCCCGACCGTGGCCACCGCAACAATGAAATCCGCGGAAGTGTGTCGTGGACGGATCTGCACATATAAGGTGGCATTTCCCTCGACGGTTCCTAGAGAGGATTGTCTTGGCTCTTCGTTCTCTCCAAGCAGCATCAGTACCCGTGCTTAAGGGTATACTGTGAAGTGCGTTGCCTATCCTTACTCCCCTTTTCTTCCCGGTTATTGCGTGTCTATACTCTACTAGGAGAGGTTTCACTACTCTTTCGAAAGACCACACGGGACATCGGACACAATGCGTGTTTCTACCCTGCTGGTGAGCCTGTTGCCCCTGGCTTCGGCGGCCACTCTGCCGCCACTGAAGCACCGGCGCAGCAGCCAGGGCTTCAAGGGCGCCGAGGCCGGCGCTATCAAGACCAACAAGTTCCTGCTTGAGATTCCGGTAAATACATCTCTGTCTTTTCTGCCCTTCTCTCTCTATCTGTTCTTCAGTGACCCTAGCACATACTGATACCTGACATCAACCAGGCTTCCGAGATCGAGGCTGTCACCGCTGAGGTGACCAGCAAGGGTGCCAAGGTCATCAAGGCGTTCACCAGCGATATCTTCACCGGTATTGGTATCGAGTCGGATGCCCACTCGCTTGAAGGCCTGAGCGGCATTGGCAAGGTCACCCAAGCGTGGCCTGTAACGCAGGTTCTGGCGGCCAAGCCCGCTGCGCGCGGAACCGGCTCTGCCATCATTGACGGCGTCACGGCTAAGAACTACTCTACCCACCACATGACGGGCGTTGACCGTGTGCACGAGGCTGGGTACACCGGCAAAGGCGTCGTTGTTGGTGTGGTTGACACGGGTATTGATTACAGACATCCTGCGGTATGTGACGAATTCACTCTCTGTCTCTCCTTGGTGGCTTTTGACTAACACGGGATTTTTCTATGCAGCTCGGCGGATGCTTCGGCAAAGGATGCAAGATTGCTGGAGGTTACGACGTTGTTGGAGATGATCCGAGTGAGTTACTTCATTTTGCTCCCGGATGAGCATGAGGGTGATGTTGCTAATGTGTGGCATTCGACCACTTGTAGGGTGGTGGCCCGGCGAGCCGTACCACTCGGATGACGACCCGATTGATATCACCAACGGTCACGGCACTCACGTTGCCGGTATTTTGGCCGGAAAGAATGATTGGTTCACCGGTGTTGCTCCCGATGTTACCATTATGGCCTACAAGGTCACCAACCCGAGCGGCTACACCGACAGTCTGGCGCTGATCGAGGCCTTCATTGCTGCCTACAACGACAAGGTCGACATCATCACCTGCAGCATTGGTGCCCTCGGTGGCTTTGCCTACGACCCCTGGCCGGTGATTGCCGACCGTATCGTTGAGAGGGGACTTATTGTTACCATCTCTGCTGGTAATGACGGCTACAACGGCCCTTTCTGGAACTCCAACGGCTCGGCCGGTAAGAACGTTCTCGCCGTCGGATCGGTGCAGCCGGAGATGTACGCAGCCGACCCGGTTAGGATCACCTTCACGGCCGAGGACGGCACTATCCAGGACACCATTGCGTCGTACATTGCCTGGCGCTACAACGAGGAGCAGCCTAGCAAGCCTATGCCGGTGCGCCGTGTCAAGATGACCAACCTGAGCGGCAACTGGCTCTCGTGCGATCCTCTGCCCGAGGACCTCGATCTTAGCGGCACTGTGGTGTTGTTCAACATCAGCGAGTGCGACGATGGCGCGGCTTACTGGAACGTTTTCGACCGCGGCGGCCGCAACGTGATTGTGTGGGATCCCGACTTTGGAGACATCCATGTGCCGATCCCGTGGGCTTACGACGTGCAGACCGGCATGGTGGAGAAGCCAACGGGAGACTTCATCAACAAGCTCCTCGAGGAGGGCGTCGAGGTGACGACTGAGTACATGTTCTACCAGAACTACAGCGTCGACTTGCGCAACCCGCAGCCGGGCTGGCCGAGCGACTTCACGTCGTGGGGTGGCCTGTGGGATCTGACCACCAAGCCCGACATCTCGGCGCCCGGCAGCGACATCACCAGCACATTCCTCAACGGCACGTTTGCGCTGCGTGGTGGCACGTCAATGTCGTGTCCGTACATTGCCGGCGTGGCCGCGCTGTACATCAGCAAGTTCGGCGGGCGCAGCGTGCACGGCGAAGGGTTCGCCAAAATGTTCAATGACCAGGTGATGGCCAGCGCGAAGCCGCCGGTGTGGCGCAACCGCAGCTGGGGGGACTGGGGCACGCCGTCCGGGTTCACGTCGTCGGTGCTGCAGGTGGGCACGGGGCTGGTGGATGCGTGGGCGATGCTCAAAGCGCAGTCGGTGCTCGAGTACGACAAGTTTAGCCTGAACGACACGCGCCACCTCTCGCGCTACCACAAGGCCAACATCACCAACACGGCGGAGACCGACACCACGTACTGGTTCGCCATGGAGCCGGCCGGCGGCTTCTACGCGCGCGGGCCGAACTACCCTTTCAACCTGGCCGGGCTGGAGGAGATTCCGCCGTTTGCGCTGGTGCCGGAGATCACCATGCCCAAGAACGGCCAGGTGCTCAAGCCCGGCCAGACCAAGACCTTCCAGTGGAACTTCAACGCCGTGCCTGAGGCTGACCAGTCCCGGCTGCCGATCTACAACGGCCGCGTGCTGGTTATCAACGACAAGGGCGATATCTTCCGGATTCCGTATATGGGTGCCGCCTTCGATTTGAAGAAGCAGATGCGCGATAGCGGAGACTTTTTTATGCCTGGCACGCCGTTCCAGGAGTCGGGCTGGCGGGCAGAGGACATTGACACGTACCACAAGTGAGTGCACCCCCTTTTGGTCTCCTACGCCATGACGTAGAGTTACATGCGTACTGACAGGGGGATTGCTTTGACTCCAGTTACGCCTTTGATCTTGCGAATCAGGACTTCCCCCGATTCAATCTGCATATCAAGTGGGGGACCACCGAGCTGCGCTTTGATGTAAGTTTCCTTCTATCTCTCTTTCCGCATCGCGCACATAGATCACAGCTAACACGCCACCCGTACGACAGATCTTCGATGCCTCGTGGAAGGAGCGCAAGTGGTCGTGGCCACTCGTGCCCGGCGAGAACGGCTACATCGGCCAGGCAACCTACAGCGGCACGGCCTTCGACTACTCCACGCAGGGCTACCCGTGGGATCCGCGGAACTTCCCCATCGAGGATGTGCGGCCGTTCCCGGCTGCGCTCCCGCGCAGCATCGGACACAGCCTGTACGTCTTCTGGTGGTTTGGCCAGTTGACCAACGGCAGCCTCATCCAGCCGGGCCAGTACAAGTAAGCTTCACTCACATCTCCATGAACGATGTTGAAAGGGGTGAATTCTGACGTTGTGTGCAGCTTCCGTGTGGCCGCGCTCTACCCGATGGGCAGCCCCGAGCGGTCCGATAACTGGGAGGTGTGGAAGACCCCCTTGGTTACCATCAAGGCTCCCGCCAACTAGACTGTAGAGACACGAATCTCTTCCAGAGAAACACGTATATTGGAGGAGCTGATAAGTGGGGTGGACAACTGAACGAAGTTTATCCCTCTGATAGCTGAACTCTTGGGTTATAGGCGATGACGCATTGATGAGATTCTGATGTTTATGTAGATGTAACGAAGTTAGGAAAAGACACAATGCGAATCAAGCAGTAACTGAGGGACTGCATTAGTTGGAGGCCCATACCGGACACAGTTGTGGGTGATGGATGTTTGTTGAGGTCTGATCAATCGCCGAAATCCTTAGGGTTACATTCGGGTTC
Organism: Knoxdaviesia capensis; assembly: GCA_001510575.1. Classification (NCBI taxonomy): domain Eukaryota; kingdom Fungi; phylum Ascomycota; class Sordariomycetes; order Microascales; family Gondwanamycetaceae; genus Knoxdaviesia; species Knoxdaviesia capensis. The sequence goes on along the minus strand of LNGK01000008.1, from coordinate 1,191,459 downwards.
GGTGTAAGCGGACCGGCGGTGGCTCCCCGAGATCGGCAGCGGGATTCGGCGCCACGGAGCCTCTTGATATCCCACCAGAGCAGGCTGAATTTTTCCGAGAGACCTATTTTGTGATGTGTAGCATTGCATATCAAGCTGCCGACATCCCCCCCGGTGCCGCGTACCTGTTTTTCTGTCCCTTTCTTTGACCTTTCACATGGGGGACCGTGAAGCCAAAAGCACGCAATCTGCCATGGCTTCTGACGAGATCCACGCTTGTCCGGTACGCGAAACCACGCCAAAAAAAATAAAATAAAATTTCCCGTCCCGCAATCCAAGGTATAGAAGATGACGAAGATGCTGGAAATAACACCATGAGGGGCCTAAGTGAGGATTTTTCGGCGAAGTGCCGAATTGGCGAATCGGGCAGACCAATTCTGTTGGGCCTGTTGGAGAAGAGAGCAGCGACTTGTGAAATGGGGTGATTGATAGCTAGCAGAGCTTGGTTGACGTGATGCAACGTGGACACGGAGCTTGGACTAAAGAAGGGTGTGGAGTGGTTGGCTTGGGAGAGTATATATGGCGTATCATGCACGAGTGCCGTTGAAGAGCTGAACGGCTCCCAGGCTGTTCTCTCAGACTTACTTCCTGCTTGCCTCTTCGCTCTATCTTCAACTCAGCCTACAGACACTCACTCTAGATTGTGAGCCTCTTCCATATACACATACTATTTCAGACCCCTCCGCAGCCATGGTCCGCTACGGAGCCGCCCTCACGGCGCTCATGGCGGCGTCCGTGGCCGCAACGGCCGGAGCCAGCGCGGCCGATGCCGGGGCCGAGCAGAAGGCCTTCTTCACGCCGCCGGCGCACCATGCGCCACGCCAGCCCAACATCGTGTTCATCCTGACCGACGACCAGGACCTGCACATGAACTCGCTGGACTACATCCCGCTGATCCAGAAACACCTGATCTCGCGCGGCACGCTGTACCGCAAGCACTTCTGCACGACGGCGGTATGCTGCCCGGCGCGCGCGACGCTGTGGACCGGCAAGGCCGCGCACAACACCAACGTGACGGACCTGTTCCCGCCGTACGGCGGCTACCCCAAGTTCGTCGAGCAGGGCCACAACGACCGCTGGCTGCCGGTGTTCCTGCAGGAGGCCGGCTACAACACCTACTACACCGGCAAGCTGTTCAACTTCCACTCGACCGCCAACTACGACAAGCCGTACCCCAAGGGCTGGACCGGCTCGGACTTCCTGCTGGATCCGTTCACCTACATGTACCTGAACGCCACCTTCCAGCGCAACCGCGAGCCGCCCAAGAGCTACGAGGGCCAGTACTCGACGGACGTGATCGCCGAGAAGGCGTTCGGGTTCCTGGACGACGCGGTCGAGGCCGGCAAGCCGTTCTTCCTGGGCATTGCGCCGATCGCCTGCCACTCGAACATGGCGGCGCAGACGATCGACGTGCCCATCGGCAGCGACCCGTCGCTGATCAAGCTGGCCGCCACGCCGCCCATCCCCGCCGAGCGCCACAAGCACCTGTTCCCGGACGCGGTCGTGCCGCGCACGGCCAACTTCAACCCCGACGTCCCGTCCGGCGCGAACTGGGTGCGCCGCCAGCCCAAGCAGTCGGACGCCAACGTGGCCTTCAACGACCACTTCTACCGCAACCGGCTGCGCGCGCTGCAGGCCGTCGACGAGCTGGTCGACGAGCTGATCACGCGGCTGACCGACCACGGCATCCTCGACGACACGTACATCATCTACACCACCGACAACGGCTACCACATCGGCCACCACCGGCTGCAGCCCGGCAAGGAGTGCGGCTACGAGGAGGACATCAACATCCCGCTGATTGTGCGCGGGCCCGGCGTGCCCGAGGGCGCCGTGTCGCATGTGGTCACCACCCACGCCGATCTCGTGCCGACCATCCTCGGCCTGGCCAATGCGCCGATCCGCTCCGATCTGGACGGGCTGGCGGTGCCGCTGACGGCGGCGGACCAGGCTGATGCGGTTCTCACCCGCCACGAGCACGTCACTGTCGAGTACTGGGGCTTTGCGGCGTCCGAGGGCCTTTGGGGCTTCTTCGACACCAACCTCACCGTTGTCACGAACAACACCTACAAGGCTATCCGCCTGGCCAGTGACGACTACAGCCTGTACTACTCGGTGTGGTGCACCAACGAGCACGAGCTGTACGACCTCAAGGCAAGTTCTTCTCGGCTCGGTGTCCGGCCCCGGGCCGACTCCGGCCCCGTCTCCAGGAACGTAACTGCTAACATCCACTCCCCCCCCATTGCCACAGACCGATCCCGGCCAGCTTGACAACCTTCTGCTGGGGACCACGGACATCGACGCGCTCCCGGGCTCGTCGGCCACCCGCACGCTGCTCGGCCTGCCGGTGCACAAGGTGATCTCGCGCCTCGACACGCTGCTCCTCGTGTCCAAGACCTGCAAGGGCTCGACCTGCACGCACCCTTGGCGCGCGCTGCACCCGCAGGGCAACGTGGCCACGCTGCGCGATGCGCTCAGCCCGCGCTTCGACGCCTTCTACGAGGTCGAGTCGCGGCGGGCGCGCGTGTCGTTCGATCACTGCATCCTGGGCCAGGTGCGCGAGTTCGAGGGCCCGCAGTTCGAGACTGACGGCTCGGTGTTCTATAAGGGGACGCGCTGGAGCGACTGGACGTAGGTTGCCGGTGGAATCGGATCATGAACCCTGGAAGTGGAGGAGAAATGGGATTTGGTATGCAGGTAGTCCGAGTGATGGTGTGTAAGTGGTGGCTGGTGTAACTGCAGCAAGCAGCACCATACCACGCCACAAACGCCAAAAGGCGTTAGCTGGGAATAGTGGACGAGCAGTAATGGAAATTAAACGAATAAAGAAACGAAAGAAAATTGCATATCTGCCGAAATCGAATTGGCTAGCTTCATTCATGTTGCATCATCGCGGAGCATTGTGTCGTGATCGCGGGATTCGCTTGGCACCAACCCTTAGAAACCCTAGGATAACCCTGGGTAACCCTAAGACGGCCGGCATATAAGCCGGCCAACCTCCGGCACCGGCTTGCTGCACATTCAGCTCACCGGGACCGTGTCTGCTGAAACACGCCATGCTAGATAGGACGAGGTGCTTTTCGGTCCCGGCACAGGCTGCCGGTTCTTCCCCCGGAGTAGTTTCTTGTCGGGGGGGTTTTTCTTTTTGTTCACCACTGCTCAACTCTCACGCAACATCACCACTGACATCGCGCCATAGCGGACCCCCCCACCCCGATTCGCAAAATGCGACACAACCAGCGCAATTTCGACCCGCGATGAGCAAAGAAAGGCTGGCCTGATGCGTCTAAAAGAGGAAAACGTCAGGACTGCACTGTCCGACTTCGCTGGCCCTCGGTAGTAATAGACCCCAGAGCTGCGGGAATCCAACGTGCTGGGTCCGACTGTCGCCTTTCCAAGCGGCTGCGGAATTAGCGAGAGAGAGAGAGAGAGAGAGAGAGAGAGAGAGAGAAGAAGTTCAGCCGAAGACCGGAGTTTCTGACAGCTCCCTGCCCGCGAAGCCATGATCTCGGCTGTCCAGGCACCACCGTTAGACTTGGCCCTCTTTCGCGCGTGCCTGGATTAGAGTCGAATGTTAGTCCGTGCTGGGCGAGGGCCATTGATAGTAGAGTCGTATTGTCGCATTGAGAGGTTCGTCCCCTCTATCAGTCTTTGGTGTCAGTCCAAATCGTCCAAGTCTAGCTCTGGGCTACCTTTCTCGTCCTCCGACATTCACTCTTTTCGCAGCTGTGTCAATCTTCCATAGACGAAAAAAGACCCCGGTCCGTATCTGTCCAAGTATCGCGGGAACCCTCCGGTCACTTGAACTTCAACAAACAATGGCCTCCTCAACCGCCGACGAGCGCACATCGCTGCTCCCGGCACACCACGGCACCACGCCGTCTTCGACGCAGAGCGCACCACAGCCGGCCGCACAGCCAACCTCGCAGCTCCAGCTACCCGACCACTACATTCGGCTTTTCCAGGATGTCGACAGCGACAGCTCGCTGACCACGCTGGGGTCCAGCGACAGCGAGCCGTATCTGCCGTGGTACGCCGTCGACCCGGCCGGCCCGCAGTCCGCAACCCTCGGCGCGGACGGCGGCGGCGCCGCCTCACCACCCACGCCCGCCGACCCTGACACACCACAGCCGCATAGCCACCGTCGCCGCACATCTGGGGGCAGTCGCCGGCGTGACGGAGCTGACGCCAACGACGGCGATGACTGCGAGGCCGGCCACCGACACCCCCGGAGACTGTCGGCGGCGGCTGTCCCCCTCGGCAACAGCGCCACCGTGGCCAGGGTGGTGGCCATCCTGCTGATCGGCATGTTCACGTCGAACGCCGATGGATCGCTGGTGCTGGCGACGCACCCGACCATTGCCTCGGAGTTCAACGATCTGGAGGACTCGAGTTGGTTGTTCGTGGCGTTTGCGCTGGCTGGCGCTGCCACGCAGTCTGTGGTATGTGAGAGAGAGCGGCGAGGGGGTGGAAGGGAATTCTCGACTGACCTCTCGCTTTAGTACGGCAAACTCAGTGATATATATGGACGCAGGCCGTTGATGGTGCTGTCGTATCTTCTGTTTGGTGCAGGATGGTAAGTCTGGCGGTGTGTCTAGAAGAGAATACGGTGGCTAGGGAACTGAAGCGCTAACCTCATCTCGCAGCGCCTGGGTCGGACTGGGTCAATCGATGCTGGGAGTTGTTCTCGGACGCGTCATCTGCGGCTCCGGCGGTGCGGCAATGGGAGTCGTATCTGCACTTCTCATCACCGGTAGGTTTCAGCCACTTTCGCCAGCCGGAAAGCAACAGCAACTGACGACCCTTGTGTTCTCCTTAGATCTGGTCCCGCTACGCGAGGTGGCCGCCTGGCAAGCCGGACTCAATATCGCAGCCACCATCGGCCGGAGTCTCGGTGGTCCGGTGGGCGGATTCCTGGCTGACACCATCGGCTGGCGGTGGTCCTTCCTCGGCCAGGCCCCCATCTTCCTCCTTGCCACGGTCCTCTGCGCAACCTATATCCCCGACACGCAAGAGCACCTGCACACCCACCAGCCAGCCAAACCCGCAACGCTGACCACGGAAGACTCGCAAGCAACGGCAACTGGGTCTCCAGAGGCCGACCCGCTGCTCCCGGCGCCTGCTGCGCAGCCCGAGTCCCCGGCCAAGCCGGCGCCAGTGCCGCACTCATCCAAGACACACGCGCAGCTGCTCGGCCAAGTCGACTTCCTCGGCGCGTCCCTGCTGGCCCTGATCATCCTGTTCGTGCTGATCCCGTTCGAGCTGGCCGGCACCAAGATCCCGTGGAGCAGCCCGGTCATCCCCGCGCTGTTCGGCGCCGCCGCCCTGCTGGCCGCCGTGTTCGTGTGGGTCGAGACCCGCCTGGTCGCCGACCCCATCTTCCCGCTGCAGCTGCTGCTGCAGCGCGACGTGGTGTTCTCGTACATGATCCTCGGGTGTCAGATGGCCGCGCAGATCGGCCTGATGTACTCGGTCCCGCTGTACTTCCAGATCAGCCAGCAGGTCTCCAACACCGAGGCCGGAGCGCATTTGTTCCCGGCGGTTGCCGGGAATGCTGTTGGTGGGATCCTGACGGGCCTGTACATCAGGAAGTGAGTCTCCCTCGCCCCCCTTGACGGCAACATGTATGGCACAGTCTTTCTAATGCGTGACGCTTCTAGATCGGGTCGGTACCGTGTTCTCCTCGTGCTGGCCACCATCTCCTCGTCCTTCTCGTACCTGCTGCTCCTGCTTACCTGGCACGGCCACACCAACACCTGGGAGTCGATGTACATCATCCCGGCGGGCTTCGGCACCGGCATCGCCGGCGCCGCCGTGTTCATCAGCCTGCAAGCCGCGGTCGACCGCAAGCACAAGGCCGCCGTCACCTCCGGCCTGTATATTCTCACCTCGATTGCGCTGATCCTCAGCCTGGCGCTCATCAGTTCGGTGATCAACGGCACCATGCACTGGAGCCTCGAGAAGCAGCTCGTCGACCTCGGCTTGGACGGCGCCGCCCGCGCCGGCATCATCGCCGAGGCGTCGTCGGATATCGGGTACATCAAGCGCGCGCCACCAGATATCCTGAAGGCGGTGGTCGAGGCGTATGTCCTGGGGCTGCAGAATAGCCACATTGTGTCTCTGGGGCTGTCTCTTACGGGATTGGCGGCGGCTCTGCTCTTGAACGAGTACCAATTGTAGGCGATGCTGGGAGTGTAATGTATTCACTAGTTAGGAGAGATGTGAGGATCGTCAGATATCGTGTAGATACATCCGGATCCGTGAAGATATATAGATAAAGTACTCATCCATACAGCCATCAAATCTCATTCTGTGAAAAGAAGAAGAAAAAAAAGCAAACGGTGTCCAGGGACACAGACCCTATCCACGGTGACTATTGGGGTCTAACCCTACTTGTAAACCCTAGGCCCAAGTTTGAATTGAAACGCGTCCTCAAATTCCGCGCATGAATTTCCACAAGATTTTTCCACGGCACAGGTCCTCAACACAATTCATGCGGCCCCATTGTGCGCGTTTGCATCATATCCACAGAGTCAATTCCCCTCTATCGCGACAAACACACCGTTCCACGCGCAATTGCAGAGTAACAGAACACTGAATACCACTCGAAACCGCACAGAATCGAGACAGAAAGCCGACAATGTCCGTCCTCGCCCGGCTTGCGTCTCCGGGCTCGGCGACCGTCGCGGGCCGATTCGCCGCGCTCGCCCTGACCCCTCCGGCCCCGGGACCCCTCCGACAGATTCATTCCGCGCACATCTCGATATCGCAGCACTCCTGCCGGGGGTACGCAGCCAAGGCGACGCCTGCGAAGTCCGCCAGCAAGGCCGCAGCCAAGCCTCCCGCGGCGCCGCGCAAGAAGAAGGCCGCCGCTGCTGTTGCTGCTGCTGTGGATGCTCCGGCCGCCACTGTAGAGGAGGTCGTGCCGGCGCCTCCGAAGCGCCGGGGCCGCAAGCCGGCGGCTGAGAAGCCTGCACCGCCAGTGCCGCCAACAGCTGCCGAGGCCCCCGTGGATGTGGCTCCGCCTACTCCCTCCACGCCCACGCCCACACCCGCACCTCCACTAGTACCGGCAGCCGCACCTGCTCCAGCACCCGTTCGCGCTGCTCGCGCACCCACGCCGCCCGCTGCGAAAAAGGACCCCACACCCCTCCCGTACCTCCCCCCACTGCGCGAAGTGAACGAAGTCCCCCGGCCGCCGCCGAAGAAGGACAAGAAGCAGGCCGACAGGGAGTTCCGGACGGCTGCGCGGCGCTGGGTGTCCGGCGTTGTGGCGTTGCCCGTGTTCCTGGTGACGTCGTACTACTTGATTGACAGATGTGAGTTGGCCCGATATCCCCCCATCTCCCCTATGAAGTCAAACCCTTTTGAGGCAAGTTCTAATACTTGTTCGCTATCCTCTAGTATTACTCGGAAACGAACAGAAGGTCATCCCCGAATCGATGCGGAAAAAGCCGGAATGAGTACAGGTGCTTAGATCAAAGCGTATATATACCAGAGCGGGAGGTGAAACGGCACACTTGTACATTATTGCAATAAGACTCCCCCATATATCATGTGTTGAATGTCTCCTCATATTTCTCAAATGTTTTCAAATCTATGCACCCCCGTCGACCCCCGCACTCTCATCTCAACGCACTCCCCCGCAGGCGGAACAACCATCTCCCCAACCCAGCCACACGGCGGCCGGGTCCCGCCGGGCACACGCACCTCCCACCGCTGCAGCACCAGGCCCAGCACGGCCTTGACCTGCACGTCAGCCATGAATCTCCCGGGACACGCCGCGCGGCCGTGGCCAAACGCCAGGAACTGCGGGCCGGTGGTCACCAGGCGGGTCTGGCCGATGCCACCCGCGCCGCTGCGCACACACCACCGGAAGGCGTCGAACGTGGCCGCGTCGGCGGAGGGGGTGGTCCCGAGTCCGGCGCGCGGGACGGCGTCGGCGTCCCGGTGGATCCCCCATGCCAGGACCGAGACTACTGCGCCGGCGGGGACTGTCGCGCTGGGGGCCTCGCCGGGGAGGGATGCCGATGGGGCGACCACGCTGCGGACCAGGGCGCGCGCGGTGGGTCCGTGCAGGCGCAGCGACTCGCGGATGGCGCTGTCGGCGAGCCGCAGCTGGGCGGCGGTGGCCAGCGTGCCGCGGGCCGGGCGTGCCGCGGCGGCTGGAAACTCGGCGCGCAGCCGGGCGACAACCGCGGTGTCTGGCGCCGAGGCCACGTCCAGGATGGTGTTTGTCGCGGCGGCGCTGGTCGGCTGGATGGCCGCGGAGCTGAGGAGCAGCATGCGCCGCACAACGTCCGCCAGTGCTGCCGCGGCCTGGCTCTCTGTCTCGGACGCGTGCTGGACCAACCCGTGCAGAACCGTCGTGTCACCGCCGACTCCGGCAGCAAGATCTTCGTAAATCGGCTTGATGAGTTCCGTCACACGCCTAATCAGCGGTCGGACGCGATTTCGCGCGCCGAGAACCACCAGCCACTGCAGCACGCGCGGGGTAGCGTCGATCTGAGCCCCCTTTTCCGAGCACACTTCCAGAATCTCCAGCACGGCCGAGATATACTCTGGCGAATGGGCCAGATCCTCGCCAACGAGGTATCGTGTCGTAGCCCTCGCCACCGCAGCACGCACCACGCGCGCCAAGTCTACTCTCGTCCACGCGCTTCCTCCCGTAACATGCGCCAGCTCGGCGTCCAGCGCCGCCCCGGTCTCGGCCCACACCGCCGACGCGGCAGCCTCCAGCTGGCCAGATGCAACAAGGTATGACCGCACGATATCCACGTGCCAGGCGTCCAGGACTGTGGCTTCAGCAGCGGTGTCGTTGGCGTCGCTGAGGATCCGCCATGTATGTGTCGTGTCACGGAGAGCTTCACGGGCGCCGAGGACCGAGGCCGGCTGTGCGAGCATCCAGCGGATCGCGCTGGGCGGGAGGACTACCACTCCGTTGCGGCTGGGACCGGGGGCGAGGACGGGGGTGTCGCGACGGCAGTACTGTGGAATTATCAAGAAGATGTCAGGCTGTGTTCCGGGGCTGGATAGATGTCGTGGGGAAGGAGACTCACCGTCTCGTACACTTCTCGGAAAAATCCCGCACAGTCGGCCCGGTACGCCCCCCACGCAGCACCACTGATCGTTGTCTTGCCCTTCCGCTCCCGGACGCGGCGCAGTTCTCTCGGGAACTCCAGGGTCCCGCCAGCTCCGCCTGCCACAGCCCTCCAGCACACGAACCCGACGGCAGCCGCCACAGCGGCACTTGTGGCCGCCAGACTCGCCCCCCTAGATCCAGGTGTATCAGCAGGGGTGTTCGACCAGGCGTGTACGGCAGCACGCGTCAGATACGCCACGGTGGCGGCGCCGGCGCTGGTGGTGAGTATGTATCCGCCGGCGGAGGGGGCAGGAGGCGTAGATTTCTTGAGCGGCTGGGTCAGCTGCTGTGCCCAGGGGGCAGCGGAGCATGCCGGATCGGGGTCGGCGTCGGACTCCGGAGATGTCGGGGCCGTGTTGGCCGGTCTGATAGGGAACATGCTGAGGTTTTAGGGCGTTTTCAAGGTCGTATTTGGCGTGGCATTTCGCTAATCACAGCCCCAGTACCGTAGTGAACAACGGAAGGGTTCTTGAATGTCTTATATAAAATGACTGCCCTGAGATATTCGTAACCACCTCAGCAGAATCACACCAGAAAACTCGGCATCCAAATCAGAGGCGACGAGACGCCTGGGAAGTATATTGCACGATGCAGAACGCACACGTATGCCTCAAGCCACCGGAGCAAAAAGTGTTGAGGACTGCAAAACTCTAGCAAAGCCGCGTATCTTAACCGGCAAATTAATGCCCACGTTCCCGCCAACTTCAGCCCACTTCCACGGCCAGCTTTTGCCTCTACCCGTCATTTTTTGTGCTGGAACTTCATTTAGGATCGCCCTGTTGCACTTTCTGCATCGGTATATGAGTGTATATGCCTGGATGCGGAAGAGAAACGAGCCAGAATCTCGGGATGATTACGCCGATTGGGAGTCGCAGTGGTGGGCGGAAGACCCGGCTCCGGCTATTCAGAGCGGAATCTGGGCCACGGTGGGTTCTGGTGACGAACACACGCTGGGAATTGGAGGGGTTTTTGAAGATTCAAGTTTTGTGGACACGGTATGCACGGCGGCTGTTATCTTTCACGAATATATAGAAGGCGGCGGTGGCCTCGTCAGCTCGATGTCTGGTGCAAGATCTGATGGGGATGGCGCACGTGAAATGGCGTTCAATGGAGCGGGTGAACGAGGGTGAAGAAGGGTATGCAAAGCCAGAGTCAAAAAGATTACTCAATGGCATTATTTCCAGGTAAACACCGGGACATTACTCGTTCCGTACATGACAGACACCACTGATACCGAAAGCAGGGTCTAGGCCCAAAGTGGGTATCTCACAGATCCCGCTGTGGGTTGAGGTGAGGTGAAGACACGATACAAGTGATGAAGATACATTAACTAACATACAGGGCGTGATAACAACTTAATAACGACTCGATACCAGTAAACCTCCTCGAAGGTCTCCACTATCCTGAATACCGGCCGGGGCAGGTGGATCCACCACCGAGACTACCGGAGCCGTGCACCGAGCCCACCCGGACCAGAAAGACAGGTGCAGGCGAATGTGCAGACCTCATTCATTGCATGTATCCAGGTTCGGGCTCCAGGCGTGACGTCTCTGTTCCCTTGTTGGTTGCATTTTCCTCACTTCTTAAACGCCCAGTCGAACCACGGCCGCAGCCGGCCCTCGACATTCTTCGCCAGCCGCTCCAGCGGCAGCCGGTCGTCGACATTCTTCACGGCGGAGCGCACGGGCGGCTCGACGCGCTGCATGGTGGTCTTGGTGGCGGGCACAAAGTAGGTGATGTTGCGCTCCCAGCTCGGGGCCCACTTGGCGGTCTGCGAGGCCAGCTGGCGGTCGGAGCCCGGCATGAACATGTACAGCGGCAGCAGGGCGCAGATGCCGGCCACCGAGAAGGTGAGGATCTCGGTGCGGTGCGGGACGGGGACGCGGGGGGGCATGTTGGTGATTTTGGGGGTGGGGGGGAGCTGATGCTGTCTTGATGATGGTTTGTTAGTTGTCGATAAGGCTCTTGTCGAGATAGTCACTTGGATGGACAGATGTAACGAGAGGTTTCTTGACATGCATCTCCAACTCCGAGTGATGGATGAATCGTAAGGAAAGAAGAGATATCTCGTAGACGGACAATGGAATGTATCATCAAGAACACCGCAATGATGTCGTCGATGTCAAGACGCATATGGGATGACGGAGAGCGTACCGGATCAACTGAACAAGAAGACTGCCGTTACTTACGGTTGGAGTAGTATAGGATGATTGAAAATTGGTGTTCCGTGCGTTATACCGAAAGTGCACAGCTCGTCCGCTCATACACGGACACACACAATATCAGATGAAGATATTTGGAGAGTGGGATGGGATGGGTGATGACCGAATGATTGGATAAGACAGATGTAGTCCTGGGAGCAGAAAAAAGGGGGTGGAAGATTTAAGATGTTGGAAGGGGAAGGAAGAGAGAGTGGGAGAGAAAACGGCAGGAAGGCAGGAAATACGGATGGTGTGTGTGACGATGAAGTGGAAGAAGAGGGGGAAGGAGCGAGACGCACAAGAAGGCGGAAGGAGGCAGTCACAGTCAGTCAATCAATCAAAGGCACCCACGGCTTCAAGCGTCAATCGACGCATTAGGGAACAGCCAGTGGCTGGTGTCCATATGACAGCAATCTACAATTTGGGTTTCCGCTGGTGCACGACACAGGTCACCTGCGCAGACATGTACTGTGTACGCGATGATACACGGCCAGAGTATGGCGGCTGCAGTGGTGTGGCGAGTACCGTGGACAGCCGCATGTCCTCGCGGGTGTTGTTTGCCTTTGTTTGGCGTTGGAGTCTGGGGTAACCCCGGACAAAGGATACAGTCGGCCGGCAGTGTGTGGGTTCTCTCGGCGTCTCCCATCGCTGCTCGCCACAGCTTGCTGGAGCTGCCACTGCCGTATCCAGCTGCCTCAGCAGTTCAGGTCGCAGTTCAGGCGTCGTGGTCTCGAGGATGTATATATCACGGCGTCGGCGGTAGTTGGCCGTGTCGTCGTTGGTGGTGGTCGCCGGCCCGTCGCCATTGTGGCCATCGCGGCTCATATCGCCAGAATGTGGCTGTCCGGGTGTGCGCTCTCGATCGTCTCGAGCGGCGGAAGTACAAGCATGCCTGAAACCACTGCCAACCTGTGTAGCACGTATCCCGCCCTCTTCTGCTCCCCCAAGAATTCCTGGGTGCCAGTGCCAACATGAGACCACGCTTCAATGGAAAGAGGGTATGTCAGCTGCGGGGGAAGCCACACACACACACACATACATCTTACACGCAAACTCGCACACACATGCCGTACGCACACATAATGCTCACGCCAGACACCCAGACCAAGGCGAGAGAAGCCCCAAAAGCCAAAATTGGCCAGCCCAGTCACACACACACACACAGCCTTCTCCCACAGGCCAAGTACATCCGTCTCGGCAGCCGTGTTATTGTATGCTAAGTGCGTGTGTGTGTGTGTGATGCCACCACCTCGCATTGCCTAATCCGTATTGCTGCATTCTCCAAAAACCACACACATCAGCCTGTCTTGTACCTTTATATACAATCTAGAGCACAGACATACATACACTCAGCACCTCCCGCCTGAATGATCCCCGTACAGTGGTATCCCCCCCGTCCAATCACGTATGCAGCATCATTCGGAGAAACGCAGGAATAAGGGTTTGTGTGTGTGTGTGTGTGTGTGGTGTGGCCCGACAGTGTGTACACGGTCCTCGCCGTTCTCTGTTCTCCTTCTCCAAAATCCAAAAGCTGTCTCTGGAAGGGGTGATGCGGCTGTACAGTGTGTCGGGACTGTATAGACACAAACTCGCAGAAAAGGGTGGTGTATCAAGTAAGCAGTATATCGCACCTTCTCTTTCTCCTATCGAGTCATCCCCGGGTATCAGGTACATTGGGTGCGTGGTGGTGGGAAAAGTCCTCGAACAAATGTCTACCCCAAATTCGGCCGCCCAATTTCCCAGTATCTGAAACGCCGCTGTGCTATTGATCCCGCCGACACCACGCCACACGTACCGTGTCGCGTGCTGGGCCCAGTCCCGCCGAGTGACTGCCTGTGTGTCGCGCCGCCATTCTGCACATGCGACACAGAGTGCTCTCAGGCGACAGGCACATCATTGCCGCCATATCCCACACGGCAACGAGTCCGGAAACCATCGCGGTTCCTTACGCGCCAGTGACAGTATCTGCCCAGTTGCCCAATTCAGGCACGTACTCAGTACAGCTCGCCCAGTCCTCATCATCCCCCCAAAGCCCAAGCGTGCCATGTCGTTCCTTCCGTTCGACTCCCTACCCCAGTCCACTAAAAGCCCGCCAGAGTCAGTGGGTCTGGCTTTCCCCACTTCCCCAGACGGAAGGAGCTGGGGCGGGCGAGTTGTTAGTCTGAGAATAGTATCTTTGCCTAGTAACTGCCCGCAAAGGAGTACTTGCACTTACCCCATATTTTTCCATGGGCAGAACGGGTGGGCCTAGCCTGAAGGAAACAAAGCTGTTGTTGTTCGCATGCTCTCCCATCTGCGACTTTTATTCAATCTGGCTGGTCCTCCATTTTTCCCCCGTGCTATAAAGTACACAGAGACTACGCCCCGCATTTCGTCCTCTCTCTGTTTTTGCCAGTTCACCATCTCCACGTCGACTCCACTTTCTCAGTTGCACCCATATTCATACACGACATTTCATTTCGCCCAGTTACTTATCAACCACCTGTGTTTAGATAGGTCGCTAGCTTAATTGGCGATATCGAGACCTTTTCGAGTTGGTTCTTTTTTTTTTTCTTCTTTTTTTTGGCTGTTCTCCCCGGTCGTACCTGCGTGCAGTGGACCACCCAGCCCTAGTAGTCCCGCCCATTTTCGCGTGTCCGCGTGGTCCCGGTGCACGCCGCCAGAAGCCGCCGAAATCGCCTCAGCGCCCGCGCATCACTTGTCCTCCTGCCGCTGGTTGCGGTTTACGAGCTCCCGACACTGCCGGAAACTCTCCAAACCGGCCCGGGAGTATGCCTCGGAGTCTTCAGTCTCCCCAACTCCCCGGCCTCGTTTCTCTTCGCCAACAATCCCCCTGTTCCTTCACGACCACCGGTTCCCGTAAACCCAACAGCAGCAGTATCCCTCCCAGCTATCCAACGCATCCCGCAAATGGGTCCCTTGAGTCTGTTCCAAGCTCACAAAATGCGGGGGTGGAGTCCCCTCCCCCTGCCCCGTACCCGCGATCGCCAATCTTATCAGCTGAATTCATAATACCTATCTATCTACGATCGCGAGCGGGTTCCTTTTTTTTCTTCTGTATATGTAGTTCTGATAGTGGGTTCTCTTCTCTTTTTTTTGTCTATCTCGTGTCTGGTGATATGCAGTCCGTCCTAGACCGAGAGCAACGCCAACCAAAAGTCGAGACACAACGTGGGAATGGGCCTGCCAAGGCACATTCCACCTCCTTCCACGAAATCCACATTCCAGCAGGCCTGGCTCTCACAATTTCTTTGTTTCCAAAAGCCCAACCCTAATGCACCCTAACCTTCCACCTTGGCCACAACTCACAGTCAACATCACTTCAGCTTCTCTCATGGTTCAGCAAAGGTATGAACTCAAATCATTTGCTGGCTAGACCTGACCTCCCAACCGATGAAATGCCATCTCGTCGGGTATGTAGTCGGTCGCGTAATATATCATAACTTTCATGTCCGAACAAAGCACAATCCGCCGGTTCTTCAACATTTTGGTGAACCAAACATCCCGTAAACCATCAGTCCGAAGAAAAGAAAAAAACAAACCCCCCAGAACAGAAACAACAAGTATCCTTCATATATAAATGACTTATAAATGACAAGAGTTCTGTATCAAATATCGATATAGCCATTATTCCCCAGCCCAGGGGCTGTTGTTGCTATCAACAGCTACCAATTTTCCTTTTCGTGCAACAGCTGCATCTACTTGCTCTCGGCCACCGGAGCAGGAGTGACACCAGCAGCCGCACCGGCCTTCTCCGCGGGGAGCTCGGGGGTTCCGCGCTCCTCGTCGGTAGTCGAGACCGAGGCGGCATCATCATCGATAACCTTGCGGCCAAGCTCGTCCTGAACTCCGGCAACAGCGTGCTCGAAAGCACGGCCACGCTTCTCGGGTCCGAGCATGGTGGTGACAGCCACTCCGGTGGCGATGATGGCGGTGGCAATGCCCATGACGGGGCCGTAAGCCTCAACGCGCTTGCCCGAACTGGAGTTTACAAAGTTGGACTCGGCGAGGGCGTTGACAATCTGGGCCGACGGCGACGAGATCATGTTACCAACCTGGTAAGTGACACCGGGGAAAGTCGAGCGGAAAGCGGGCGGCGACAGCTCGTTGAGGTGGATGGGAACGACACCCCAGGCACCCTGCACAAAGAACTGCATGAAGAAACCGGAAGCGCTGAGGGAGTTCTCGTGGGTGGGGAGAATCCACGCAGGGATCAGGATGCCGGAAATCAGGGCCGAGATGATGATGGCCCGGCGACGGCCGATAAACTGCGACGAGTATCCGATAATGGTTCCACCAACGCAGGCACCGGTCTTCATGATGATCGACGCACGCGAAGCTCCCGAGTTGTTCAACTCCTTCTGGCGCAGCATGAAGGTGGTGTAGGAATCTTGCGAGGTGTGCGAGTAGAAGTTGAACTGTCAATGATGGTTGTGTTAGCGAAAAGCCTCCAATTCGACATCTTTGAGGCCATCGCCTCGATGGAGTCACTCACCCAGGTCATGAGGATGACGCAGTAGACGGCCATCTTCCACTCGTGCTTGAGCATGCCCTTGAAGTCATGCCAGAACGACTTGATGGTAGAGGCCTTGCGGCCGAGGGCCTTGGCCTCGAGGAACTGCTGAGACTCGGGGAGAACAGCGCGAATCAGGCCTACAGCAATAGAGAAGGCAGCTACAGAAGGGTCGTAGCGTTAGTAGTGTGTTTCTCGCAATCACTCCACATTCGTCAATAAGAGGAGTTGATATATACGTACCACCAACCCAGAAGAGGATATCCCACGACTCGACCGAGCCTCCAACACCGAGGTTGGCGCAGGCAGCCAGGACGTAGCCCAGAGAGTAGCCCTGCTGCAGGATACCCGACATCAGACCGCGGGCGCTGTTGGGGCAATGCTCCAGAGCAGTGGCCACAGCCGAGCCGTACACGCCACCCATGAACAGGCCGAACAAGCTGCGCACAGCCAGAAACTGCTCAAAGGTCTTGCAGTAGATGGTGGCAATCTGGAGGAGACCGAGAACGATCATGTTGCACACCATGGGCCACTTGCGGCCCCACTTGTCGCCGGGAAGACCGAACAGCGCGGCACCGACGGAGCGGAGGAGCAGAGTCAGGGTGATGGCCGAGGTGATGTCGGTCTTGGAGCGCTCAAAGTGGCCGGCCAGCTTGACGGTCTGGATCGACAAGGCGTGGAAGTCGAAGGCGTCGGCCGTCCACGCCATCAGGCCCACCATGAAGAACAGCCAGCTGCGGGCGTTGAGCTCGGCGGCCAGCGAGAACGGGTTCCGCACCGGGTCCGGATCGTGCCATTCGCAGTGGGTTTCTCCCTGGTCGTTGATCACCACCACGCGCTGCTTCCAGATGAACAGATCCTTCAGCGCCTGCTTGGCCGTGGGGATTACACCCTTGGCAAGGGGATCAGCCTGTTCGACTGCCATTGTGTGTCTCTCTCTTTTGCTTTCTTGTGTGTGACAGACTGGTCGTGGAGGAAGACCAACAAAGGGCGACGTGACAGCAACGAGGAAAAGGGGGAGTGGGTGGAGGAATGAAGGACACGGTTGAAAAGGAGAAGAAGGCGGAAGCGTAGAAAAGGAAGAAGAGCGGAGAAATAGGGGAGATGCTGTGACGAGTCAAGACTGGCTGGAGGAAAAAGACGAAACCGGGACCAACTAGATCGAAGAGGCGGCGGCCAGCGGACTTAAATAATTCTTGGTTCAAGTCTGTGTCTTGCCCGTTTCTGCTGCTACGTGATGTCTCAAAGGTTTCTCTAAGGGGCAATCACGCAAAAGAAGAGCCAAGCACCTTCCCCAGGCTGTCTTCATTGAGTCCTCTTCCGGTCGTTCCTTCTACCCCGTGGGGTGGTGGCAGTCGAATGAATGAGGAGAACCTTGTCACAAATGGGGAAAGAGGCAAGGTCTAGATGAGGGAGGAGCGGACGAGGGGAGGGAAAGAAGCCAACGGGGAAAGAGGTGTATGTAAGTGGAGTGCAGGGGAGTGGAAAGGAGGGATGAAGAGGCAAAAGAGGCAAAAGAGGAAGGGGGAAGGAGTGGGTGCAGGAAAGAATGAGAGGGTCTCTCTTTCCCAAGCAAGGAGGTGGAGGAAAAGGGCCAGGAAGGTACGGCGGTGAAAGGCTTCTGATCTGGCCGGAGAGAAGGAGCCCAGAAGCAGTATACTGTACAGTACACGCAGCTTAAGGGCTCACATTACCTGGACATATTACACAAGGTAGCAATCTGAGGGTTAGAAGAAAGCCGGACACAAAGCTGCGGGCGGGCTAGTTACAAAGCGTGTGTTCGCCGTGCGTGCCTGCGATTCCATTCGTTGGCTGTCTCGCCTCGATAACAATGTCTCACTCAGTCGCACTTCGTTCTCCCCCTCCGATGGCCGATCACAGCAGTCATTCGCAAGTGCCAGAGAACCCACACCATGACGGCCATGTTGTGCAATGTCACAGTCAGTCATTCACGGGCTGGCGCTGGTTCACGCTGACGTTACGATATACGCTACATGGCGGCTCAGGAGTGTGTGTGTGTGTGTGTGTGTGTGTGTGTGTGTGTGTGTGTGTGTGTCTGTGTTTCTCTCGGTACCGCCGAACCCATGGTATCTGTTTATATTGTCTCCCACATCGTCTTTTCGTCTCAGTGAAGTCTCGCTGTCCGCCCGTCGTTGCGTCCTCACTCCCTCTTCTTTTTGTCGTGTTTCTTCTCTGGCCGCTTCTTCTATCCCCACTCCTTTTCACTTCTTTCGTTTTCACTTAGCCTCAACACACCCCCCGTCCATGTCCCTCCGTATAAGTGCTCGGCTATGGTGTTCTTTTTTTTTCTCGTTTCTCGTTTGCTCTAACGCTCACACCCCCAAATACCCACACAAGAACGTCCGTTGCACACCGACGGCTTCCTGTCTGCTTCTCCCCACACACCCCTTCCACCAACAACCCTCTTTCTCTTCCTCTGTTCCGCTCTCTCTCTCCAACACTCCTTCTCCCAGCCTGTTCGTCGATGCATCCATGCACCACGATAATTATTCGTAGCTTCGTCTACACTTGGCAAGCTTGAGGACGAGTGTAAAAAAATGCTACGAATACAACGCTTCTTCCCGTTAACTCCCGGCCGTGATGTCTGGGTGATAGCGCGCGCTGCTTCGTGTGTCCCGGGACTTGGGACGGCTCTTGAAACGCTGGGATGCTGCTATCCTGTCGAGTAATCGTCAACTTCGTCCCAGGTGGCGAAATTATTTCTAGGAGGCGAGGGCAGCGTGAAGAACTGCAACCTCAAGCGGGTATCTGACCATGTCACGGTCGTTTGTGATGGCCTATATTTAGAGATCTGTCGAGAGAAAGAAGAAGGAAGGTAGTCTGTTTATCAATCATGCGCAGCTTTTCTCGAAGGCTTCTTCTCTTGCCCGACGCGGAAAGTCCATCTTGTATATGTAGCTAGCGATAGTGGCTGGCGGGAGTGATTTATATATAGAGACAAAATAAATTAAGGTCTGCATTTGCAAATAACCTGCTTGTGATCTAGGGAACCAATATTGGCCGCGTTTGCCTGCTTCTAGGGTTTTGTGGTGGTATCATCGGGGTGTGGTGGCCCTCCAGTGATCCAACCACCCACACACGGCATTTATCTTTCGTTCCGTCTCTCTCTCTCTCCCCGCCTCAATATAACTGGGGGAGAGTGAGACCGAGATAACCTCTACAACCCTGTCCACTCAACAATACGGCCAATCTGCCCTCATCTGACTGGCCATGTGCACAGGTTGGCTACCAGAGCACGGCAGACAGCGTTGCAAAGAAGGATTCACCCCGGAAATACTAGGAGAATTGTCTCCAATTTTTTCTTTCTTTCTCTTCTCTCGTGTCATCTCGTCCGCTCTTTTTCCGTGTGTCTGGGTTACGCTCCCTCCATATTGAGTCGGGTAGGTCTTAGCAACCGAACGGCCAGAGGCAGAAATAAATGGCTGGAGGAAAAGAAAATCCGCATCCGGAGTATAACAACAAGCACACCTTGTGCAAAGGTCCCCAGATCATCCCCACTTTGAGCCCATCTGCCGTATTACACCCGTTCCCGCCGTGCTCGACTCACATGAATACCGAGGGTGAAAAGAAAGGCAAGCGGTTTTTTTAAGGTTGAAACTTTGTTTTCTGCGGGTTTCTTAGGCCCGGCATTCGCCTGGTTAATTCAAACGTCAAAGAAGCACACACTTCGACTCTAAGCCCTGCGAGGCCCAGTTATCACTTCCCGTTTATATGTGTTTATGTAAAAAGGGATAAGTGAGACTTCGTGATATCTTCACATTCACACTCAACTTGCGCCCCTTTTTTTTCTTCACTTACACGCATTGGGATTTTTTCTTCGTCTGTCGTTGTAAAGTCTCGGCGCGGCTCAACAAGCTGGTGTGATCGAATAGGTGCTAGCTCGCTTGGCGACGATCCGGCCAAGAAGTCAATCCCGCGAAGCCAAGTTTCTTGTTTCCCTTGTCTGGCTTGCTTGTGTGTGTGCGAAGGAAAATAAAAATAATAAAATTAGAAAAAAAAAACTTGAAAAATTAGAAAAATTAGAAAGAAAAAAAAAAGGGGGAAAGAGGGGGGGAAAGAGTTGGCTGTCTGGCTATCGTGTGTGGAACAGGGCGAAAGCCACCGCAAAAACAACGATACGCCGCGATCGAGATCGACGATGAACGACCGCCAGTTTAGGGAAACACATTAGCTTCTTCTTTTTTTTCCAACTGGGTATTAGAGCGTTTAGCTCTTTCGGCGAATTTTGTCTAACCGGGTACATATGTTTCAGGGCGCTGTGCGAAAAAAGAGGTTCTTCAAGGTAGTGGATAAACAGAGCGGCGGCGCAGTAATATAATGATTGACCAGGGGAAAAAACCCCCCTTTGAGAACGGGATCGATCAGGGAAGCAGCATCGTTTGGTTCACAGCCAAGCAAAAAAGAAGAAACGCAGAACAAGCAAGCCAAGACGACAGGTGCAAGAACAAGAGCACAGGTGGCGGGAAGGTCGTGCTACTTATGTTTCTTCCAGAGCCTCTTCCCCCTCGTCTCTATATGTCTTGGATATACATCATATACATCTCCGGAAAGACGCGACGGCTTTTTTACGGAGGCACACGAGAATGAATGTGCGTCTGCCAAAGTTGCTCGCCATGGCCGAGATAGGAAGCTGGCAGGCTGATTAAACGGGCCCGTGGTGGGTGGAAAAGGAAGCAACTGGCGATATGTCTGTACAGATGAGAGCCGGCTGACCTGTAAGAAACATCTCGCCAGTTCTGGGCTATGGACAGACTCGATTTGTGGGTAGCCCAACTGCATGTACTTGAGATCCTCACTCCCTCCCACGCCCGCCTCCGCAGTCCAACCCCGGCCGAAACTCGGTGGTCGCTGTGAATATGCCGTTTCTTTCCACTGTAACTTGCAGCCACATATGGGCCAGCCAAACGTGTATATTACCCTGCCTCCCAGCATAGTCCCACCACATACGTGTATCAACCAGCCCGTCCCACACAACCAGATTTGCAAGTCACGTTCTGGTCACCACTGCCACACCGTTTCGGCGGTAACTCGTCAGTACAACGTGCATTATCGCGGAGCACAGCGTAGCTTCTCCCCCACCAAGTCTCAAGAGTTCAACCCCGACTCGCCGTCTGTGTTGATTCCTCCGTCTCCCTTGCCGGGAGATACACTTACAGCGTACGTTTGGCTAGCCCTCAGTCGTCAGCTTCTCCGGGCCGTCGGAGGGAGAAGGGGGCTTTTTGGACAAAAAAAAACACAACCACTAACGCAAAGAACATGCAACGGTCAAGCGCCTTGGTGGCCCTCATCCGCCTCGGCGAAATTTCTTGGGGGAGAGCGGAGCCGAACGCCAAAAATGTCACCCTCATTGCGGGGCCTAGTCCAGGTTTGACTAGGCCCGGCATGTTAAGTTTTCCATCGGTTGGTGTGAAATGATACTTGACTCCTTGACTAGCGATTCGTAGTCCAGACAATGCATTCTGGTGGTCTTCGTGTCCATAGCTCACGACTCACGATGGTCGTTCCAGTCATGGCAGACTCCCGAGTCTCTCGTAAACTCTTGTTGTCACTTGGCTCACCGTCTGTAGATGTTCGTTTATCTCCAGCCACCACAGCAAATCACCAACTGCATGTACTGAACAGTACTATATACACATAGACCGGCGGATGGATGCATACGAGCACAACAGACGACAAAATTAGGCATTTAGAACTGGAGTCCGGGCACGCGATGCCAAGCAGTTGCATTAGCCCGCAGCAGCAAGGCCACATTCGGAAGAAAATCAGAGACACTACGATATGTGCTGCCATCCATTCGTCAGGATATGAGGACAGCAAGGTCTTTTTGCAGCTTGCAAACAGATCGTCGCACCACCTTCTTGTATGTGGACAAGATTCCATCATCCCTACCCCTAACCTTTCCCCTCACGAGAAGGTTAAATCAAACAAGAAAACAAGAAGGCAAAATCCGGCCCTGCGGGCGTATCTTGGGCTGCTAGCTAGCCTAGGTCTGACCGCTTTTTTTTTTTTTTTTTTCTTTCTTTCTTTCTCCAACCCCCGTTGGAATGTATCATGATGGCTAGTTATATGATGCTTCTAAACGGTCCGTTTACAGGGAATGAACATTCTAGGTTGATTTAGAGCTAATATAAGCGTATTCCCTAACCGTCGGTTAGTGGTCAGCAACCCCCAAAGGTCCCCGTAAAAAAGAGCACCAGAGGAGAAGAAAAGAAGAGCAAGCATAGCAGTCAACAACCAGAACGGAAAACTAACCTGTGCTGCGTTCCCTGTAATAGAAAGAAAACAAATCTCCGTCAAATCTTACCAGGTTGGGCCTGGCTGGCCCTGTGGGATGCCCGCTATCAGACGCGTATTGTGGGAAACGAAACTGGCTGTTTTGCCGCAGCCCGTTTCAGCTCACGTTCACTTACAGCTGTTAAGCATAAGTGGCAATTGTCGTCTTTCAAGCTTTATTTTCACCAAAGGCCGTGATAGGGGCAAAATGCTTCAAATGTCAAGAGATCTTGCGCGGGCATGTTGTAATCTCTTATGAATCTAAAGGGGCGCCGCGCCCCGATAAAAGCTTATTCGACGAATATCAGACCATCACTGCATTTCAATAATTGGAAGTTACGGATAAGCGCATATCGTCATTGCGAGGAAGGCGCGAACGACTTGGGTTTCACCAGCAGGAGCGCCAAAAGCCCTATGCCCTGCTGCCCTATCCCACATATCCGAGAGGCCAAATAATCAATCCTTTTTCCCTCTTCTTCTTCTTCTTCTTTTTCTATCTCCATATCTTCTTATCTCTGTACTAAGTTAAAACATCTTCCCATCCAGCAGCATCCGCTCGCCCGTGTTCCAGGGATTCGGCCTTCGGATGCCGAACTTCGTCCCCCTCTAGCAAGGATTCTGCAGCAAACCCCCGGTCTCGTCTCGGACGCCAGTCCGTGTAAGTGAAAGGTGGATGAGGCTATTCGCACCAGAAAAAGCTAACAGCACCTAACAGAAGCCAGCCCTTCCCATCCTTTTGCCTACATAATCTAATCTGCGGTGCTTCTATGGGGGTTTTGCGGTCCCGCCAAGGCGCTTCTTGCGAGGAGGCTCAACAACGTCGACGACACGTCCCCATATTGCCATGACCAGTAGTAGCTTCTTTGGCCGCGCCCACTGTCTCCATATGACAACGACATATAGGAAAGAGGTGCGTGAATCACCGATACATCAAGTGCACGTGAACCAGGCTCATCAAGTGATAACAGTTCGCAGCCAGAGCCAATCACTTGCTCTTCTACAGTCGTGTTTGTCATGTCCGAGTATGGAGTTCCCGGTACTGTGCAATGCAGATAACCACCGCCGTACGCCACCTTGGTCACGTCCTCCCAGGCCCTCAGCTCTCTACCACTACCCCAGCACCGGTCCATTCGGACGGCCGATTGAAATCAACCTCCCTCGTCTCGTCTCGCCCCGTCTCCAACTTGCCGGTGGTTTACTAACGATCCTTCTTCTCCACACACACCCTCAATCTCACGCACACTTCTCCGTTCTCTCTCTCTCCTCACGAAGTTCCCTCTCCCCCTCATTTCGTATAATGCCCAACGAGCGTCACATCCAACACCACTCCCGCAGCTCTCGTCCCGACTTCTTCTCGTCGGTCCCGGGCCGTTCTCGTCAGGTGGCTTGAGGATGACCAGGGATCGATGTTGTATGCAAGGCCTTGGCCGTGAGAGCCGCCGTAAATTGCTTGACCAAATGGGTGTGCATGTTATGAATCGATCTCTTGTCTGTTCTTGTGTCTTTGGCAAGCCAGCAACGAAATAATGGCCAAGAGAAAGGGGCTGTAACCCAAGTGGGTTAGCCACCGGTAATGAGGAGATCGAATCGGAGGGGGTGTGTGCGTGGCACAACACGGGCCCCGTTAGGCGGTGCGGACCACCGCTCCAAGTCGAGGGCGTACGTCCGTATCAGGATTATGCTTCCGGAACCATGATGTGGCTCCACCCAAGTTACGGTGTGCTTCCATACAGCCAACCTAACTCAGAGGCGACTTTGGTTCCGTGTATCGGCGTCTAATTGTAGCCAGCACGATGTCCAAAAGCCGCCTCCGAGAAGGCCACCCTCCAATAACGCAGCGTCCTCTCCTCCATTCACCCTGCAATACTGGATCCCAGTTCCTCTTCATAATAGCAAACCGCAACGGGCGTCCGGGGGGGCAGGCATGATAAAGTGGGATCATGAAATCACTCGCCACGGGTGCAGGGTTAACACACGAATCCTTCGCTGGCAAAAAGGCTTTTTGATCCTTTTTTTGTCTGTCCAATAATCCTGTCAAACCCCGGGTTTTGCGTGCTCTGGCTCTCTCCGTCTCTCTCTCTCCCTCTCGTATAATCATCCCCCTTTCCCTCCCCGTCCTTGTTCCATGTATTCCATCACTCGTGGGCCATACGAATATCAGCCAGCGTCGCATTCGACGGCCAGAACCCCGCCCAACAGACCACCGGCCGGCTTATACGATTCCCCAGACCGCAAATCTCCACTAAATACTATCCCTCCATGAAGCCAAATGACTGCTCTATCATGTCTTTATGAAGATCCATTATCTACCCATCATCACCTGACAACCAATCTAGTTTTGCGAATGAACTTACAGGGGAACTTGCGCAGCTCTTCATATCTAGGAGCAAGGTCAAGTCTTGCTAGTATGTGGAGTGGGGAGTGAATGTGATGTCTGGACAATCCACACCTCACTTACATACCAAGCCGCCTTCTTCACACCCATTCACATCGCCATTCCGAGGCAACTTGCAAAGAATACAACAGCATGCAAAGAGAGCATAACGGTGCTGATGTGGCTTCATCTGCATGAATAGCACAAGATAATTACTAGAGTCCTGTTCCCCGTTACGCTACACTACCGCTAGCACCTTACCAGCAACCCCTTGCCTATATCCCAACTCTGTTTGGGTCGATATACTAGGGGGTGCGCCAGCGTCTCTCGCCATGTGGGAGTTGCTAGTCCCAAGATCTGGTGAGCCGCAACACAATGATCTTGAGTCGTCCCCTTCCCCGCACGGTCAATGTCTGGTGAGCCTTCGTTTTGGGAGAAAGTTTGCACTCTTCCTGGAATATTGCGCTGCCAACCCTAGCTTGAAGAGGGAACTTTGTTTCTTTCTCCCACCTTACGTGTGCTCCCCCCCCGGACGGCGGGTTACAAGGTTAGTGATCGCTGTTGTTGTTCAAGGGACCACGACTACTCACTTTCCATGCCCAGGTCTCTTTAGGTACGGCTGTTCTCGTGCAGTCTCTGTCTACAAAGCACTGTGGAAATACCGGCCCAGAGATGCCGATTTGCAGATCACATAGGAGCCTCAAGGCCCGCTCAACACACTATGTGACGAAGCGAGAGCCCTCTGAACCCCATTCTAGCCACTAAAGACCTGCCGCTAACCCTCCACCGCCCTCTGTATATTCTTCCTGTCCCTCCTCTGTTTTTCTCTCCTTCTGTTTGACTACTACGCCCCCCCAGTCACTAGTCCAAACTGACTCTCCCCCCAACGCCTAGAATCGATTCCGAAAGTGTCTCCACGGTGATATATAAAGGTAAAACCTAACAGCTAGACCCATAACACAGATGATATCCATAATAGAGCCGCAAAAGATTTATGCGCTCGCTTTACCGGGGGGGCCACCACGGTACTGGTCCGCGGAGGGGGGGCGGGGGCGTGCGTATTTCAACGAGAGTGGGGACCAAGAGAGTTGTGTTGCTGGCGGAGGCACAGAATGGAGCGCAAATTTTCACCGGCCGGGTTCGTGCTCAAAATCACGACGTTTTAGGAAACTCCGCGGTTGGTCGGAAGCTAGGTACGCACGTACAGTACTGTACTGTACAGTATACGTATGTATAACAAGCAGTCGGAGAGAAGAGTCCACAACCGGGATACCTTCAACCACGTCTGGTACTCGTATGTGAGTCTCTTCCAGAGGTCATATGGACAGTGGTGTCGCGTGCACCGGTCAGCACATGTCTCCATGAGGAGGTCAAAACCCGGAGTCCCTGGTGGTGTAAGTAAGAGGTCTGCTCAGACGGGAGTCCGTAAGCGACTTGTCAGCGTCTGCATTCTCCGGCCCTCCCGAGATACACCCGCGAAGAGCGCAAGTGAGTGAGCAAGTGAGCTTTGACGCGAGCGAGCAGGCCAGCGAGAAGTGGCAAAGAGCCCCGGGGCAACATTCCCTCCCTCTTCTTGGGGGGTTTCATTTCCAACGACCTATACGGACACCCCCCACAGCTGCAGGCTCAGTGCGCTCGTCCCGTTATCGCCCGTCAACGCCGGATCGTTCGTCGCGTCCTCGCTTGGCCCCAGACCTTGCAGCCGGTTGGAAGTTACCAACCCGCCTGCGTGCGTGAGCGTGAGTCTCGCGTAAACACACAAGAGAACAGCAACGAGAATGCCACGGGAGCGAGCGTCCTTGGCCCTGTCTTGATGCTCCCTGTCAAGACAATATTTCGGAACACGCGCGTGAGGAGAGCGGATGGGACTCGTTTATTAGAGGCTTGAGCTTGCGAGGTGGTTGAATTGGAGAAATAGGGGGTGTGTATATGTGTGTGAGCTGGGGAAATGGAGTAACGATGTAGGTAAGTATGCCGGTCGGTTGCTCTGTGCTTGCGTGAGGAGATGCTCCGGCGGCGAATCCTAAACCTTACAAGCCCCGGCCGCCGGTACCAAGACGCCCAGCCGGAGGCTCCCGGGACGGTAGGTAACTGGACGCAGCGCGCTGGCGCGTTGGGTGTAAGCCGACTTACCAGGACCAGGAAACACTGGACAACACGGAACCAGCGAGGGGCGTGTGTGAGAGAAGAGTCCATCGATTCCTCTCGCTTGCATCGCGGACTGATATCGAAGCATCCGTATGAATGGAGTCTCGTCCCAATCCCCCCCAGTGTAGAATCTGCTGGGTTTCCCCATTCCCCCGCAAGTCTGGGGAAACATGCACCGGAGATGTTCCTTCATGGCGTTCTTCCAAGGCTTTTTCGTTTTTGGAAGGGGGCCATCCGAAGCTAGGGAATCAAGCACAACACGCAAAAGGACTGGAGAGCAGTGGGTTCAGCCACTCACTTCCCACATCCATCGCGCGTGTGTTCCCCCGGAAATCCTTCTGGTCGGAAGCCTAGCCATCGTTCGTTATGGCGTGGTTCAGTCGTTCTCATGTAGGCCTGGCTACACGAACAGCATTCTGGAAAAGAAAAATAGAAGATGGTTCCTGTATTAAACGTGTTAGTATTTTGCACTGCATTTCCGGGGTCCGGGGTAACTCATCAGGGGGGAAACTATGTCCTATTCTTACTCCCTCCACATCCAGTTCAACAGGTTTTGTTACGTACCTTTGCATGTTGAGGTTATCTAGACGCCCTGGCCTAGGGCTTGGTATCTTCCTCAAAACTGCCCTTCCCGCAATCAACTCTCTCCTTTTCTTCTGCTTCGTTCTCTCAATCACGCTTCAAAAGGCGCCCCCCCCCCTCTTTCTCTCTCTCTCTCCCTCCCCACAGATTAAACACCCTCCCTATTCGCCTCCCCATGGGGTCTTCATGTAACCCTGTCATCTAGATCCAACAGTGTCGAAAGTTCCGGGTTGTGGAATGGGTGCTGGTGCCCGGAGCGGAGCATGGTAGCATCCAGCCTCCGGTGAAATTAAATTGATAAAAAGGAAGGATGTGTTATAGAATGGTCCGGACGCCTATCTCCCTCCGGCATTTCCCGGTGTCCGGAGTACGCCAAGGCAATGAAAAAAAATGAAATCATGGCAAGGTTGTATTGGTGCAAAACGAATGCAAGTAAGAGAAAGCATTAGGATGGACGAAAGGTGTGCTGCTGGGCGGTAAGAGGAATTCTCGAAACCGATCGGACGTTCAAGCGGACGAAACGGCGGAGAGACACGAGACTGTTGGGGAAAGGCTTTTCTGGTGACTCCCGATAGCATGCGCAAGATGTTAGAACGGCAGTTGCGGAATAGGCCCCGAGACTTGGCGCAAACGGGAATGGGCCCGGAGCCGATATCTGTGCTGGATGGCATCAGACCTGCAGCTCTGCTCCAGACTGAAAGAACCCCGCGCTCGACCCATTTGGCGTCCCCGGATTGCATTAGATCTCACTTACCCACTGACTCTCATCTTCCATCCTCTCACCCACATGTCTCCAGTCTCGTCAACTCACTCGTCCGCGCGCGCACACAGCCAGTGCCCTCCGCTCTAAGCATCATCTTTCATCGCCATCGGGCTGCGGCTCCGGCTATGGCTCCGGCGACGCCCGCCACCGCCGCCGCCGCCGCCGCGACCGCTGCGCGGGGCACCGCGGTTGTTGAGCACCTTTCCAGGCGGCGGGCGCACAAACGCAAAGTCCACGTGGATGGTCTGGTCCAGCAGCTTGGTGCCGTCGGCGCCGTCGATGGCAGCGCGCGCCTCGTCGAGCGTAGCATATTCTATCAAGGCGTATCCCTACACATTACCGAAGACGCCGACAGTCGTTAGTCCGCATACTCTCTCTGGTGGCTCTGCACGAGCCATGCCACCCCCGCACTCACCTTGACATAGCCGCTGCGGCGGTCCAAGTTCAGGTGCAGATTCTTAATATCGCCGAACTCGCCGAACAGCTCCTGCAGGGCCTCCTCGTCCGCCTCCTCGTGGATGTTGGTCACGATGAGGATCCATCCTTCAATCGAGCGCACCGCCGTCGCGCGCGCGTGGGTCAGCGGGCTCGTGGAATCTGCGGCGCCCTTGATCGACACCGATGTGGCGGCCGCGGGAGCTTCGGTGGTTGGAGCTTCGGTGACGACTTCGGCGGCCGGAGCCGGGGGCGGCGAGCCGCCATCAACATCCATTGCTGTATCAGCCATCATTCGTATCTTCTTGAGAGAGGTTGGTGGGAGAGAACGAGAGAAAGATAGATTTGTTGGGTTCGTCGTCGGGAGAAGGTTGAGATAGGGACGGTGGATTAGAGAAAGGTTGATGTTTGTTTTTTTCAGGCAGTCAAGGCAAAAGAATAAGTTACACACACAATAAATACATGAGCTGTAGGTTTGTGATTGTGCTTATGTTGGCCTTTTGTTATACTGTCGTTGTTAGAGACTGAGGTTATTAACCTTGAATTTCTCGGCCAATTCAGACCCCACTATAATGCTGTGGGTTATGTAAGCTTGGGGTTAGGGTTGCGTTTTGCTAGCTGACACTTAAGGCCTTTATGGACGAATGTGATGGGGAGCAGACATTCCCTTAGCAAAAATAGACCGTATGTCCCTGGCCTCTTCATGAAGGAACATCATATACACCAAGTCGAGAGAGCTCCAAATTTTATCATCATGCAGAATTCACGGCAGCAGAATGTGAGAGTGAGAAAATCAACCTTATATATAAGATACAGAAACATCATCCTAATCAACACATGAAAAAGAGCCCGTGAAGCAAAAAACAGGAACCACGCCAATAGTTCTCCAGAAGACACAAAAAAAAACGGAAAGGTACAATCCTCTTGTAGGAACACCGCTCGACAATCTTGGACATCGTGGATGCATGCCATAGATACAAAGGGACTGGGAGTATCGTGAAATACCACCGGACAGACAGAACTACTCGAGGGCGGCTAAAAGAGGTAGCCGAGCTCGAGTGAAAACAAAAATGAAAGGTGTCTTTGGTGTCTTTCTCCCCATTGAGAAATTACAAAAAAGACAGAGAAGAATGAACGCCGGGCGGATGCGCGAGGCGCGACCACCCCGATCACCAGAAGCACAGCATCGGCAGCTTACAGAGATGCGACGACTTTTAGTCTCTCCACTCCTGGCCGCCCTTCAAACCCGCGATGGGGCTAGACTCGTTGTGCGACGACGGCAGCCCCGAGTCGCTATCATCGTCATCGTCGAGGGCGAGGGCTAGCTCGTCCGGGTCCTGCATCTTGGCATCCGGGTCGACGTTGCCGAGATCATCCGAATGGCGGGCAGCAGGAGCAGCGCTGGAGGACGAGCCCTCGACCGCCAGGGTGTCCTCGTCGGCGCTGATGGAGATGCCGCGCGAGCCCCACTTGCTACGGGACGGCTGCTGCGAGTCCCCGCGCGAGCTGGAGCGGCTCCCGCCGAGGGCCGGCGCGCTCTCCTCGTCGTCGACAGGGATGGAGTCGGCGTGCTTGCCGAAGATGGTGTTGAGGAGCCAGCCGCGGCGGATATCGTCGGCGTCGATGACGCCGCCGTTGCGGAGCTTGACGCGCTGGCGCGTGTAGTACACCCAGGCAAAGTCGGCGAACAGCGCGGTCTGGATGACGCCGAACACGACCGATAGGGCGTTGGGCGGGCGGTCGCTGACGTCGAGGCCGCGGTCGATCCAGTTGAGGATGTAGAGGAAGCGGTAGAGACCGAGCGCTAGCAGGTAGAACGAGTTGATCACGGTCGGCACGGTGGTTTGTCGCAACAGGAGAAGCTGTGGCAGCACGCAGACGGATTCGAGGACATGGGAGAAGTCCCAGAAGAACTGATGGGAATGTGAATGTTAGATTGACGGTATTACGAGAATAGACAGCAGATGGGCCATACCACAAAGGCGGTCCAGTGGTGCTTCTTCTCAAAGATGAGCGTTGCAAACGGCGAGATCAGCACGGAACCGCCCAGCACAATGGCACCAAGCTTCCACGACAGCTCGCGCTCTCTTGTGCGCGGGAACACCCATTGCATAATACCAATGGTGTATGCCGAGGAGAGGAGATAGAATAATTTGAAGAAGACGTTATAGGGTATCTCTTCCCGGAAGATGTCGGTGTAGCGGGTTACGAAGACGACTTCATAGAGGATCTGGGTGATGAGAGAGACGCCTGGAAGAGGAGTTACGAGTCAGTGGTGGCCGTGGATGGACGGGCATATGCATAGAGCAGCGCGGGTCTACCTTCGGCACTGCGATTCCGGTGTATCGACACTATAAGGATGATTTTGGAGAAGATGTGGGAGAAATCCGCCAGGATGCGAAACGGCTATTGAGCGGAAGAGAGCAGCTTTAGTATTCATCATCGTGAAAGTCGTCCAGAGGGACCATCAACAGTAACATGGCATACATTCCAGAGACCCATGGTGCAAGACTGGCAACCAGAGGTTGAACACGCAGCAGGATGGTTGTATCTATGGCCTTTTACAGCACTGTTTCTTGATATTCGAGAATCTGGGCGATGAGAGTCGAAATGCGCACAGAAAACGTGTTTGTGAGGGAGGAATTGTTGTTGGAGAGGTGAGACGGTTAGATTCGCGCGGTTCGAGGTCGTGATCGGCACTTTGTGTCGGAAACTGAGGATTAGGCGGCAAGATATAGCTGGAGAAGGGTCCGATGGTGTCGTCGTACGCGTACGAAACAGCGCACAGCTAAGACGCTTAGAGAAGAGAGAAGAGAGAACGAGATCAACGACAGAACACTGATTTGTGGGTGTGATAAGGCCGGCGGTGATGGTATTACTATCGCAAATGCTGAATTGTGGAGGACACTTACGTACGTTTTACTCGTCCCTGTTATGCAAAAGAGAGCTTCCTAGTTGAGGTTCAGCTGTTCGTTATCCCCGGTTTGATGCATGCGACCATGCTGTAACGAGATTCCGTGAGTCAGCTCAGGGCGTTTGGTTGGAATGAGCCACATGAGCTAGCTGTCTGGTGTGGCGTTGGAAGTGTGGCTGAATTCGTGTCTTATCGATAAGGTGGGCAATTGAATCGACAACTTCACTGTTCAAGATGGATTTATCACTGACATCTAGAGAGAAACCAGTTAAAGAAAAGTAGCTGGTGCTATATAGTCAATTAATGCTTGTGACAAGCCATTACTGAAGCCTTATACTCATATAGGACACGATCTGGTAGCACATATTAACATAACAGTGTGGGCTGGGTTAAAGTAGTACATCTGAACCCCTAGTAATCTCTGCCAATTAAAGGTACCGCACTATCTAACTAACCGCGCTTCGGCTACCCACCAATATCCCGACGCGTCTCAAATCCAAGGTGCGATCAACTTCAGCATTCATCAACCTCACGCAACTTCTTCAACATCTCACAAACTTCAATCGAGTTATCACCAACTTCTTTTCGTCTTCGTTTCCCACCTACCGCCTATGTCGGCATTGGTACTGGGTACAAGTCGAGATGGCCAGTACGTTTTCCCGAAACCTCAATGCTGTTGCCAGTCTTGTTGGTCTACTACTAACAAACGTTCACAGCTCGCGCTGAGCGCATGCAACAGCGCCTTCGTGGTGCACAGTAAGTCAATCTCCGGAGTGGAAACACGGCTTTTGCGTTTGTTGATATACTGATGTCTATGACCCGATAGACGCCACCAGGTCGAAGATGCCGGTTTCGGCGATCTGTTCTCCTTCGGCAGCCTGCCCGTCCCCCCGCCCGCCGAGTCTCCGGCCCCCGTCGCCGACGGCGATTCGTCTCCCCCCGCGTCAGACAGGGTCCAACCCAACCAGTCATCGTCCGGGTCCAAGTCCGTTACACGCTCCGTCCGCAGTCTGATCCGCAAACAAGTCCTTTCCGACCCGTCTGAGCCCGGAGATGCCGCTGGCGGGGCTGCCGATGTTGATGCCTTCAACGCCGACGATCTAGTCGGCCTGCCCCAACCGCCGGCTGTTGTAGCTTCGTCGACAACCGGCGGCTCGTCACGCCGCAGCGGCAAATCGATCAACGAAGAGATCCTCGAGAGCCCGATACATGCCCCAGGAAGCGGTCGTCGGCGAACCCTCCCGTTACAGGCAGCCTCGGGCGCCAGCTCGAAGCTGCGGCGGGTGCTCGATATAGCCGAGGATATAGACACTGCCGACGCCGGAAGCTCGTCCCCGCTTGCGCGGCTATCGCGGGGCCCGCGGCGAAGCACTGCTGCTGGGTCCATCCGCGAGACCCCGCAGTCGGCATCCCGATTGCGTGACGCGACCGCTTCTGACGAACTCAGCGAACCGAGTCCCCCCCACGCTGACGAGGTTCCCGCCGCAATCGAGACAACAGGCCCGCGGCCTTCCAAGAAACAATCTCGGGAGCAGAACGGTGTACGGCCGGGACGGCGGGAACGGAGCCAGACTGGCTCTGATGCTCTTAAGGAGAACCAGCCCCCGTCAAGTGATGCTGATGCCGCCGAGGAGATTGGAGATGAGGAGGCAGCATCGCGGCTGCGGAAGCGAGCTAGACCAGTCCAGCGTGAGCCGTCGCCCGAGCTGTCCTCGCAGATTGAGACCCGGCCCGCTGCAAGCCCTGAAGAGGATCAGCCCCGGCCAGCGAAATCTCGAAAGACCCGTCTTGACAAGACTGCTGCCGAGCCCGAACCCGCTGAATCGCAACCGAAGAAGGATGGGCGAAAGAAGAATAAGAAGAATAAGCGGCGCTCGGCGGAGCAGGCTGTGGAGGAGGCTACCGAATCTACTACAAGTGAGGCTGCTGAAACAACCGCCAGCGTTGACCCATCCACCGCCTCTACCCGAGGCCGACCGTCCCAGAAGAAGCAACAAAAACAACAACCACAGGCCTCCAAAAAGTCCCGTGGTCCCCGGCGGTCCTCATCACAAGCTGCGACCGAACCGGAACCCGCACGAACCAACAAGCGCAAGAACCGCACCAGCCAAGAAGCAGACGCCGACGACATGGAGGCCGAGGACGACCTGCACACGACGATCCCGATTACCGTCCAGCGATTCACGCGACAGCGGCGCGCCCGGCCGCGCGACTCGGTCGACAACGACGACGAGCAGCCGGACATTCTCAGCGCGGAGATTCCGTTCACCAGCCGCAGCGGCGTCAGCACGGTCGACGTGCTGGCGCAGATGTGCGAGGAGATCATCGACACGAGTCTACTACAGCTGCACAAGCTGGCGACCGAGGCGGCGGACCGCTCGACGCGCAAGGAGTATCGCATCAAGATGCTGGCGCTGGAGGCGTTTCAGCAGGAAATGCGGACGCGGTTGCTTCACCACGTGAGTACCTTCTTCTGTACATGTGTGTCTGGTTTTGTTTTTTCGTGCTGTTTGCATGCAGTGTTCACTAACAAACAACGCCTGCGTATCCCAGACCATCATGCTTGACACCATGCATTCGCTTAGAAAGCGAATTCGCAAGGCCCAGAATGATCGGTTGAAGCTGCGCGAGGAGATTCTCCGACTGCGCGCCGAGAGAGAGCAGGTGGCGCTTCGCATTGACGCGGCGCGTGAGAAGCACGATAAGAACAACAAGGAACTATTGGTATGCAGTATTCTATATCTCTTCTTGCCCTTGACGAGTTCGTCTCTTCTAACACTTCCACCCCCTATATAGAGCCAAGTCAACATGTCCTCCACGATGCACGACATCGAACTGGCGATCGACCAGGGCCGCACGGCACCCGAGCTCTCGGCCCGTGAGAACAAGGCCGCCGAGATCGGCAACCTCGAGCTGACGCTGGCCAGCCTTGCCGACCAGGTCGGCAGCTACGGCGAAGGCGCGGGCGGAGGCGCACTGACGCAGATTAGAGAGTTCAACGCGTTCTTGGAGCGCGTGGCGAAGGCTTTGGAATCAGGGGGGGTGTAGGCTGCATGGCTATGCAATTATGTCGGCGTTGTGTTTGTAATGGCAGTCTTTTTTTCACGACTTGTTTGGCTTGGCTCTGGAATACCCGTAACGAAAGGCGGTTTTGTATTGTACATCTTTGGGGGGCTGGGGTGTTTGGGTAATGAAGAGACACATGAACCCCTCCATGTCCTCCTTTCTCATGAAATGGAAATAATACAATGTTAAATTTGTGAAGAAAAGAAATGGCCCCAGGAACCCCTTAGAAACCATCCATCCAGACGCCAGTCTTATGCCTCTCGTACAAAGTTTCCCCCCCGCCATACACCCACCAGCACAACCATACTACTACCGCTGCGGCTTATCCGACCCCGGCGGAGGGGTCGGACCATCCGCGTCTTTGGGCTGCGCCTCCGCCTCGGGCCGCACCCGCAAGACCCCCCAGATATGATCCGACACGGTCGACTTGCCACGCGACTTCCGCTCGCGGCGATGCGCATCCTCCTCGTCCCACAGCTTCTGGATGCGGGTCGCGGTAATAGCCTTGGTGTGGCGGTCGGCGTTGAGCGCCGCCTCCTCGACCGCACGCTCCTCCTCGGGCAGCTTATCGAGCTTCTCGCGCCACTCTTTGCGCAGCTGCTCGGTGGCGTTGGGCGCGATGCCGGCGGCCGTGACGGTGGGCGTGGGTACGATGGACGGGAACTCGGGGATCGGCTCGCCGGCAGCCTTCGCCGCGGCCACCGCGGCCTCGTGGGCTATCATGCGGGCGAAGAGCGCGTCGGCGCGCATCTGGATGTCTTCGTCGATTTCCGGGGCGCGGTTCGGGTCGGAGAGGTAGCCGAGGGCGCGCAGGAATCTCTGTGTTTGGGGGGTCGAGCAGAGGGTTAGAAGAAGGGGCGGGACGGAGGGGAGATCTGGGACCCGCGGGCCCGGATGGACAAACGACGACTACATACCGATTGCATGGTGTAGCACCGCTCGAACTTGCGCACTTGCGTGCTGCACATCTTCAGGCGATCATCCCACGAGCCAGCGCGCAGGCAGTTGGACCAGTCCTCCTGCAGCAGCGAGCAGTTCTCCAGCGCGGCGCGGCCGATCTGCGCCTTGCGGTCCTTGTAGCCGTCCAGCACGTCCATCAGCTTCTCGCTGCTGTTTTTCGTCTCGGCCTCGACCTCGGCCAGCGGCTTGTAGTTCTTCCACAGGTGGGCGTAGCGGCCGTCTGGGAACAGGCTCTCGGCCGGCACCGCGGATGCGGCGGTGGTTGTGGATGCTGCGGCCGCGGCTGCTTCGCCGGCCTTGCGGGCTTGGGCGGCGGCCGCGGCTTCTCGTGCTTGTTGCTTCTCGGACTCGAATTTGACGGGCGATTCTTTCTGCAGGAACTCGCGCAGCTTGGGGTCGAGCTTGTCCAGCGCGTCGTTGTTGCTTGGCTGGCCACCGAACCAGCCTGTGAGCCACGCCATTGTCGATGGTGGTGATGTGAAGGTTTGTGTAGAGGAAGAGGAGGAAGAGAATCTGTGTTTGGAGGCAGAAACGCCGTCAATGTTCCTCAAGATCGTTCGTGGACTGCGGTTGAAAGTGGGCATAAATCCGGGCTCAATTTTCATGTGTCGATATCGTGAATCGACTGTGTTCTCCGCACTGTCCTGATAAGGACATTCTGGCATTTAGCACAGTGCAAATTACAAGGGCTCCTATTGGTCAATCTCCTCCTCAAGAATTCAAGGGCTCGAATCCAAGCTCTCCCAAACGACACTTCACATTTCACGATCTACGAGCACAGAGGAACACAGGAAGTTTCATGATTTTTATTTTATTTTTTTGGTGTTCATTTTGCGTTTTCAGAGCAGAATCTCATTCCACCCAGTTCAAGAAATAAAAGGAGTTGTTTCCCTTAATTTCTTCCCATCAGAAGTAAAGCATGAACATTAAAATCTTGTCCGTTCCATAGTCCCATTTCGCCCATCACCAAAAGACAGAAAAGCAAGAACATGATGAAACAGGTCTCATGAAGAAAAAAGGGGCGGTTGCAGAGAGAAGAAAAAAGAAGACGTTGGTGTTCGTTTTTAATCATTCCGTTGTAAAACTGCGTTCTATTCACATTTTTGATAGAGCAGTGCCCATTTTGAAAGCCATCCCGGGAAATAAAAACTTGAAGGAAAAAAGAAACAAGACCGTGCCCACTCATGCTCCAGAAATGCCGCGCAAAGCAAGCTGGTTTAGAACTTGCTGAACTTCTTGACCGCCTTGCCGGTGCGGGGAAGGACGCGAAGGACGTTGAAGCGGACCTGCAGGGAGGGGAAGTGAACAGTTGGTTAGTATTAGGGTTAAGAGCATGATCGAGAGAGGAATTTTGGCAGAGGTTCTGCTATAATGGCACTCAGCGGAGGATCCAAACGTACAGTCTTGCTCAGCGGCCGGCACTGGCCAACGGTAACCTGGTCACCCTCCTCAACACGGAAAGCGGGCGAGACGTGGGCGGCGAGGTTCTTGTGTCTCTTCTCGTAACGCGAGTACTTCTTGATGTAGTGGAGGTACTCTCTCCGGATGATAACGGTACGGTGCATCTTGGTGGAAACGACGGTGCCGGTCAGGATACGGCCACGGATCGACACGAGGCCGGTGAAGGGGCACTTCTTGTCTGTTGGGAGAAGACAAATAGTGGGTTAGTACGATTGCTCGTGGGACCAAACTCTAACAGCCCTATCATGACGATTCGACCCCTCAGAACGTATCGACTCGACTTAAACCACCGATTTGACGGCCCCGATTCGCATAGTCGTCGCCTATCCTGATCACGGGTCCCATACAACCGCGTGCGGGTTCGTTTCGCTTCGATTGGGTCGATCGGCTCTCTCCCTCACAATGTGGACTTTACAAACAGGAAACCTACCGATGTAGCTGCCCTCAATGGCAGTCTTGGGGGTACGGAAACCCAGACCAACATCCTTATACCACCGACGGCCTCCCTTGCCGGGCTTGGTGGTCTTGGTCTTCACCTTTGCATTGAGGAAGATGTGAGGCTGCTTCTGGAAGGATTTCTCCGACTGGACGGTCAATTCGGTCGCCATGGTGAGATGATTTGGATGTTCGTCGATTGAAGCGCCGGTGCGCAAAGGTTGTCGAACTCGGTGATAGGGGGGGAAAAAAGAGACTGTTGGGCGTGAAGAGTATCGAAGTGGGAGAAAAAAGGAAGGGGAGAAAAAAACAGAAGCGGTCCACCGGTTGGTGTTTGGTGATGCGGGTTTGCTGTGGAAATTCTTAGCATAGTCCACTTTTGGGTTTTGCCCACCAGATTTCTTTAGGGCCAGCAAAACCTACAAAATTCACCACACATGAAAAAATTCCTCCTGCGTGTGGCTGACCGTGGCTGAGTGGCACGTGATGCGGGTTCGGCTGACTTATCATGCCAAGACTCGAGGCGTCGTTTTGTGGAGAATTTCCGTTCCCCGAGCAACCAACGGTGTATGTAATCAAAGTTGACGATTCTCGGCTTCTGATTGGCCAAGTCGGTTGGCTACAGTTTGACCACCTAAAATGCTTCAAAATCCACGGATAAACAAGACACCAAGCAAGGGTCGCGTTTAACAGGCCTGTTTTTGTCGCCTTGTTTTCCCCCCTGTACACGTCACAATGTATTTTATCTTTTTTGGTGGGAGAGAAGTGTTCAATGTTTCAAAGTATGCATCTGATATTTCTTAAGTAAAAGCGTGTTTTCGCGTCGCAATCTGAGGTTGGCCCTTTTGGTGAACCATCATCAACATCACCCTCACTCTTCGACCTGTTTCGGCACACACCGAAATCTACCGTCATCATGGCTTCCCACGGTGACGCGACTGTCCCTCCTTCAACAAGGCGCATGCGAAAGTCTTTGGGAGCATCAGCATCCTCTTCAAGTTCGCACAAGCCTAGTGACAAGGAAAACTCAACCATCGACGTCGCCGGAACTCTCGCTGCCAACCGCAAGAAGTCCCGAAGTAAGAGCATGGGTCCCGGCGGGCTGGATGCGTTGAAGCACGCGAATGGCAACCGACGAGCCGTAAGTGAAGACTCACTCGTATCGATAGTGCTTGGTCGGGGTTTGACTAACCTTGATGCCACCGAGCAGTCTTTGGCCATTCCGCCTCGGCCGCCGCCCCCGCGATCGATTCTAAAGCCGACGCCCCCTCTCCTCCCCGAACTCACCAAGCACAAGAAGTCCGGATCCAAGACCGGCGCCGATGTGGGGCGCTCCTCCGTCAACGATTCGCAGCAGCTGGGGGACCCGCTCGGCGGCGAGATGGTGGCTCTCCGCACCGAAGAAGAACAGCAAGCCGCGGCGCGACAACGCGAAGAGCGCGACCGGCGAGAGGCCCGGCGGAAGTCCCTTGCCAATCGACGCGTTTCTTTCGCCGCCGAGGCCACTCTCCACACATTCCACGACATCGAATACAACCAAGATTCTACTTCCTCGACCGAGTTCTCGCGCCGCGCGTCGTCGGCCGCCAGCCAAGCTCCGGAAACCCCCACCGCAGCGATCTCCGACTCAAGAAACAGCAATAGCGACGCAGATGCCCAGAAGAAACGCCGCAACTCGGGTATCCCCGCCTCCAACTTCCACAATCGCGACGATGATACTCTTGCCTCCACGGTGTACGACTCGGACTCGGACGGTGATACGGAAACCGTCGAGGAGGTCGTTGAAGACGATGGATCAGACTCGAGCGATTCCGACGCCGACGACGGCACCATGATGAGTGTTGACGTCGAAGAGATGACCTCGGCCTCCATGGCATCCCATTTTGACGACGAGGACGAGTCCATTGACGAGGCGCTGCGCATGGCTGCGGAGCGTGCGGGTACACAGAACGTCGATCTCGACATTGAGGAAGACGACGATGCCGAAGAAGTGATTCCGTCGTTTGGATGGGTGAAGAAGCCTGCTGCTGCTGCCCCGCCGGCACCCGCACCTCAGCCCCCAGCGCAGACCCTGGACCAGACTGAGGAGAATCTCTTGGACCTGAGCATGGAGATGGACATGGACATCACCAGAGCTGTGGGCGGTATCATCAAAGCTGCTTCGGCCCCCAATGCTATGCAAGCCACCAGTCCCAGTGCTGATGACGACGATGAAGATATGGACATGTCTATGGACGTTACCAAGGCCGTGGGCGGAATTCTGAACCGCTTCGCAGGTGCCTCCAATGACCAAGATGGCATGGACGATGCAACCATGGACCTCACCATGGCTGTTGGCGGCATCAAGAAGCCGATGCCGGCAGCTTCGCTTCTTGACGACGATGTTGAGGCTGACGAGGAGATGTCCATGGAGCTTACTACTCTGATCGGAGGAGTTTTGACGGTGAAGAACTCGCAAACTGCCCCTTCACAAGTCAAGTCGCCTCCGAAGAATGTTTCGGAGCCGAGCGGAGAAGACACTATGGAGATGGATATGGACGTCACTGTTGGTGTCGGACACATCTTGTCGCGCAAGCCACTCGAGACTGAGGATACTGCAGAGATGACTGGTATCATGGACATGACGGTGGCTGTGGGACGCATCATTCCTTCTGCAACCTCGGCCCCTGTGGTACCGACACTCGTAGTTCCTGCGTCACCGACCGTTTCCAATGCCGGATCACTTGATATGGACATCACAACCCCCATCGGCGCAATTCACCAAAGCAAGGCAGCCTCAAGTGCAAAGCCCCTCAGTCTCAGAGCATCTATCGCCCGGCGTTCTCCTGAAAGAACTCTTCAGCCTCCTGCTAGCCCCAGCAAGAAGACCTCGACAACGCCAGTGGTATTGCGAGCGAAGCCATTCCCCAGTGTCTCTGGGCGTGGTAGCCGATCCCCGCAGCGCCAACCGCAGATCTCCGTTGCGGCCCCATCCGCCACAACCACTCCGATCGGAACTCCGACATTGGCTTCTCGAAAGGCACTTGCTTCTCCCACCCGGCCTTCTCCGTCTTCTTCTCCGAAGCGACGCGGCCGGCCTCCCAAGTCCAAGTCCCCCGAGCGTACCACTAGCGAGGATACGACAAACCCTTTCTCCCAATCGCTACTTGGGGCGTCTCTCCTATTCCAACAAGACCCCAAGACTGGCAACATGGCGCCCTCGGTTATCCTGACTCCTCAGCCCAGAAGACACTCTGGAGTCGGCATTGATAAGCCTGGGCTGGGGTCTCCGCGGGTTGCTGCTATGCTTGACCGTAGAACATCTCTTGGCGAGGCCAGCACCGACTTCATTCCAGGGCAATCCGGGGCCCGAGGTGTCGCGTTTGGAGATATTGCCACAATCGAAGACGATGACGACGATGCAGATGGCGTCAACGATGCCGAGGACCAAGGTGCCACTCTTAATTTGCGTGGCATGATTGATAGTCTATCGCCCAAGAAGCGGCCCCTGAATGGCCGGAAGAGTCTGCATGTCGGCAGTGCGCATGGCCTGTTGGGCAAGAGACCTGCCGAACTTGAGAGTGACGACGACCAGAGTGAAACCGACCCGGACATTGTGCAGCGGGACGGCGTCAAGCGTCTCAAGGGCCTTCCGCCGAGTCCCGTCAAGAGTGTTCGGCTTCAGCAACCTCCGTCGGCCGCGGAGACACGGGCGCCTCGATTGATGTTCGGGACTTCTAGAAAAAGTGTCGAACGCGATCTAAGACGCCCGTCGGAGCGTTATGACGATGAGGATACCACCCGCGGTGATATTACCACACGCACGGCGCTGGACCCTGATGGAGATGATGAAGGCCGCATCCACCTGCAAGACTTCCTCAACATGACGTCGATCCGGTTCATGGAGCTGAACACCACCAAGCGCCGACATACCATGATGCCATCCAAGCTGGAGGGGGTTTCGGGCAAAGGAGAAGACGATATGTCGCTGGAGCGGTGTGTGGTTGCTGGAGCGTGCACAATCCCAATGCTCGAACTGTATCAGCACGTAAGTTATTATACCTCAATCTTTCTATATATATATTGGTGTGCTAACTAACTTGTCTTTTTCATTCAACA
This sequence comes from Knoxdaviesia capensis, assembly GCA_001510575.1. Lineage (NCBI taxonomy): Eukaryota > Fungi > Ascomycota > Sordariomycetes > Microascales > Gondwanamycetaceae > Knoxdaviesia > Knoxdaviesia capensis. The sequence goes on along the minus strand of LNGK01000008.1, from coordinate 1,150,034 downwards.
GTCATGCCGCGAGTTAAAGAAGTACATCTCTGAAGGCCGCCGGATAGTGCGCGAAATCGAAAGCGAGACCTACCACGATAACCCGCCGCTGTTCCAGGAGTACATGTCGGCAACACCGGACTTCAAGATGCTGATGGACAACCAGTTCAAGAACGTCAAGACTCATGCTCGACTCCTTAGCAAGGCCATGTGGTACGAGTGGCGGATGAAGCTGCAGGACGGGTTGAAGGAAGGCCTGGAGCGCATTGCCGAGGGCATGGATGAGGACGAGGTGGTGGTCTCCAAGCGCGAGGGGCTTATCTCGTCGGTTCTGCCTGGCGCTGTGGCGCGTCTTGAGCAGCTGGAGAAGGAGTTCGAGCAGCTCAAGGCGTTTGCCGAGGAGATGGACGACTGCGACCCAGCCGATCTCGAGGCGGCGCGGGCGGACTTTGTGTCACTGGAAGATGAGATCCAGGCCCGTACCAACGAGATTGCCAGTCTGCAGTTGCAGCTCGAGGAGACGGAGGCGGCTATTGGCCAGTCAGTGCAGCTTAAGCAGCAGTGCGTGACTGAGATCCAACAGGCCGAGCGTGTCCGAGAAGAGTGCCGGGGCTGGTCGACCGGCGAGATTAGCAGTCTCAAGCGCAAGGTTGAGGAGCTAGAGCGGCGCCACGGCTGGTCGGTCACGGGAGTGTCCGGCAAGCAGATCTCCATGGCCTACCTGCGGGACATTGAGATTGCATTCTCTCCCGAAAGCTTCCAGGTGCAAGCCGCCACGGCAGCCGCGAGCGCAGCTGTCGAGGTCGACTACATCGGCAACCAGCGCGACGAACCCATCCCCGTTGACCCGCGCGACCCGCAGACCATTGTGCGGAACTTCTTCCTGCAGGCCATCCGCGAACGTGTGCGCGCCGTGTGCACCACCACCGCGACCGCCGCCTCCGACAACGCCGTGCCGCGCATGCTCTCGATTGCCGCGGCCGGCTGGGACCAGTGCCGCCGCGTGCTCGCCGATCTGCGCGTCGCAGGCGTGACCTTCCCGGCGCGGGTTGAGCGGCGCGACGACGCACACATCGATATCACGCTGTCGCTGCTCCTGGCGCCGGTGCGCACGCGCGTAGAAGTGACGATCAGCCTGCGGGCGGTTCCAGACGCTAGCACGGCCTCGGGCGTGCACATTGCGGTTGGTGTGACAGCGCGCGTGGTGTACGGCGAAGGGTTCAATGAGGCGAAGATGGCGGCGTTTGTGGCGGGGCGGGTTGAGTCGACCGTGCAGACCAAGGCCGCAGCTGCTGCTGTGGCTACCACTGGCGGGGAGAGCAGGGCCAGCTGGAGTGATGTGCTTGTGGAGTTGCATGCCAAGTTGCTTGCACGGGGACTGCGGGAGGCGCGGTAGATGACATGGTGAGGTCGGATTGGATTGGGTTTGGGGAGCTCTGGGTCGCCGTTTGTTCTTTTCTGGGCGTTTGCATTTCGTGGGTGTGGCGTTTGTATCAGGTGTCTGTCTGGTCGTGGATACGTGTAATGAAGGCTTCTGGAGTAGTCAGATTTGGAGAGATATCACTGTGTTCTGCTTTTTTTCGTTTCCCTTTTTGTGTATTCGTATCTTTTGGGGGGGGGGGGGCGGGGTGTGGCCATAATGTGAATGAAGCTCATGAATCTCGAAGTCTGGGCATGCTGTGTTCTGTTGGTGATGCTTGGCTCTGCTTAGGGTTACGGTGGACTGGAGAGCCGGTTGCCTGCATGATGTCTCAGACATAGAGTGTATCCTTAAGGCTCTATATACAGAACATAAGAGAAGGTATAGCCTTTCTTATATGTCATAGCCCCAGTTATCTGAGCTGATACTTAGACTAAAGAGTAAGGTGGTTCTCTTCTTCTGATCTCTAAGTGCTCTTCGAGATTCCATGGTTCCCGGCCTGATATATATAGGATATTCCTGGGGTCCTACCTAGAAGATATGCATATAAAAAGGATTAGTTGTAAGGGAATATATAACCAGAATATTTCAGTCTATCACCGTCTGGCTGTAGGTAACCTCACATTTTTCGCTGACATCCATATCAATTTCTGGCGATACCCTAGGTTTAAGCAAAAAAATAGCTAGAAAAGAACCTCACCCCAATAAAAAGCAAGCCCTACTCTAATTTTTCTTCCTCCTTTCCTTTCTCTTCTGTTTCTCCCTTCTATAATTTTTTCCCCCTACACTCTTTCTGTATCCTTTTTTCCTCTCCCATCCCATCTCCATCTGTTCTTTTCCCCTTTTTCATCTAAATTCCAAATATCGACTCCCTCCCTACCTCCTATTCTTTATTCTTTTCGATTATCTTTCCCTTCTTCACTTGAAGTCTAGATATCGACTCCTTACCTCCTATTATTCTTTATTTTTTCAATTCTCGAAGCCTTGATCTCCAAGTCCCCTCTCAGTTATCACCGATCTTCGAAGTTGACTTGCATATTCCATCGACCCTTCAAGTCTCCTGGATATTCTCACCTGGACGATACCATTCAGTTGCAACCTCGACTTGCCCAAGTATCCTCCTTCCGAATCTCTTCTCTCCCCACCTCCGAGCTCACAACATATTCTTCAATCGCAACCCCCTCAACAACCCGAAAATGTGGACCTCCAACACCCAGAGCTGCCGCTTCGCCCCCGGCCCCGACGCCAGCGCCGCCTTCACCCACCCGGCCGCTTCCCCTCCCGCGTCGCCCTCGGTGACGCTCTTCATCCACGTCGACCCGGAGTACCCCCCGTCGTCGCCCCCCACCACCCCGCGCCACAACAAGCACCACCGCGCCAGCTTCTCCAAGGTGTTCCGCGCCTCGCCCTACGGCACCGCCAACGACGCCGGCTCGTTCAAGAACCACCACCACCGCCAGCACCCGCCGCAGCCGCAGCCCTGTGCCGTCGGCGTCCAGGTCACCGTGACCCCCGGATCGCCGCGCGCCCGCCCCAGCCCGTTCGACCGCCGCAGCCGCAGCCGCAGCCGTAGCCGCAGCCGCCGCAGCCCTGCCTCGCCCCGCACCAACGGCGGCTACCCCGACTCGCCGCTGTCGCCCTGCGCCGTCGAGATGGACTAGGAGCCCACCTCGGGCGGCGCTGGCCGCGATGGCGGCGTGTCGGTCGACTGCCTCGTGCAGCTCGTTACGCGGCTGTCCCTGAATGAGGAGGTTGCGCGCTTCGCCCCTCTCTGGTCGGATTGGGAGGAGGACGACGATATGCATATGGGGGGGTCGTACGACAAGCGCGAGCAGGAAATGCTCGAGCAGGACCTGCTCATCATGTGAATGAGACAGAGAGAGAGAGTGTGTGTGTGTGTCTGTGTGTGTGTGTGTGCTAGAATCACTATCATTAGATAACATTACATAGAAAAAATATACATACTACCATGTCACTCAAGCCGAGACCGGAAGCGTTCATCATGAAGAGATTTCAGATTCGTATGAGCCAAGCACTACTTACTACCCTGCAGTTCTGGAGATACGCGGTCAACTAAATAGTGGTTGCAGCTAGTAGTCATGTCATCTCCCCTTAACCTTGGTCCACGTAGCAGCTGTAGCAGCCTTGGACTCTCCACCAGTAGCCGACGGAGTGCCTGTTCCACTCCGACGTCCCGCCGCCGGCTGTTGCCTATCGCGGCCCATAGACGGCGTGGTTATAAGTACACCGTCGTCCATGACGTCCTCGTACTCCCATGTGTTGTTGTCCAGCACCTCCCAGTCCGGTGTAGTCAGGTCGTTGTTCGTCAGTTTCTTCCTGAGTCTGTCGGCGAGCTTCATCGGACTAGGCAGTTTGAACGAGCGCACGAACTCGGTTCCATGCGCACCGCCCAGATACGTATGAGCGGTGCCGTGCGAGAACCGGCCGATTCCGGGCGGGGCCACGCCCGCATTAGGATCCAGCACGTTGAGTCCCAGAGTGACGAGCTTGGCGTCGGCACCGGCGGTGCCCGTGGCGTCGTTGCTGACATTGTCATCCTCCAGCGAGATGCCGAGCCCGCTCTGCTTACTATGCAGGGCCTGGCCAACGAGCAGGTTGTACAGATTGCGGCCCATATTGCACACGTCTTCGAAAGAGGTCTTGACGCCGATCGGCACGTTCTGCGAGAGGCACAGCCAGGCCACGTTGTAGGCCAGGAGTGTCACGCCCTCGATAAAAAAGGCGTATGCCGGGGGGTCTTCTTTGGCGAGGATCGGGAGCGGTCGGTCCACGAAGAGCGGGCGAGGGCGCGGGGTGTATGCGGCACTGTCTACGTCCATCGATAACGGCACGAGGAAGCTCTCACTCTGGCGGCCCGGGGTTTGTCGGTACGATGATGCGAGGTTGCAGATGGTTGGCCGGGGGTAGTCCCGGTGGGGAAGTGTGATCTCGGCGGGCAGACGGACGGAGAGATAGTGGGATACAAGCACGAGAAGGTGGGAAATATGGCCTAAGGATGCTGATATGAACTCGGGAGACATGTCTAGGAAAGGAGGTTAGTGAATGGATACCACAAGCCAGAAAGTTCCACAGACAACTTACTATTCATCGAGGACAAGTCAACAACGTCGATATTTCCAAGCTTGTACTCGTCCCGACCGCCCGGCTTGCGCACCCGCCTCGGACCGTAGAGCTTAGCGGCTTCCGAGGTCAGGAAGGCCCGAGTTCGCGACAGCTCGGTGGCGTTCCGGTTCCACTTAGACGCCAGAGACACCGTAGCATCCCGCATATCGCCCATCTGGCGCTCGCGACGCTTCGGCAGCGCGCTGCCCATGACCTGCAGATCCGACCGGCGCAGCGCAATCTTCGCCTTGCGCAACCGCACCTCTTCCCGGGCGGCGCGGATCTCCTCGCGCAGCCGCTCGGCGCGCGCCACCACCTGGCTGGTGCGTTCCTCGGCAGAGCGCTGGTTCGAGAAGATGTCGTCGATGGCGCCGCGGCTGGGCGGGTCTCTGGGTTTCTTGGCGTCCCGGGAGGCGGAGGGTGCGGTGTTCCCCGGCACGAGGGCGGCGATCTGCTGCTGCAGCCGCTCGTTCTCGGCGAGGACTTGGACGCCGAGCAGGCGGGCCTCGTAGCAGCAGTTGCGCGCATCGGTGGCGCAGAGAAACGGGAGCCGGGTGGCATTATGCGGTCTCTGGCAGATGATGCAGTTCATGGCTGGTTTTGGAGGGGTGTGGATGGGTAGAATGGGATGGTCATGTCTGGCACTGGCGTGGAGAGACAGCCGGGGATGGTGATCCGGGGAGGGCCGAAATCAGACAGATGTTAGGTTCAACGGAAATGGGGGTCGGAGTTTGATCCAGAGAGTCGGGACTCGACAGTGGGTCAAGACAAACAGAGTGAGGTTCAACGGTCAAGGTGTGAAGTGCCGGCCCTGGTACGTGCGGGTCTGTGGAGATAAAGGATGTAGAGACGAGGAGAGAGAACAGCAGAAAACGAGTTGCGGGCTCAGATAAAATATAGACGGGCCAAAAATTCTCGACGCCCGTTAAAATAGGGAACACATCCAAAACCATAAAAAGCACCCTGAAGAAGCGAGGGGAAATATGAGTAAATAGTCGAAAAAAGAGAAGGGAAACATGGCGAATCTTGAAGATGGATATATATTCGTGACTTCATATTTCTGGCCCAGCCTCAAGGCTGCCTGCTTTAAAATCCACGCACGTGATTACTTCAGCTCTAGGTACATGCATGCGGTGTTTGTACGGGTTTCTCTAGTGGCTTTTTCTGCCTGAAAGTTACTTATGTGCATTTGCTTTGAAAGTATACTGGCATCCTTACCAGCTCTTATCGATAAGCTCCCTCTTCTCGCGTTTATCTTTGGGGGCCTATATGTTACGGAAGCTTAAACGCGATATTGAAGCTTTCCTCTTTCTTTATTCTTTCTTTCTTCTCATACATCACCACATCCATTCTCGTGTCACCCTTCATCCCTTCTCTAGTTGTGGAACGCTATTCACCACGACACAATCTGATTCATTCTCATGAACTCCTAATTAGTTAGGCGTTTAATCTCCCTTCCCCCTTTCCCTTTCTTTCCCCTTTCTCCTTCATTCAGCCCCCTTTTGTCTCCTCTTTCAGTATGCCCTCATCGCCTATCGTCCCTCACTTGTCGCCGATAGTTCCGTCGGTAGAGCCTCCCAGTCCCTCCCCCAAGCTCGAGTCGAACGACTTCATTCCCGGTGTGAGCAAGGTCCGGGGCATCAGCATTCTCAACGACCCCGTTTCCAGCCTTGCTCATACCAGCGATCTTGAGAACCGTGGTATCAGCGTCAGTGGTCTTGAAAGCCGTGGTGTCAACGGTCTGAGCAGCGGTGGTGCTGGCTACGGCGCCACTGGCTACGACGGTGCTCATTACGACGGTGTTGGGTACGACGGCACTGCCTACGGAGGCACTGGCTATAGCGGTGCTGGCTACGCCGGCGCTAGCTCCGACCCTGCTGGTGACGGAGGGGCTCGCTACGGAAGCACCGACTCCGGCGGTACTGGCTACGACAACACCGCCTACGACAACGCCGGCTACGGTGGTACTGGGCACGGCCATCGTCCCGGCGGCACCGGCCACGACGGTGCTGGACACAGAACTGCCCGCCGCGAAATCACCATCCAGAATCCCATCCCGGCGTTCGATTGGGACGAATTCCACAAGAGCTACGAACAGGCCCTCGCCGACGCCGACCAGAAGGAAGCCGATATCTACATCGAGTTCGAGCACCTGTTCAGCTACTTCGACGTGTGGGCTTCTACGTCTAGCGATACCGATAAAGAACGTGCGCGCAAACGTCTCGCCACGCAGACTCGATTCGTCAACATCTCCGAGGACAGCGCCAACAGCAGGCAGCTTCATCGTAAGTCGTTTTCTCCATGTGAACCCTGCTGTATAGTGTGCGTGCAATACTAACGCCCCTGTTCTTTTTTTTTTTCTGGCACAATAGTGGAGTCGGCCCGCAGAGCTTTCCAGATTGCTCTGGCCATTCTCTCCTCGAAGTAACTCTTGAGTTTAACTCGCCCCCATGCAGTTTACGTCGAGTTTCGTTTCCTCTGGGCACTTCTTTTTCTCTGCATTATCCATTCCCACTTTACTTTCTTTTTTCTTTTTTTTCTTCAGCCATCACTTCGCTAAACCCGTCGGCATCATGTCCACCACACCTTCAAAAGCCAGTCCTCTGGCCCCAAGACCCATAACGAATATGAACCCCGAGACGCGCCCCGCGCGTTTGGCCTCTCTGGCCACAGATATCCATCAGAACGACTTTCGTGACTTTTTCACGACTCATTTCTCAAACGATGCAGTACAATCATTCACGTACAAGTTCTTCGGGCACAGCGTCGATGCGAACGGCGAATACCACGACCACTCTCGCGAAGAAGACCAGGAACAGCAAGGAGAAGAAGACGACGAAGACTATAGCGAAGATGACGGCCTCGGCCACTACCACGATGGGGTGAAACGGACGCTCACACAAGATCAGGTCGATATGTTCCGCCATTCGGAACTACATGCCCTCCGCATGGAGAGAGAGCGGACGCTCGAAAGCGCCGAGATTGCCGCTGCCGTTGCTGCTGCGGCAGAGGCATCGTCGGGCGACGCGTCTGAAGGCAGATCGCGTGGTGAGCAAGGTCCAGCGGCAAACGACCATAAATCCGTGGCAGCCGAATCGCCCAAGACAACACCATCCACCAAGAAGAACAAGCGAGGCCGAAACAACGGCTCGAACCGCCGTGAGCCGAAACCAGATCTCCGGAAACGAACGTGGGACGTTGTCGATCAAGGTGTAGACTCTCTAAACTACGACTAGACGGTGAAGGTATGCAAGATTTTATCCCTTCCCTCTCTACACCTCCAAGCCATCCAAATCATATGATGAAAACCATTGTGTATCGTCATCCTTAGACTTATCGGGCTCTGGAGAGAGGATGGCAAGTGGAGGGAGCATTCTTTCGGGTGCCTCTTCCTGTGCTGGATCTCCGGGTAATTCCTGACATGATGACTTTCAATAATCTTCTCTCTGAAAACAAAGGATTGGCTCTTTTTGTTCGTGGATCTCCAACTGCCTTGAGGGTGTTCCAAGCTGCTAACAGATTTTGCCCATGTATCTGCTAGAACATTTCCGCACTTCCACGACGGACGCCCTGCAGCGAACGAACGACACCCGATACGATACCCCACAAACGAGCGCGCGCATCTTGAGCCCATCGCGCTTGCTCCGATGTGTACGATTAATGCTTATAACCATAGAGCAGGCGTTTTCTTTTTCTTTTTTCTTATGTACTCTGTACTCTCGATGAATTACTTAATATACCCGCAATTTATGAGCCGCCCTGATGGGACGCTGAATTGCTCTAAACTCGGATTTCCTGTTTACGTGCATGACCCTCAGTAACGCAACATGAATGTCTCCCCGAAGTTTCTAACCTTTATAACCCCTGTAGGAATATTTTCAAAATGGGGATAGGGTTTAGCAGCTGCGAAAGGCGCTCTCTGGTGGCTCTCCCTGGTAGCGAAGAGGTTAAGAACAGGATAGCCACAGGTTGAATCCCAGATGCGACACAACACCTAGAGAGACCTGTCAGTCTTGCCAAATGAAAAATGAAAAATGAAAGTAAATGCCAGTGGAGCCTGGTCCATAGCTCTCCTTCACCCATTACTCTGTGATTACAACCCTATACCACCCTAGTCATGCGTGGCATCCAGAGCAACTCCATTGAGCCGCCAACAGTCAAGGACAAGACCTAACCCCAACCCTAACCAAGTTCCCCCTCCAAATGCGATAAGCGATAAGCGCCCTTGTCGCGCGGGGCGGCTGGACTTCCAACCACCGTCCGCCCACAAGCCACCATTTGTCGCTGGAATTGAAATCAGCCAGACTTCATCCGTCATCCTTCTCTCCTCGCCTCCATCGTATCACCACTCCAACGTCCAACTCAAAATCCGAGCTCCCTTCAGCTTGTGATTCCAGGTTTCTTCTTCGTCTCTTATCCCCCCCCTATCTCATTCATTTTTTTCTCTTTATCCTGCTTCATATCTGGTGTATCTTTTTTTTGTTCTGTGATTTTTTCTCTTTCTGTGGTGTTTTTCTCTCCACTTCTTTCTTTTTTTTGTGGCTGGTGATTCCCCCCCTGCGTGCCAAACATAGTCACACACTTGGGGATTTCTCTCTCCCCCAGAGACAAACATCACATTCCATCCCGCATCCGATTTTCTTCATTCCACCACTGTCACCGAGCTGTGGTTTTCTTCATCTGTCTCTGGTGTGCTGTTGCATCTCTGCGCTCTTTGCGGAAAGCCCTCAGCTGATTCCATCCTTCCGAATCGACGAAACTCGACGCTTTCCGACGTTTGGCGGGCTGCTGTGAAGACCCCACCTCGACGCCTCTTTTTTCCGTGATATCATCTCTTACCCTCCCGGCTCCCTCGACCCCGACCCCATCCGTCCTTTTGTTGCTGGTCCCGGCATCCTCGGACATCGACATTCATCATGGCTCGGGTGTATGCTGAGGTCAACCAGAATATGCCCCGGGCATACTGGGACTACGACAGCGTCAATATCAGTACGTGATTCCGCGTGCGGATGGGGCTACCGACGGATCCCTCTACCGAATACCGTCATTCGTGGTTGTTGGCTGAGCGTGAATGCTGACTTGATGTCCTTCTTATCTAAATCTAGGCTGGGGTGTTCTCGAGAACTACGAAGTTGTTCGCAAGATTGGTATGACTGACCCCACCTGGCTGAACCCAACCAGCAGCACTGCTGCCTTGTGTGCAAACCGGCCGCCGATGCGGTCTTGTGCATTATCTCCGACCGGCCATGAAACTAACCGTTATACTCCCCTGCAGGCCGCGGAAAGTACTCGGAGGTGTTCGAAGGCATCAACGTTGCCAACTACCACAAATGCGTCATCAAGGTGTTGAAGCCGGTGAAGAAGAAGAAGATTAAGCGCGAGGTCAAGATCCTCCAGAATCTGTCGGGCGGGCCCAATATCATTGCTCTGCTCGATGTGGTGCGGGACTCGCAGAGCAAGACGCCGTCTCTGATCTTCGAGCACGTCAACAACACCGACTTCCGCATCCTCTACCCCAAGTTCCACGACCTCGATGTGCGGTACTACATCCACGAACTTCTGAAGGCGCTCGACTTTTGCCACAGCCGTGGCATCATGCACCGAGATGTCAAGCCTCATAACATTATGATTGATCATGAGAACCGGAAGGTTAGTTGGACGGCGTTTGTGTTTTCTTCTTCTTTTTACCCCACCTGCGAAGTGACGTCGGGATCCCCCCCACTGACTGACACACCTTTTCCAATGCACAGCTTCGCCTCATCGATTGGGGTCTGGCCGAGTTCTACCACCAAGGCACGCAGTACAACGTGCGCGTGGCGTCCCGCTACTTCAAGGGCCCGGAGCTGCTGGTCGACTTCCAGGAATACGACTACAGCCTGGACATGTGGAGTCTGGGCGCCATGTTCGCGTCGATGATCTTCCGCAAAGAGCCGTTCTTCCACGGCAACAGTAACTCTGACCAACTGGTGAAGATTGCCAAGGTCCTGGGCACCGACGATCTGTTCGACTACCTGGACAAGTACGAGATCGAGCTGGACGCCCAGTACGACGACGTGCTGGGCCGCTTCCCCAAGAAGCCGTGGCACAGCTTCGTCAACTCGGAGAACCAGCGCTTCATCAGCAACGAGTCGATTGACTTCCTCGACAAGCTTTTGCGATACGACCACCAGGTATGCTTTTCTTGCGATTGCCGCTTCACGTTGATTGTGGCCCTCCCACACGTATCTAACCCCACCTCTCTCCCTGTCTATTAGGAACGTCTCACCGCGAAAGAGGGCATGGCTCACCCCTACTTCGACCCTATTCGCAACATCACCGTCCAACAACTAGCTGCCAGCACTAGTGGAGCTGCCGCCACTTAGGGAGGGGCTCCCCGGGCTGGAAGTCGTGATCAAGCCTGACCTTATCCGTTCTGTAGATGGGATAACTACATATCACTCCAGCCGGCTTTCGTGATGTTGCGGCTACATCACTGCTTTTGCAAGTCTTTCCATTTTGCTACCGTTGCTGTTATCGTTGAATTGGTCTCTGCGGGTGCTTCTTTCTCTCCTCTTTCCCCCTGTTTTCCTTTGGTCTCTTGTGTTCTTTCCGGGCGGTTTCTGAGTGCTCTTTCTCTCTCTGTGTAATCTGGTCGTATCAGCACTGGCGTGGTATCGGACTGCCTACCGGGTTTTATTTCTCCCCTTTTCCCTCCCCCAGATAGTTTTTTTTTGCTGTCATTTCTCCCCTCATCCGCTGGTTTCTGTTCATGTTACGAAATTCACTTTTTTTTTCTTCTATATTGCTTGACGTCCTTTGAAACCCGTCCCCTGTCCCCGTGTAATTCCGTGGTTGGGTGTTGAAGATTGGTGTTTATGTGGTGGTTCTAGCGATGTGACGAGTGGCTCAGCCGCTGAGATGGGGTGGAAGCGACTAAGCGGCTGAGTTTGGCGTGTTGCTAGTAATGGTATTTTGACTAGGAGAATAGATACGAGGGTTTCCTTTTTTTTTTTTTTTTCTTCCACATGAAAAGTGGTGTATTACTGAAGTATGTTGTAGGCACGTGGAGATGTATCGAACATTCTTTAAAGCACGGATGGAAAAGGCATGTAAATCATTCGTTATATTTAGTAAGAGCAACTCTGAGTTCTAGAAAGTTCTCGACGATACGCGTCCCGACCGAACCGGGAACACAAGCTTCAAGACTGGCAAGTACAAGCAAGTAAGGGGGTATTCTTAATCTCAACGCACACGCATGTGCTCCCCAGCAACAAAAGCAAAACGGACAACCATACACAGACACGGAAAAAAGGAAAAAAAAAAGAAGAGGAATAGCGTCTTCCCGCCCCCCTGTTCGGGGACCTTAGATAGACACACAGGTAAAGCAAAACTCCCGCTCACACCGGAACCCGTCCTCGCCGCACCGCCGCAAAGTGCCGCCGGGGGTCTTGGTCAGCACGTTCGCCTCGTCGGCCTCGGTGGCGCCGCCGCTGCGGCCGCTCGAGACGCGCGGGCGGCGGCGGCCGGTGGACGCCGCGTGCATGCCGAACGGCGTGAACGCGGGCTTGGCGGCCGAGTGGCCGCTTCCAGGGTGGGGGTGGGGGTGGTAGTGGCGGCGGGTGGTGGGCGTGCGGGGGAACACCGAGCCGGGTGTGTTCGCGGAGAACTTGGGGTAGAGCAGCCGCGGCGTGAAGTGGTCGCGCGTGAGTTCGTCTTCGTCGTCGTCGTCGTCTTCGTCGTCGGTCATCGCCCCGGGCCGGCGGTTGGGGACCATGGAGGAGATGGAGCGCGAGGCCGAGGCTGGCTTCGAGCGGGACGAGGCTGAGGGTGTTGCGAGCGACGGCGTGGGCGGGTGCTGGTGTGGGGTGGAGGCGTGGTGTGCGGGCGTGGCGGTGTTCGCCACGCTGGGCTGCGAGCGGCGGGGGCGGCCGGGACGGGGTTTGACGGGCGTTTGCACGCGTTCGGGCTCGGTTTGGACATCGCGCTGGGGGGCCTCGGAAACTTCCTCTGGCTCCGGCTCTGGCTCGACGATCACCGGAACTGCTGAGTCTTCTATGGCACTGACTTCACGAACCCCAAGGATCTTGGGTATAGCCACGTCTTCACTCACGCTGCCGTTGTCCAGAGCTGGGGGTTCAGCGACAAACGGCGGCGGGGACGATCGTATGTCTGATTGGGCCACAGACCGGCCGACAGGAACCACGGGTTGCTCACGCACGACGGTGGGAGGAGCACTACCGACATCGCCCGATGAGCATGGAGCGTCCGAGTCCGGAATCACGTCGTCCCGGGGCCGGCGCGGGGAGATCTCGACGGGAACACAGTCGTCCGAGTCTAGCACGCGTCGCCGCGGGCGTTGTTGGTCGGAAGACCGCCAGATTTTCATTCCGAAGGTCCGATCGGGCGCGGACGAGAGAGCCGGGGACCGAGGGCGGGCCTGCGTAGGGGATTTCTTTTCCGCGGTAGGGGGTAGTGTTGTTGCTAGCAGGGGAAATGTCAGGCGAACTGGTGCGGGTTTGGCGCGCACAAAGCCGTCTTCGTCGTCGGAAAACTCGTACGCCTGGTCGATTGTGTGACGTTGCAGCTGGGGCGGGGCCGCGCGCTCTTCATGCGGGGCCTCCGACTCGGCTTCAGGGGTGGGGAGAACGGTCCGCGGGGGCTTAGCGGTAGATAGCTCGAGGCTGGACGAGACAGGTTCCTGGGAGTCTGGGATCTCCCGGCGGTCGTGGACCGCAGCCTCATCGTTCGTCTCGGCTGGAAGATCCGGTTGACACGGGGGAGGCGTCGGCATCGACGTGGGGAATTCAGGCGACTGTGAATCCGCAGCCACTTCAGCATAGTCGTCAAGACCAGCCAGGGGTTTCTGCACGAGCTCGACTATGAGCTCGTGACCGGAAGGCGGCGGCCGGGGAGTGTTGACGTCTAGCTCTTCGCTTTCGGATTCGGTGACTTCTTGGAGGTGCGGAAGTCGTGATCGCTTCTTCGAGGGCGCGGACTTGTCGGGCTTGGATCCCACGCTGTCGTTTGTGACCATCGATGCTTGAGACGACGCTTGCTCGCTTGACCGTGCGTGCCGCTTCTCAGACGGCGATGCTGAACAAGCACGCACTGGCCAGCCGGGCGGTGGTTTCAGCGGAGACGAGGACGACGCGAGGTTGGCCCCCTTTTCCGCTGTACCGGGATTCGCGAGCCGCGAAGCCGGAGATGTCGCAAAGAGGATATTGTCCGAAATCTCCGCGTTATCGATATCTTCGGCACCGCTCTCGTCGGCGGCGTGATTGGAGTCTGCATGCGCCACCTGGGCGAGCAGTTTCTGCATCGGCACGCGCTTGCGGGCCGATCCCGGGCTGATGAAGCCAAGCTTGGTGGGAGTGGGCCGGTTCGCGCGGTTGTAGTGGTTCACCGGTCGGTCGTGGGAATTTGGGCCGGGAGCCCAGATTGAGTCGGCTCCGGTGCCGCTGGGGAGTGAGTATCGAGTGGCGGACGCGAACAGGTTTGATGCGAACGAGCTTTGGAAGCGGTTCACTTCAATCTTAGGGGCCCGCCACGCCGGCTCGACAAACTGTGGCGGGTCCGGTCCCCAGGGACTGCTGCCGGCGAGGGGGGAGATTCCTAGGCCCAGATTCGGGAGGTGAGGGGGCCCAAGCTGTGGGTGGTCACGGTGTCTGGTGGACTGGTGTTTCGCAGGTTGCAACGCTTGTGATGGGGATTCGGTGGGTTGGCCGCCGGTGGAACTTTTGGCACGTTTCTCCTGGCTCTTGGTCGATCGCTTCGTCGCCGATCGACGTTTATCCAGTTCGCTCAAGAGGACTCCCCCATCTTCGTCCTCATCCTCGTCATCGTCGTCTTCGCTGTCGTAGTGGGCGTTTGCCAAGCTCGCCCCGTGCCCGCCGAAAAGGCCGATATCATCCCCGGTGTCCCGCTCGTCGCGCATCGACTGCAGATGGCCGTTGTTGACAACAATCTCTCCCGTCTGCAGATCGATTTCGTCGCCGACGCCAGTGAAGTCGCGCTCGTATTTTGCGAAGATGTGTTCGAACGTAGACTTCAGGCGCATCGCCGCATATGCGCGGCTCTGTGCCAGTTCCAACTCGGCATTGTACCCGTTCTTCTGCAGTGTATCGCAATTGCTGGTATCGGAGTCGTCGGGATCAAACATCAGTTCATCGTCTTCGCGCAGGGGGTTCGTCGGCGCATTGTTGTCGAGTCTCGCGCGCTTTGCGGGCGGCTCCATAGCGCAAATGGGGGACTTGGCTACGCCAGCCAGCCGCAAAACAACGGTAACGAGCAAACAGTCTCAGAAATGTGACTTGAGAAGGAAAAAATAATCAAGCGGAAAAGAAATGGAATATTTGCTCGCTTTTAAAGGAAGTGAGTGTGGATGAATGTGAAGATGAAGGGGAGGGGAACAAAGAAAGAAGAAAATGTCTGGAGGAATTGAAGGTTGATAGTGAAATTGGGATGACTGATATTTTTGTTTTTTTGGTTGGCCGGGCGGCCGATACGGAAGGTGCGTGTGCAGCCATCGTTCCTGCCATGAATCATTAGTGGGTGTTCTGGCTCATTTACCACTTTACGCGTGGAAACGTGACGCGTTGGCGCCACGACTACGCACTCAGACAATCCTTAACCCTAAGGAGCCGTGATACATATATAACCCTTGTTCCAATGTAATGCATGCTCCAGATGCACTGAAACTCAATACAGAGAGGGAAAAAAAAGAGGCGGACAGCCAACTAGCCATCGTAGAGAGTTGATCAGAGACGGTTTACATGACGTACACATGTGCAGTACGAAAGCTCCTTCTCTACCAACTAACCACTAGGCCATTGGTACTGTCCTGGAGGAGATGTACACAACATTGGCCTATGAAGTGTACACAGCTTCTGGGGCGACCGACGATGTTCCATATTGCACGCACGACTATTGCCCAAGTTAGGGTTATGATTAGGGATACACCCTTCAAACATATGGGGGGAGAAAAAAAAAAGAGGCGGACAGCCAACTAGTCATCGTAGAGAGTTGATTCAGAGACGGTTTACATGACGTACACATGTGCAGTACGAAAGCTCCTTCTCTAACCAACTAACCACTAGGCCATTGGTACTGTCCTGAATGCATACACGCATTCTGGGGACTTAAGAAGTGTACACACGTAAGAATGGAGGTGTATTGGGAGGAAGGAGCGATGGTGGTAGAAAGGGGACGCTCCTTCCTTCTGTTTGTTGTCCCAGGTCGATGTGGTGATAAGAGCTTCATTCAAAGATAAACAGATAAACACCCATGTCCTTCGTGATACTGGTTTTCTAGGTTTCCTCGCAGCTTCACCATCCGTTTCCAACTTGTCTTCGGTGACTTGTTCGAGGAATGCTGTGGCGTTGGCAGGAAACATGAGGTCGGCTGCAGGCGTGGCTATTCGTGGGGGAAACATACCTGGCAGAACATGAGGAGGCGGCGGATGATGAAGGCACCACTGAAGCAACACCTCTGTCTCCATAGTTATAGTTTCCCGCAAGAGACCAAGTCCGCCATGCAACTCTGTGGAGTTCGAAGCCATCGGGTTCTGGATTCGCACTGGTGTGGATAGTGGGACCTGGAGATTCACGATTACGCTAGAAGATAAGAAGTGGGACCGGCTCGGACAACCGGTCCGAGTGGAACCCGGAGTCCCCAGTTTTCTCCGGGACCGGGCGAGATTTAGTGGGGCGCAGACCGCTTCCCTTGTCAAGTTTTGGTAGGTAATGGCGCGGTAGGGGGCAGAAACCAGGACGGCCGGCCCGGCTCGTGACAGATGGAGATCACCATGCCATGAATGGGATGAGATGCAAGTGGAAGATCTCCCTTCGTATCCCTTCTCTCTCGTTTCTTCTGAAAAGAGAAAATATTCGAGCCGAGAGAGTGAGAGAGAGCAAGCGCGGCAGCGGTGATCGTGCGTATCAGTTTACGAACTTAACACAGAAATCAACGCACTATGCCTCCGCCCGCATACGAATCAGAGTTAGGCAGCACACAAGTATCGAGAAGGCTCATACATTGGGCCGGCTTTGCCCCTCCCGGATGACTGTGAACCAGTGAATGAGAGCCCTCAAACTGAAATTCCTAGCTCCACGTTGCTTACAGGGCTGATCGTGGCCGTTATTTGCAAAGTCGGCGTGTGAACCAGAGGCGACACCCAAGGAAAGCCTCGTCACACTGGCGGCGATGCAAGATGTGGCAAGTCGCTTGCTTCTTGGCAGCTCATAGGTTCGACATGTAGTTTAAAAATACAGTTTTTCTTCCTGTTGGTATGTGAATTATCAACCTAGTGAATTTGCATTCGTTCCAGAGCGTTGGGCCAGAGCGAATATTCCTAGCCTCCCCTCTTTGATTTTCTCGTTTTTAGAGGCTTTTTTTTTATTACTTAATTAAATTTTTTTTAATTTTTTTCAAATAAAAATTGACACCCTCAAGTGCTCCCCTGTTTGAACTTCCGACCATCGGATCCCGTACAAGCGCGGATGCCGATCGTCTCCACTTTTCCGGAGAATTAAGCCGAACTTGCTGGGATGAAGTGAACACAAAGAAGAACCATGTTGTGTCAAAAGCGAGCGTGCAACCATGCGTTTCTTGTGAACCTTGGTGTAACTAAACCAACAAGAAACCCAGTAAACTCGCCATAACTGAGCTGGGGCTTTGCGGGTGCCAAGGAGGCGGGCAAGAGAGAGGGCCTGTGTTGGGAAACAAAACGTGTGGGATGGAGAGGGGCAAAGGGGGAAATTAACCAGCCCAACCGTGACGGTAAAGATGTCCATAACTGCAACAACAGCAGCCGGCAGCGAGGGCGGCCTTTCCAGTGCTTGGGGAAACGCAGAGGTTGCGCACCACAACATAAACCCTTCGGTGGTTAAATTGGAGATGGACACGTTTGCACCCGACGCGCATTCGCCTCTTTGGCAGCTTTCAGGTTGACGAAGTTTCTGGATAAGTAGAACAGTGCCCTCCATGAAGTCCTCCATCTCGAAACGATCTTTCCAACGCCGGGCTTGGCGGGGCTCTGAACGCGACGCGGAAAGATCAGGACTGAAGCATGACCACTCGGTCCTCTTTGAGATTTAGCTCAGAAATGCTATGGCGAGGAGATGAATGCACATGCAGTACCTAGACTAAGTGTGATGCATGACGGTAAAAGCTACGGTGCCGACACTTCACCGAGGCGGGGCTTACATCCAGTCATGCCCAACGCCGAAAAAGGAATCCCGGGGTTCTCGTCTTGCCGGATCTGGACAACAAAAATGAGAAAGGCAGAAAAGTGCAAAAAGCAATCAAGTATGAGAAAGAAAAAGAAAAATACAAAACTGTTACTTGACAAAAGCGTTAAAAACACTGGAGATAAGTGCAGTCTCTAACACACAAAACATCTGTAGGAGCGTTTCGCTTGCCTCACGACCGGTTGCACCAACACGGCTGTGCCGTCCTAGCATCTATGAACAATTTCTAAGCCCCAATGCATGTAATAACTGGCACCATGGTGTTGTATTGTTTTGAAACTGTGGGAAATGCTACCTAAAGGGTTCTGGGTTCTGTTGCTTTTCCAATGACATGCAGTCAGAAACCAGGTCCTGGAGGACGGACCACCTTGTGGAAACCTCACAGCGGCCGTCTAGCTGTTTAGGAAATCCGATTCGATTTGTTGTTGGGCTGAAGTGGATATGTCGTGCTGGTATCGACGTGTTCCCTGATGCGCATTGCTGGCCAGTAACAACGTGGATCGTGGCCGTGGTGGCGATCGTCGGGCTTTTAATCTTGTGCAGAGATACAAAAGTGAAATCCCACCTTAACAGGCATTGCGACCGGGCGGAAACGAAACTCCTCCAAAGGGGATCCTCCTCGAGGCCCACCAAGCTGCTCTTGCATGCCTCTTGACTCTGGTGATCATCTATATCACTCCATCACTTACAATTTCATCTCTCTTATTACCTCCTGGCCGTCTCAGTTTTCGGTGGTTGGAACAGGGACGTCTTCCTCGATGATGCTCCAACCATCCTCATGCTCTAGCCCCTAGACCACCAGTCTTCACCCTCACTTCCCATGACTCATCTCTCCCCCTGCTAAAAAGCATGATTTAGCCCTCTACCCGCTCACGAAGCATCAACGCCCCTACCAACATATCAGGAGCCATGGCTGTTCAGCGACATGATGGCCGGCCGAGAGTCGCCTTTGACTGGGAAGGCAACAAGCCCATGCTTCATGACCTGTACATGGTGAAGAACATGTCTGTTACAGAAGTGAAGTCCCATGTTGAAAAGACCTCTGGGACTTACACGGGGAGGTAAGCTTGATTCTTCCCATGCTTTCCTGACGATGACTACTCTTGAGCTTGAATTGCTTCTGACCGCACACCTTATTATAGCGCATCACTGTACCGTGAGAAGCTCAGAGCCTGGAAATGGTTCAAATACCAGAAGTCCGCTAAGAAACGTTCACACTGGAAACAGCGCCGGGCCGGGCTATCATCGGTGGATCAGACACCGCCTGGTATGCACGCCAATACCACCAACCCTGAAACGGTGGAAGATAAGCCCGGCCCCACGCCGTCAGCTCCGGCAATTTCCTGGTCTCGGGGGTCGCACCCTTCTGGCGAGATCTCACTGCCGACATCGCCGGCACCGACCCCGGCGTTGGGGTGGGGAGCCCCTCCGGGTGACGCAGCCGGCCCCGCATTTTCTGTCCTGCTTATGCGGATGACCTCACGATTCTTTGACCTGCTCCGGCCGCTGTCGGAGAAATTGGGGGACTTTGTCCACCATCGCATTCGCGCTTGGCTGGACAAGAAACTCGTGTCCTTCTGTGAGTCACTGGACAGCGAGGTCAGCCCAATCTTTGAGGCCATCCGGCTACATAACAGCATGGTAGAGGGTGGGAATTCTGACGAGGCACATATTGTTGCTCGCCATGCTTTTAACCGCCTGCTCGAGGACTCTGGAAGTCACTCCCTTGATAGCTTCTTTTGTATATACCTGCTGGTTCCAGCTACGCTATACATGGCTGGAGGGGTTCAGGGACGGGATCTTCTAGAGATGTTAATCTCTGTGCTGAAGGTACAGGTCTGGAAGGAGGACGCTGCTACCTCGCCTGTAGCTGTGGGCATTATAACCGCCCTTGAGTATATTCTGTACAGCGGCGGGAAAGACGGGCGCGATCTAATGACGAACTTCATTGATGAGTTGGCCTATGTCTGGAAAAGTACTGTCACCGGTGTCTTCGGAGACCAGTCAATCTTTGGTCTGCAGGCGTCCATGAGGTATTGGCAGATCAAATCTCATGACGGCGGTATGGCTTCTTTCTGGGGGATCCTGAAAGGACTTGACGAGATGTCGACCATGGTCACCGCAATCTATAGCAAATCCGATGAGGAGGCATACACGGCCGAGTTCAGGTGCCTGGCCTTCCAAGTCGAGACGGGCGTGTTCCGGAATGACTTCATGGACCGGGCCGCACAGTTCATGGCCCGGCTTATGGAGCCGGGGGTCCCGCCGGCCATCACGGAAGCCTCTGTGCGCATGACCACGGTCTGTCTCCGCGGACAGGCGGCGTACCTGCGGCGCATCTCCGGAGGCGACGCCGCTTTGCTGAGCCAAGCGGCTGCTTGCTGCACAGCAGCCATCGACCTGGTCGAGCTGGAAGACCTCCGTGCCACGGGGGCACCCTGTGATGCCTGGCTGTTCCAGCCATTTGTTGAGCTGGAGCAGATGCTAGAGCCCGGGGACGCATGCGTGGTGGCGACCCGCCGGCGGAATTTGACCTGCTGGAAGCGGATGATACAGTAAGACCAAGCGGTTTATACAATGGAATAGGTGACTCAGAAAACCTCCATCGGCCCTTTCGATGGAGCAGAACTGATTTTGAGGAAGATGACGATCCAGTAGTTCTGTCTCGATAGTGATGAAGTTCTATATCTCTAGAGCTATCAGGGGTTTGTTCTTTCTTTCTCTATGTCCTTTCTTCTTGTCCCTATTCCTTTTCTTTATTCTCTTCCTTTATTCTTTTCTTTCCGACACTTTTCTTCTCCCCTTCTTAACTCTTTTCTTTTCAAGTCTTGATTTTTATTCTTTCTCCTTTCCCTTACTTATGTCCCTCTTATTTTCTAACTATCCTTGTATTGTTACATCAGAATGAAGTAAGTAAGTTGAAAATGGTGTGTGTGGTTCTAGTAAAAAAAAAAACGGGCTGGATAAACCTAGAAGGATATACACATACAAAATGTTAAAGCAAGCTTGCTTTGTTTGAGAGTTGTTCTCAGAGATATGTTTCATTTGTTTTTAATTCTCATTTTTATTATAAAAGAATTTATTTAGCCCTATAGAAATCAGACTAATCCAACTAATCCTGAGAGGTCTAATGATTAGGGACATGATGAACCTGTCCATAGCAGTCTAATGAAATACTTAAATGCGGATTTCACTTCAGTGTACCATTTTGATAGGAACAAAGACTGCCTTATTAGCTACATATGCATGCATGTCTTGGCCTGGCTAGCTCTATATGAAACTGTCCCAAGGCAGAGATTTGGGAGATACTAGTGAGGACATTCCGATATGAGCAAATGTTATGGCATTGGTGTGGGTTATTATATTCTAATATGTGCATAAGGAAGAAATGAAAATGCCGGGTGTAGTTGGGGCACTAATAGATGCTGAGTCCTCTTCTGAGGGTCCACTATGACGATCCGCTTCTTCTGGCCCCTGTCATCTCATTCTTGTAAATCAAAAAGAAAAAAAAAATTTAATAGTAGTGCGAGGCAGCTAAGTGCGGAATAGTATCAAGGTTGTCCGGGTTTCAGTCCTGATGTATGTGATCGTCGTTTGCTCCGACGACATATTCCGCGCCAACTCGATCTCAAGACTGCTCTCGCTGACTTCGTCTTCCGATTGGATTCTAGTACCATTGGCGCCAGTATTTGTGTTCTGTAAGTCCAGAGAAGCAAGCTGCGGGGCTGCAGTTTTGCTACCAACACTTGTCCGGGGCCCCTGTGTGGTGGAAATCAGGTCCAGTCCAGGATTGGTTTCCTCGTCGGCGGCCTCGTCGCCGGGCCCGGATGCCGCCCGTGCCACTACCATGGTGCTACTGCCACGAGACACATCTAGATCAGTACCTTGATCGAGCTCGTCGTTTTGGGGCCCCGAGATCTTGAACGGCAAGTGTATCGATGAACCGCCTGCCGAGAGGCTGCCCCCCACGTCTGTAGCATCGTCGGCAGTATCATCGTCCGAGAACTCGCAGGGATCAGCTGTGAGGTCGGTTGCGACCATGTATGTAGTTGAGGAATCATACTCGGCTTCCGAGAGTGACGGGGCCACGGACGCGATACTTCCCGCCCGGTGGTTCCCCACAATTTGGCAATTCCGGTCGGGAGCTTGGCGTAACGCCGTAAAATCGGGTCCGGGATTCGCACTGGGGAGGATGATTTCGGGGGAGGGATCTGTGGATTCGCGATTGTGTGGGATTTCAGCTATATTTCACAATATATTAGTACTTCGTCAGCAAACTAATATGGGCCTGGCTCGGATACTCGCTCCCAGTGCGTCCCGTAGTTTCCATTTTGAAATCCGGAACGGGGACCGGGGGGAAAGCCGCCTACCTTGTCCGGTTTCGCCGAGTGTTGGAACAACCGGGGGTGGGCGGTCAAGCCAGCCTGCGATGAACGACGGCAACCATCCCATGGCTGGGATACCAGGGATGTAAGAAAAAACAACCTCTTCTCTGAGAAAAAGGAAATGAAATAAACCCAAAATCTAGAATTAAAAGTGGTGATTTCACCTGTCCGTTTGACCTGATCTTCCTGGAATGAGCTGCTATATATCCCTTCTCCAGGCCCATGATTAGGCTCAAGTACGCCTGCCTGACCAAGGACAACACTGGGGCGGCTTAGCCCTGTTGACTTGTCCTGTACATCGCTTTCCTAGGTCTTGGGGCTACCAATTGAAAGGTGCCACACCACACGGTCCAGACCTTTCTAACCGGAAATGATGGTATAAAGTTGCATTCTGTGCCGAAAGGAGCTTCCCGATCGAGAGGGCACACTTGTGTATATCAGCCACGGCCGTGGTGGCACACGAAATGCAAGGTAGGTACATGAAATCCAAGGCTATTCGTTTAAGCCCGTGGCGATGCCTGATAGTTGAATACCGCATCGGATAACGCATGTCATATCAGTGCATCGTTTACGGTGGCAGTGTGTGGCACACTCACGTGTCGCGACGTGCTCAGCCAGGTGCCTAATGTCACCAGTGTTTATCTAGGACTCCGCCCAGATGCACATCGCTCGTTAGATAGATAGAAGAACCAACAGTTACAGTATCCAGTATCCGACGACCCAGACTTGTGAGCTTGTATTTGCACGAATGTTGAGGCATCTTCTCGAGAGTCGGATTGCAAACGCATCAAACCCCTGCTTGCATGAACTTACGATCATTCCTCTTCCAAAGCCGCGCTCCAAGAGTCATTTGAGGGGATGAATTTGGAGAAATGTAAAAGCCATCGTTACTGGTTGTCGCTATGAGTGCGGTTATTGTAACCGGAGCTCCCGGATCACCCGGAAACGCCGCTCCGGGCTAGTGCTTCATTCCGGGAAATGTTTCGCCTCGTGGCACTTCCAGTTTCCCGGTGTCCGTGCCGGAGGTTCGTCCGGCTGATACCGGGCCGCTACCGGATCCGGCCAGCTATGTGCGGATGAACTTGCCATCTGACATCCTGACCTAACTCTCGGCAAAGGCATTAAAAAGGTTTATCAGCCAAAGTTGTGGGACTGGTCTTAACGACCCGCTTAACGCCTTTGATAAGCCATTTGATGGTGCTATCTACTTGATTATGGAGGCTTTTCGCCTCTATGAAGACACAGATAGCATTAAACATAAAAAATAAAATAAAATAAAAAGGTAGAGAAGGCACGAGATAGATTTAGTTACATAGAAGTTAAATATAAAATCAGACTGGATCCTTGGAATGTCAGTGAGTATTGAAATAAATAAAAAAATAAGAGAAGGAAAGAACGACGTGGAAGAAGAGCTTAGGCAAAGGCTAGAAAATAATAACCCAAAAAGTGGATCAAACTAGGCACAAGGGTTAAAGAGAGCTTTGTCTAACCTTCAGCTGTGTGGTTACTCAATTATTTCAACCCACTCTTCCTATCTATCTATCTTGCATTCTCTTAACACCTGCGAACACAAAACGTCATCTATTTTATGTCTACGCCCCTTTTCAATTTTTATTTATTTTATCACCGTCTTTTGGCTCTAGCCAGAAATCAAGAGACCCAACAACTTCCAGCCCTATCATGCCCTCCAGATAAAGACTTGGCTCGGCCTTGCTTTGCCTAGCATGTTTTGCCAGAGATGTCGTGCGCCGCTCAAGCTGGATAGCTCTCTGGAGGACCTGAATCCAGCTGCCTATGATCTGCTTGTTGGTATGTGTGTGTTGCCGTTCTTTCAAGCCGAGTCTTCCTAACATCTTTCCAGTGACATCCTCACAACAGTCATCCACAAACCCCTCATTACCAACCACTCCTCATGCTTCTCTTCCCCCGCAAGATCGACAACGAAAGGCTTCCTACGATGCCGTGTCCGAAGCTGCAACCCAACCGATTTTCCGTCGCCAGAACGGGGTCGCCACCCATCCCAGCCAACGTGATGCCGCCATGTCATTTATCTACCTGTCGGAGTCGCAAATGCCCCCGTCGACTGCGTCGCCATCGCGAGACGCCGCCGCTCACCGGCCGCCGATGACTCCGATTCGGCGCCCCGAATCACGCCAGAAATGGGTCCCTCCCGATGCCATCCACGACGACGGAGACGCGGGCCCGAAGATCCGCGATATGGAGCGCGTGGACAAACTGTTTGAAATTCTGTCAGCGCGATCCGACATCGACCACCCGATTTGTGTCGAGTGCACCGATATCCTCGTCGACGAGCTACAGAAGAAGCTGGAGGGAGCCTCCAAAGAGCGCGACATCTACGTGGCCTACCTGAAAGAAATGGCCGCCGATGCCCCGACCGACGAAGAAGTCAAGATGCGGCAGGATGCGCTGAAGAAGGCACAGAAGGATGAGGCCGATGCTATCGCTGAACTCAAGAGGCTCGAACTGGAAAAGGCCGCGGTTGACGCCGAGCTGCTCGCGCTTGAGGAAGAGTCCCACGAGCTCGATGGCGAAGAAAGTCAGTTTTGGCGTGAGCGCAACGTGTTTGCCTCGGAGCTGTCGGAGTTTCAGAACGAGCGCGACAGCGTCAACTCCAAATTCGATCATGACTCGCAGCTTCTCCAGAAGCTCCAGCGGTCGAACGTGTACAACGACACGTTTTGCATCAGCCACGACGGCACTTTTGCCACCATCAACGGCCTCCGGCTCGGCCGGCTGTCGAAGAACCCGGTCGACTGGGCCGAAATCAACGCGGCCTGGGGCCACACACTGCTGCTTCTCGACATCGTGGCCGCCAAGCTGGGCTACAAATTTGTCGGCTACGAACTGCAGCCGATGGGCAGCACGTCCCGGATCATCAAGCTGGAGCTGCCGTCGCCGGCATCAAGCCGCATCGCCGCGTTTGGCGGCCTCACCAGCAACGGCCAGGCGGCGTCTGCTGCCGCGGGCCCGCCGCAACCGGCAAAGAAGACCACGCTAGAGCTGTTCTTCTCGGGCGACATGCCGCTGCGCCTGGCCTTCATGCACCGCAACTTCGACAGCGCCATGGTGGCGTTCCTGGAGCTGGTGCGCCAGCTGGGGGCCTACGTGCAGGAGCAAACGGCGTCCTCGGGCCACGTGCGCATGCTGCCGTACAAGATTGAGGGCGACAAGATTGCCGACGTCAGCATCAAGCTTGGGTCTGCGCAGGATGAGTCGTGGACCAAGGCGTGTAAGTTGACGCTGACGTGCTGCAAGTTCTTGCTAGCGCATGCCAGCAACGTTACGGCTTCGTCAAGATATCGGTAACAGATGGTGATAGGTGGTGATAGACGACGGCACGTCATGACGGTTTGTGTAGTGGGGGGTCTTCTTTCTGGGATTTCTTGGGACTGGTCTTGTTCGTTTCTGGGTTTCTGGGTTTCTTCTTCTTCTTCTATTAGAACCGGGGCTTGCTACGGGATCCGGAGTTTGAGAGTGTTCTATATACATCTTCCTTTTTTTTCTTTTTTTCTTTTTCATGAAGCTGTATTTTTGTGTCTCTCTACGATTGTTATCAGCGTCTCCCCGCAGCGTTTGCACAGTTCCTGTGTCGGACTTTCCATCTGGCCGTTCTCATCACCGTGGCCAACGGCGCATGCCTCCAGACCCTAATTACTCCGCACTAACCCTAAATACAAACGATCATGTGAGCGCGGCTAATCGCGGTTGTTGCACGTGATGCGTCACGAGACGCGCGCCAACCCCCTGAACCTCCAACTTTCTTGGTTTTTGGTGGAGAGACTCGTATACAGCCCAGTTAAGTTGGAGTCGTGAGATCACGAACTTGTCCATTCCTCTTCCCTTCCCGCTTCTGTATCATCTTATCTTTTCCCCCTTCATTTTCTTCCGTCTCTATCCCTTCTTTTTTTTTTTTCTCTTCCCTCCTTTTCTGCCCCGTGCCTTTTCCTTTTTCTCCTTCTCTTCTCCTTGTTTGCCCGTGTTGCGTTTGCATTCCCGTGTTCGCCTCGGTTACTCGTTTGCATCTTCTTGGCTTAGAGCTGGGGAACTTTGTATAAAAAGAATTCACTTCGTCTCGCTGCATTTCCATCTCCTTTCCCGATTGTAAACAGGTTATTTGTCGGCGATCTGTTGATCTACCGCTGACGTTCATATATCCGGTGCCTCCGTATTGCCGCCACCCTCCCTGGTGTACCCGCCCATCTTTGTGGAGCCGTGAGCTACTCTGAAATGGGTCTGTTGCAATAATCTCGAACCCTGTGAATGACGACAAGATCCTGAGATAAAAAGATCTGTTCGGTTCCTTGAATCTCCCCGTCTGCTTGAATCTTCACCCTCGAGCTTTCCTCACCCTTCTTCCATCATGGCTGGCGATCTCGAGTCTCGGGATGTCTGGTCCGACGTGTCCGCCATGCCGCTGTACATGCAGGCTACGT
The DNA here is from genome assembly GCA_001510575.1 of Knoxdaviesia capensis. Classification (NCBI taxonomy): domain Eukaryota; kingdom Fungi; phylum Ascomycota; class Sordariomycetes; order Microascales; family Gondwanamycetaceae; genus Knoxdaviesia; species Knoxdaviesia capensis. Next base: position 1,123,447 of record LNGK01000008.1, on the reverse strand, counting down.
TGGGTATGATGTTCTTCGTCGCGGTGTGGTATCTGGGCCGGGCCCTCTTTTTCTCCGGAAAGGGCCGGAGAGCCCGGTCGACCAGCATCATCATCCCCTTTGGAGTGGTCGTGATGATCCTCCTGGGCCTCACGTTTTTCAGCAGCAGTACTACTGTCAGCGATGGCACTACTGCTCCCGGCGGTGGTGCCACCATGCCAAACCTTTCCATCCCGCCCCACCGGATCCCTGCTAGTCACTCAGCCGATGACAAGCCGTTCCACGCAAACATCTACGTGCTGCCCAACATCCACGACCCGGCTGCCGTGGATGTGCAGTCGGTGTGCCCGGGCTACAAGGCCACCAATGTGGAGCAGGTTGCCGGCCGGTTGACGGCCGACCTGGACTTGGCCGGCGCCCCATGCAACATTTATGGCAACGACATTGTCTCGCTCTCGCTCATTGTCGAGTACCAGGCCCGGGACCGCCTGCACGTGGAGATTCTGCCGCGGTACATAAGCGGAGCGAACGAGACGTGGTTCATCCTCCCGGAATCCATTGCCCCGAAGGCGCCGAACGACGACCTCATCGACGAGGCGGACTCGGACATTGTGTTCTCCTGGGACAACGAGCCCAGCTTCTCATTCACCGTTACCCGCAAGTCGACCGGTGATGTGCTGTACAGCACTGCCGGCACGTCGATCGTGTTTGCCGACCAGTTCTTTGAGATTGTCACGTCGATGCCGCACAAGTACAACCTGTACGGCTTGGGAGAAACCATCCACGGCTTCCGCCTGGGTAACAACGTCACTCGCACGCTGTTCAACGTCGATTGCCCAGATGCCGAAGACGGAAACCTGTACGGCACCCACCCGATCTACCTCGACACCCGCTACTACGAGGTTGAAGAGGACACCGGCAAGCACATCTACGCCACCGACTACGAGACCACCGAGGACCACATCTACACGTCGTACACCCACGGTGTGTTCAACCGCAACGCCCACGCCCAAGAGATTCTGCTGCGCGAGTCGCAGGTGATCTGGCGATCGCTGGGCGGCACCATCGATCTGTACTTCTACTCTGGTCCCACTGCGAAGGAGGTCATGCAGACCTACCAGCAAACCACCATTGGCCTTCCCGCCCAGCAGCAGTACTGGACGTTTGGCTTCCACCAGTGCCGGTGGGGGTACAAGACGTGGCAGGATCTTGAGGCGGTTGTTGGCAAGTTTGCCAAGGCCAAGATTCCCATTGAGGCCATCTGGGGTATGTTTTTCTTTTTCTTTTTCTTTTCCACCCTTACCGTGAAGTATATATACATACTGACTTGATACCGTTCTGTCATAGCTGATATCGACTACATGGACCGCTACCGCGACTTCACCACCGATCCGGCTCACTTTGCTGTGCCCAAGTTCAAGGCCTTCCTGGACCGTCTGCACTCCACGCACCAACACTTCGTTCCGATCGTCGATGCGGCCATCTTCCACCCTAGCACCCACGACAAGCCGGGAACCTACCCGACCTATGATCGTGGTGTCGAGGCCAATGCTTTCATGATGAAGCCTGACGGATCCGAGTATATCGGCCGTGTCTGGCCTGGATACACTGGTAAGTTGATATGTGTCCGTTCGCCTGCCTGCTCAATTGCCATGTTGCTAACATGGACGATAGTGTTCCCCGATTGGGTTGGTGCCACTATTGGCCCTAGCAAGACGTTCAAGTGGTGGTCTGGCGAAATCAAGCGCTGGTACGATGACGTGCCGTTTGACGGCATCTGGATTGATATGAACGAGGTTTCTTCGTTCTGCGATGGAAGCTGTGGCACTGCTGAGAGCTCGGTCAGTGTGGTGAAGACCCACCGCCGCCACTCCCGCGAAATCGGGGCGCCGGAATCCGAACCGCTTGAGTATGAGGCGATTGAAGGTCGTGACGCCGACATCGGACCGCGCCAGGTTCTGGGACTAAACTCGTCGCCTGCGCTCAAGTACCCCGAAGGATTTGAGATTTCCAACGCCACTGAAGCCGCCGAGATCCTCGCGGCCAATCCCCTTCCGGCTGTTCCTCCTCCGGTCATGGGCGGACCGGGCGGGCCTGTTCGGCCTGAAGGCTGGGCCCATCCCAAGCCGGTGCCGGGAATGCGCAACATCAACGATCCCCCGTACATTATCAACCACATCTACGGCCACATCCTGGTGAAGGGCATGGCTCCGAACGCTACTCACCACGGCGGAGCGGTGCAGTACGACTTCCACAATGTGTTCGGCCATCAGATCCTTAACGCTACCCACCAGGCACTATTGCAGGTGTTCCCCGGCAAGCGGCCGTTCATCATTGGCCGGTCGACGTTTGCAGGATCGGGCAAGTTTGCGGGTCACTGGGGCGGTGATAACTGGAGCCAGTGGCGCTACATGTACTACACAATTCCGCAGGCGCTGTCGTTCTCGATCTTCGGCATCCCGATGTTCGGCACCGACGCGTGCGGCTTCGGCTGGAACAGCGACATGGAGCTGTGCAGCCGGTGGATGCAGCTGAATGCGTTCATGCCGTTTTACCGCAACCACAACACGTGGGACGCGATTCCGCAGGAGCCGTACCAGTGGGCGGGCGTTGCCGAGGCCACGCGCATTGCCATGAGCATCCGGTACTCGCTGCTGCCGTACATGTACACGCTGTTTGACCACGCGCACAAGTACGGGTCGACGGTGCTGCGGGCGCTGTCGTGGGAGTTCCCCAACGAGCCGTGGCTGGCGGGCATTGACCGGCAGTTCCTGCTGGGGCCGGCGCTGCTGGTGGTGCCGGTGCTGGAGCCGGGAGCCGACTCGGTCAGCTTGATCTTCCCGGGCGTGGGGTCGAGCACGCTGTGGTACGACTGGTACACGGGGGCGCCGGCGACGAGCGGGATCCACGCAACGGAAGTGGCGGTCGATGCGCCGCTGGGCCACATCCCGCTGTACGTGCGCGGCGGCTACATCCTGCCCAAGCAGCAGCCGGGCATGACGATCTTCGAGTGCCGGGCGAACCCGTGGGAGCTGCTCGTGGCGCTGGACGTCGACGGCGCGGCCAGCGGCGACCTGTACCTCGACGACGGCGAGAGCGTGCAGCCGGAGGAGTCGCTGACGGTGGCGCTGTCGGCGTCGAAGAGCAAGCTCAAGGCCGAGCCGCGCGGCGACTTTGTCGATGCCAACGGCTTGGCGTCCGTCACGGTGCTCGGCGTCAAGGCCAAGCCGAGCGGCGTCACGTATAACAGCGCGATCGTGTCCGCGTGGACGTGGGATGCGGAGACAAAGGCGTTGAAGGTGGATCTGGCGGCTGAGACCAAGGGCGGGGCGTGGTCGCACATGTGGATTCTGGAGTGGACGTTCTAGAAAGATCAATGTCGCTCTCTTTTTTTTCGTGTTTGCTTCTTGTTTTGGTAACGCGGCGTTCACTTTTCTTGCTTTTCTCTTGTTATCATGTCTATCTACATATCTATCTCCGGCTGATGTATCAGTATTTCGAGGCCGTGGTTCATACATGCATACGTCACTTGCGTTTACATATCGGAAGTGTATGTGTATCAGTTTTTTTTTTTTTTTCCTATTCTGAGTTTCTTATATTTTGTTACCATCTATCATAGCATTTCTAAATTATCGCATTATAGCTTGGTGGGCCCCATCCATGGACTACAGGTGTCAGGAACATCAACATCAGGTGCGGCGGTTGTGCCGCTGGAGCCCAGCAGTGGACCTCTCAGCCACCACGTTTCAAGCTCGCATGAAGAGTACCAGCGGAAGGATTTCGAATTTCAAAAGAGGGAGATGAGGCAAGAGAGAGAGAGAGGGGAAGGGAGACCATTAGAACATCCGCTCCCGGTCCTGGCGCTGCAGCTCATCCCGGAACACGTTGCGGCCGGACGACGGCGCGCCGGTGTTCAGGGCGGGGAAGCGCGCCTCGGTGGGGGTGCCGGCCAGGCTGCCGAGCGAGTCGCTGTCGCGGCGGACGTGGGTGGTGGCGGGGGAGTTCTTGCGGCGGTCGTCCTCGAAGTCGTCGCGGTACAGGTCCTCGGCGAAGTCGTCGCGGCGGCGGGGCCCGCGCGGGTCCCGGTCCATGAGCTGGATGCGCTCGCCCTTGTCGATGTGCAGGGTGCGGCGGGCGGCGCGGGCGATGCGCTGGGCGCGCGACTTGCCGACGCCGTAGCCGTGGCGGGTGCGGCTCATGACGTTGCCGATGCCGATGGTGCGGGTCTTGCGGTTCCACAGGCACGAGCCGAAGAGCACGAGCGCGAAGAAGCCGAGCACGGTCGGCAGGCCGATGTACAGCGCCTTGCCCTGCGGCGCCTCGCTGAGCTTGGGCGGCGTGGTGGGCTTGGTCGACAGCAGCACGGTGGGCCCGTTGGCGCTGGTCTGCACGCCGTTGTGCGTGGTGATCAGCTTGAGCGACACGTTGGCGGCGGCGCCGGCGTCGAGGAACTTCTTGTCGATGTGCAGGGCGAAGAAGCCGTACGACACGGGCGTCTCGGTGTCGGTCTCGAAGGACTGCTCGCCGACGGCGTTGGTGGTGGTGTTGATGAAGGTGCCGCGCAGTTTCATCAGGCGCGTGGTGCTGCCGGCGGTGGCGTTGGAGGTGGCGTTGGTGACGGGGATGGTCTCGTTGAAGAAGTCGGGGTCGTAGGTGACTGTGATGCCGTAGGAGGACTCGCGTTAGAAGGGCAATCCGTCTCTGTCGGCGTTGTTTGGGGGGCTGGGGAACTCACTGTAGTAGGTCTGGCCGACGAAGAAGTTGGTGCCGGGCAGGGGATCGCAGAACGGCGCGTTGGGGGCGTCCTTGTCGCTGAAGCAGCGCACAAAGGCTCCGGCCACCCCCTTGGTCGGGGCCGGCAGCTTGGACTCGATAATGGTGCGGTCGGGCGTGTACTCGGTGAACACGGTGCCGGTGACCTCGTACGGCGCGGCGTTGACGAGCGTCGGCGTGCCGCTGATGGTGGTGGCCTGCGGCGTGGCGGTGGTCACGGGCTTGCCGTCCGAGCCCACCTCCACCCACACGGCGGTCGGGTCGGCGCCGGACCGGCGGACCAGCTGGGCTGCGGCAACGGGGGTCGGGGCGGCGACCTCGGGGGCCGGCACGGCCAGGGCCGCGTGCGCGAAGAACGCGGTGGCGACGAGGATGGACGAACGCATGGTGTTTACTCTGCTTCCACACCAGAAAATGAACGAACGGATGGCTGAGGATACAGAGACACAGAAGTACTTTGAGAGAAGTGATCGGATCGAATTGGCCTTCCCCTCAGTAAAGAGTGAAAGATACGAGAGGCGGGCAAAAAAAAGAACGACACCAGTTGAAGAGAAGACGCCGGAATGAGGAGAGACACGACCGGAAACGAAGAAAAAAGAACAGTCGCGTGCCAAGCAGAACAACAAACGAATGTTACTGTGCAGAACAACACACACGCAAAGAAAAAAAAAGAGTGTCTTGAGACTTTTCAACTCGTCGTACTGAAGCCAAGAACGGTCCAGTGCGGCATAAGGACGAGAGAGAAGAAAATAGAAGAGACAAGAAAAAGAGTAGAAGAGAAAAAAAAAAAAAGGAGGTTCGAGAATTCACGTGTTGGAGGCGATCTTAGCGGGCTCGATCACATAATAACCGCCCATATAGCTGGCACAGGCTCATGCAGCAGGCGCGACCAACGTGTGCCTGCCTGCACTATAACCTCGAGGACTACATATCGTTTAATCCGATATCCTTGTGGACGTGATATGCAATTATCGGGGTGGCAGCAGAACCGCTATAGCAGAGCACAATCGTGGTGCTGATCAGAGCTCACTCTTGAGCTCCGAAACACCGAGATACGTCCCGTGAGTGAAGGCATTGTGAGATCTCGATTCAGCGGGTTGGTTGCACGGAGTACAGAACACAGATCGCCCAGGCACGCCCAGGCACGGTGCACTGAGGGAAGTGTGGCACATCCCATCCGGTCTTGCAGGCCTGTCCCCCCTCTGCAACCAACGGTGGATGCAAATTTCCCGGCCACAACACGGGAACTGGCGGAGCTTGGTGCGTTTCGATAAGGTTTTCACTGTGCCTGTGTAACCGCCTGTATACTGTAGAGGCATAGTGGTACGACATAGTTCATACTGTACTTACACCCGTGTTGAAGCAAGCTACAATGATCCTGTGTCCCAAGGCTGCGAAGAACCGGCAGAGCCTTAACACGGGACAGTCCATGATTCAATTCACGTCCTGTAAACATACTGAACGACAACAGACTGAAACCCGAAAAGAAAAGGATACCGCATATCTCCTCCCCCCACAGAACCCTGTGGAATGTGATACACACCCAAGGTCCCGCATAAACGCAGAGAAATTACACAAACTGCCCTGGTCCATCAGGCCCGGACATATCCAGAACACCAAGCGAGTGTAACCCTATGGAATGACCCTAAGCCACACTGCAAAAGCGCCAAAAAAAAGTAATCACCAAATGACCCCGACCCGATTTGAACGGATAACCTTTCGATCTGGAGTCGAACGCGCTACCGTTGCGCCACGAGGCCTCTGTGAAATTTCACCGCATGAAGCTGCGTTATATACCCCACGACTGTGCTTAATCTTCCTCTGCCAGTTCTACACTGGCAGACAAAGGCGGACAAAGCAGCACATCATAGAGGATTAATTCGGGTTAGCATACAACAGAACATAGAACACAGTTTTAAGTACACCTGTTTGAGAAAAATAATTCATAGCAGGACTTGGTTATCTGGCTCTTCTTCGATCCCTTTGTACATGGAACTCCCGTAGTCTAACCGTGCAAGAAACAAACACCGTCCGTCCCATAGAAGAAGAAAACTCCAGAAGAGGGAAAAAAACAACCACCCGGGAAAATCGTGATCACGGAGTCCATGCATGCATGAAAAAAAGAAAGAAATGTACATAAACACATAGTTCCTTCAAAAGGGAAGAAAACAGAAAAACCTCACATCCCTCCACCAACCTCCTCTCTCATTCTCTCTCCGTGATCGTCATCGTACAAGGCGCCGGGGGGGCCGGACATGAATTACTCCGGGAACCGGCGCCGCCAGCGCACGCTCTCGAGCAACTGGCGGTGGTAGTCCCACGCAGCGCCCCAGCCCGGGTGGTTCGGGATGGACCGCCGCGCCATGTTGAGCTGGTCGAGGTGAACGCGGACCTGTGCCTCACTAGCGGTCTCAGGGATGCGGTGTGCAATAATGGCCTCCCACGAACTATTGGCGTTGGCGGCGGCGGGGGGGTTCGTGTTGGTGATGGCCGTGGCCGTGGCCGTGAGCGGCGTCGGAGCGGCCCCCGTGCGCGGCTGTTGGTCCTGCTGCTGCGGGGACTGGCGGACAAGCGGGGAAGGCGCCACCACGGGGGTCGGCGCGGCCGCTAGGGCTTGGTGCATAGCCAGGACGTCCTGGCGGGTCGCGCGAGAAACCGTGGCCGGCGCAGCGTACGACGCGGGCGCGGCCGCTTGTTGAAGTCCGCCCTGCAGCGCCTGCTGCTGCTGCTGCTGCTGCGGCTGGTTGCCATGACCGGGGACCATCGTGTACGGGCCGCCGGGGTATCCTATGCCCGAAAACGCCTGTCCCGCAAACCCTTGTTGCCCACCCTGTTGCTGCTGCTGCTGCTGCTGCTGCTGCTGCTCGCGTTGCTGCTGCTCGCGTTGCTGCTGCTCGCGTTGCTGCTGGCGCTCCCACTTGGCCTGTTGCCGCGCAATTCGCCGCTCAAGGGCCTCGCTCGCCACCTGCTCAGAACCGTCGGTCGTGTTCGCCGGCACCGGCGTGGTCCGGGGCACCGCACCTTGCTGCGGCCGCGGCTGCGGGAGTCCCGGGTCGTACGTGGCCATCGGACGGTGCTGCGCCGTCACGTCGCCAGGATACACCGGCTGCGGTTGGCCGTCGGTGTGAGAAGGAGCCCGGAACGCGTGCTCTGTGGCTGCACCAGCACTAGCACCAGCAGTGCTACCATGACCAGGGGCCGCGCTGGTCGGGCTTCCAGGTTGGCCGGTGCGCTGAGCAAGGCTGACGCTGGACATCAAGGCGTCTTGAGGCTGCGTCGGGATCACTGCGCCGCCGTTCCACCCGCCGTACCACCCAGGGATCGGAGGCCATGGCAGCTCAGATTCCATCTGAGCGGCAGTCGGACGCTTCTGTCGCTTGGTCTTACGCTGCTTGCGTGATCCACCCTGAGGCGTGCCGCTCGCAGAGTCGCTATCCACGCCGGGGCGGCGCTTGCGTCCAGCTCCGGTCGCCGCCACCGCGGACATAGGCGCGCCCGGGACGGGCACGGGCACGGGCACGGGCGTCTCGTTGTGAGGGTGGGCGTGGGGGTCGAGCATATCCCATGGCTTCCGACTACCATCAATGGAGTTGCCATTAAGAAACTCCGGATCTGCATCACGGTCATCCATGTCATCATCGTCGCCGCTGTCATCCCCCAGCTCCCCAACATCGAAATCGGATTCGTCTTTGGCGTCTCCCACGTGCTCTCCGCGCGAGGCCTTCTTAAAGGTCTCGAACCCGTCCGAGGCGTAGTTGACCACCGCCCGCTTGCGCCGTCCGCCGCGACCAAGCGTCTCCTTCATCTTATTCTCCGCCTCCTTGCGTGCCTGTTCCTCGCGCGTCGCGAGGATGCTATCCCACACGCCCCGCGGCATCTCAGTGGCCGCTCCGGAATTCTCATCGTCTTCTATCTCGCCGAGCACGCCGCCGCCGCCATCCTTGCCGCCATCGCCCAGCCACACCCGGCCGTAGGTAAAGTGCGGCGCGCTCTTGTCGCCGTCTCCGTCGCTGCCGTCGCCCTTGTTGGCCTCCTCGCTGTCGTCAGGGATCTTGCTGCGGTCCAACAGCTCGTCGACCGCTGCCGGCGTGTACTTGATGGTTTCCTTCGTGTCGTTCTTGAACAGAGCCTCGGCTCCGTACCGCAGAATCGCGTCGAGATCGTCCTTGGGGTCGTCGCCCGAGTCCATGCGCTCAATCAGCGCCTCGTCCAGCGCCATCTTCGACTTGCCGATGCGGATGATCTTCTCCTCCACGCTATCCTTGGTCATCAGCTGGAAACAAAGCACCTTGTGGCGCTGACCGATTCGGTGGGCGCGCGCAAGCGCCTGCAGATCCTGGTGGGGGTTGAAGTCGGGATCCATGATGATGACCGTGTCTGCCGTCGCAAGGTTGATGCCCACACCACCGGCGCGCGTCGTCAGGAGGAATGCAAACACGTCCGACGAATCGGCGTTGTAGTCGTCAATGCGCCGCTGCTTGTTGGAGGCGTTCATGCTTCCGTCAAGACGAGTGTAGGGCATATCAAGCCCAACCAGAAAGTCCTCCAGGATGTCAAGCTGCTGGAGGAACTGGCTGAAGATGAGCACGCGGTGTCCCGTCTCGCGCAGCCGGGGCAACATTATCTCCAACAGCTGCAGCTTTCCCGACGCCTCAACAAGGTTGCGGTGCAGCGTCTCAGCATCGTGGCTGCGGTCCTCAATGGCGTCCGAGTACACGAACGGGTGGCACAGGGTCTTGCGCAGCTGCATCAGGATGTTGTTGAGGCTGCTGCGGTCCTTGATGGCGAGCTTCTGGCTCGCAAAAATGGCCTGGATCAGGTACGGGTTCTTTGCCATGATCGACTTGCAAACGCGCTCCTGCACCACCGACATCGACACTGGGAGAATCACCTGAGACATGCTGGGCAGGAACTTGAGCACCTGCAGCTTGGTGCGGCGGTAAAAGTACGGGTTGATCAGCTTGTGCAGTTCGCGGATCTTCTCAGCCGTCAGGGTGCGGAAACTCTCGTCCAGCTCGACCGCCCGGTGCGATGGGTTGATAAACTGCAGCAGCGTGAACAGCTCGAGCTTGTTGTTCTGCAGCGGCGTGCCCGTGAGCAGCAGGCGGAACGGGAACTTCATGGCGTTCAGAGCCGTGTAGATCTGGTTCTTCTCATTCTTCAGCCGGTGGCCCTCGTCCACCACCAGGCCGGCCCAGTTCACCGACTTGAACCGCCGGCGCGTGTCCTCGTGCGCCGCAGACTCGTAGGACATCACCACAATGTGCGCACGAATGTCGCTGGCCGAGCTAGGGAACATTTCGTGTTCGTACGCAATGTTCTGCGCAACTTGGCCGCCGTGGTAGGTGACCACCCGCAGTTCCGGCACCCACGTCTGGATCTCACGCCGCCAGTTCGGCGCCGTCGAGCTGGGCACCACAATCAGCCACGGCCAGCACCGCGGCGCGCTGAAGATGATGTACGTGATCAGGGCAATCACCTGCACGGTCTTGCCCAGACCCATCTCGTCGGCAAGAATCGCACTCTCGCCCTCGTGGTAGCGGTGCAGCATCCAGTTGACGCCCATCAGCTGGTACTCCATCAGTTTGCCCATCAGCTGCTCGGGCTGCTTCTTTAGCACAATGTCCTTGAAGTCTTGCTTGCGGAACTCGGCCAATCGCTCCCGCTGGACTTTCGGAGGGTCCGTCTTCATGTACTTGCCGACAATAAACTCGGCATAGGCACCCTCGAACGCCTTGTACAGGTCAACATTGTCCTTGGGCGGCGGCTTATCCCACACAACGTCGGTGTAGGTCAGGCCCTGAAACTTCACGTAAACCTTGGCGATATCCGAAATGCGCGCAAGGTCGGTTTCCTGGGTCAGCCGCTTGGGGGTGGGCGACTTGTACGACACCTTCAGAATCACATCCATCTTGATGTAGTCGGCGGGCACAGCCGAAGCCGTATCGCGGCGCATCAAATCTTGCTGCGAGGCCCGCTTCAGGAAGGCCTGTCTGGAGATTGCAGCCGCAATCCCATACACCCAAGCACCGGGCATCCATGAGACGTGAACATAGGACTGGTCCGCCCATTTGACCAGGAACTCGCGCTGGTCGTCTTCGTAATCGCCGATCAAAAGGATCTCCTTCTTCTTCTTCTTCTTGACAATCTGCTTGGCATCATCTCCATTCTTGTCTGAGACAACAACATCATCGGCATCGGCGGGACCGGAGGCAGTTCCAGAAGCATCGGGGGTAGGTCTCCACGCCACAAAGCCGTCGATCTTGTGCGACGTGTACGTGCACTCAAGACACTTCCAGGTCTCAACATACTTCGCCAGCTGCTCGTCGCGAGACGTGGCGGCAACCTTGGTATCGTCGGAGGGTGAGGCAGACTTGGACTTGCCCTTGCGCTCCTCGGGGCGGGCGGGCAGGTGGTCAAAGTGCCACGCACGAGAGCATTGGATGCAGCGGAAAAGCACGTTGTCAGGGTTGTTCAGGAGACCCGAGTCGATTTCGGTGATCGGGTCGACGCCGCCGTTGGCCTCGCGCGCCTGCTCTTCCTGCTTGGCGGTCTGGCGCTCGGAGAATGCCTTGCACGACGCACCCGACTCTCTGCATGTGCTACACCGGTCGTGGTGGGGCGCCGCAGAGTCGCGATCACGGGCGCGGCCGATGCAAAATCGGCACTGCAGCACAAAGTCTCCGTCACCAATCTTCGTCACTAGGTGGTGGCGGCCGTGTCGCGATCCAATGCAGATGGCATGGTACGTCATGGAACATCCCTGGCAGAAGACCATGACGCCCTTACCGGCGGTGGCCTCCATCTTGCATGAGGCGCACGCAGAGCTGTGCTTCTGCACAAACTCCGAGGTTTCAGGCAGCGCCTTGAAAACCTCCTTGATCAAAACAGCGCGCGGCGCGGCAACTTCCTGGTCATCATCGACGAAGAACGACTCGGGGTCCATGTCGGCGTCATCCTTCATAATCTTCCGGGTCCGCGTCGACCGGCCCGAACGACGGGTGACCTCGAGCTCAATTTCCGACGAGTCGGGAGATTCGGCCTGCCAATTGGCGCGTGTCTGCTCCTTGGCAGCCCGTTTGGGCTGGTTCTTGAGCTTGCGGCCTCGCTTGGACGGCACCAGATCCGACATCAGGGTGAATATGCCATTGTCGTCAACATCGTCGCCAAAGCCGCCGGTATCGTCGCTCCGGGCCGAAGTTCGCGCTAAAGGCACATCATCGCCCGCGAGCTCGTCAAAGTCTTCGCTATAGAACTTTCGGGTGTCGCGGTTTCGCAGCACGCGCGTGCTGGATCTGGAGTTGGACGGGGCGCCTTCGCCCTTATCCCCGCCGGGTCGTTTCCGCTTCGGCGTGTTCGTCATGGTGCGGGAGTGAAGAATCGAAACGTCCTCGTCGTCTTCGTCGTCTTCGTCTTCTTCGGAGTCAGAATAGTCGTTGTAAAATGATGCTTGTAGTCTCTTAGAACGCATGAGTTGTGACATAGCAGTTGCACCGTCCTCAAGCTCTTGAATATCATCATACGGTAACTAAAAAGGAGGAAGAAAGGAAGAGAAAAACAACACACAAAAGCTTTGTTAGAAAATCAACGTCAATGTAAAAGACCCATTATTGTTTTATAGCTTGTAATCAACTTTAGGAGGTAAACAAACACGGTACATACCGTTAGTTGTCTGCCATCACGAAAAGTAACAACATAGTCGTCATATGTATCTGGGATGCTTGCGACCGTGTCAACCCTCTCTGACCAGATTTCCTCGTATTCAAGGTACTGGTCAGCCTGGAGCTTGGGGAGAGCAACTTCAATCTTGTTTCGCGGTGCAGTCTCGTCGGCTTCGGGGTCTTGTTCAGTCTGTAGCTCGTCTTCATGCTCCTCCAGGTCGATTGCCGGCGCATCTGGTTTGGCGGGAGGATCAGCTTCGACGTCCGACTCGGGGATGATGTCAGCGTCGGCAAGTGCGTCCAGAGCCTCCTCCCAGACCTCTTCGAGCTCAGTGTCGAGAGCAGTGTTGGTGCCTATTTCTGCTGCGGGTTCGGCATCCAATGTCGCTTGGGGAACGGGGGACGATGCGGCGGCGGGACGGAGGGACGGAGACGCCAGGATGATGCTGAGACTGCGAATCGACCGGTCAATGTCATTGGCCATGGGTTCATGGCCGGGTTGTGCATCATCTATATCCATGCGGAAGGCAAGTAGATCCTCTTCCGGGTGGGAAGAGTCCGCATCTTCCAATTCTAGCTGCTCCATGACTAGTTTTAGGCGATTATGAGGTAGAAGGGGGGGGTAGGAAACAAGGAGAGGAGGCCATTTCCCAGCATCATTAGAGAAGAAGAAAGCGGTTCATTATATATTAGGAGGGGCAATTAATTTGTACGGGAACTATATGAGGATATAACGAGAATCAAGAGATCATGAAGGATGAGGAAGATCGTGGGGGAAAAAATTGTGTAAAAAGACCACCATCTGCTTCACATGGTGGATTTTTGGCTATATGCATGCAGTACTACTGAGTGGAAGGCGCGTTGCGAGCTAGGAGAATTCTCACCGCCTTTTTGATGCGCGTAGGTGGTGAGGATTCTGCCTAGCAGAAAAGTCTGATAGGGATCTTAGCTAAAGGAGAAGAGAAAGAAAAGAGAAAAAAAAAAAAAAAAAGAGAGAGAGAGAGACAATCTCCAACTAAGCCGTTTGTCCACAACAGAAAAAAACAGTATGACCAGAAACCCAACTTGATTCTTTCATTTATATAAAGGCCTTTCATTCATTGAAGCCTATTTCCTTCACCCAAAGGTCCTATATAATGGTGATTCTTGGGTCTTTACCCCGTTTGGGGTTCCTGAAGCCATCTACCATAGGCAACCCTTCGCACCGGCTGTTTAGTGCAGCTACTTTGCAATGGTATGCATCACCTCTATCGGCCATTCATAGGGGCATTCACAGGTCCCAGGTTGATCGGCCACGAGACCGGAATTGTAAGTTACTGCCTCGGTTGATGTCTTGTGTTTGGTACTGCAACTTGTGAAAACTCCGGACGCGCAATGGTGATGCACTGAAAATCTAACCGGCCACTTGAAAATCTCCTCCAGCCCGATCCGCCCCATCCCGACGCTCCGACTCCCCGTTCGACTCCCCCTTCCGTAAGCCCTCGGCATCGCGACCCGACCGCCGCCCCTCATACGACGCCCGCCCGTACGGCGGCGCCCGCTCCGATTCCCGGCAGAACGGCGGCCGCACCGACCAGCGTGGACGCACCGGCAAGGCCTCCCGCCGCGACACGCCGGCCGCCGAGGAGGGCGACGACGCCGGGCCGGGCCGCCAGACGCGCCGCAAGCGCTTCCACGACCCCGACTCCGACTTTGGCAAGTCCAGCCTGGTGTACCAGCTCAAGTTCGGCGCGCTGAAGGACACCGCCAACCGCATCCTCGAGAAGCACCGCTACAACACCCAGCGCGCGGCGCAGACGGCGGTGGCGAACTCGCCGACGTTGTCCCCCGGCGCTGGTCGCGAGTCCAGACCGGCACGCGACGAGACTGGTTCGCGGTATACGTCGGATCGCCCGCGGTTCGCTGGGCGAGACTCAGCGCGCGGTGGACGACACGGCGCTGACGGGCCCCGCGAGTCCAGATCGGCGCGTGATGATCTTGGCACGCGACATGCATCGGATCGCCCGCGGTTCGCTGCGCGCGACTCTACCCGGGGTAACCGAGATGGCGCTGACACAGGCCGGATGCGGCGCTCGCCTCCTCAGGGCCGTTCGGAATACCCCCGTGAGTCGCCCCGGTCGCCGCGGTGGGCATCCAACGATTCGTTCCCAGATACCGATGCTGCGGACGCCGACCACCGCCGAGCTCCTCCCAGAGACTCCAGCCCAAGATACACAGACTCACCCGACTCGTTCCGGGGTCGCGGGGACCGGCCAACACGCGGCAGCGCGCGCGGGACTACGGATACTACATCGTCGTCTACGGGCTACCCCCCCAAGGGCACTCCCCCGCCTGCATCCGCGCCTGTCCACTACACAACGGCCGCCTCGCAGCTCCTCTTCGGCACGTCGGTGGTCCGCGCGGCCCTGCTCTCGCGCCGCCGCAAGCTGTACCGGCTGTACGTGTACAACGGAGCCAACCGGAAGGCCAAGCACGAGGACCACCAGATCATGCGGCTCGCGCAGCACCACGGCGTCGAGGTCAAGCTAGTCTCAGAATCCGGTATCGCCCTGCTGGACCGCATGAGCGGCAGCCGCCCGCACAACGGCTTCGTGCTCGAGGCGTCCCCGCTGCCGCTGCCGCCCGCGACGGCGCTCCTGCGCGTCGGCGCCAACCCGTGGAAGCCGAGCTTCCACATCCGCCTGGGCCGCCAAACCCGCGAGGAGGAGGCGGTGAACGGCCGCGGCGTCGTGGTGGCGCTGTCGGGGGGCTTTGGCGATGCGGAGGCCGCGGGTGCGGTGCAGGAGATGCGCATGGCGTACGAGGCGGCGTCGGGACCGTCGTTCCGCAAGCCGCTTGTGCTCCTGCTCAACGAAATCGTCGATCCGGGCAACCTGGGCGCCCTGCTGCGCACAGCGCGCTTCATGGGCGTCAGCGCCGTCGGCGTGACGCGGCACAACTCGGCGCAGATGACCGCGGTGGTGCTGAAGGCGTCGGCCGGCGCAGCTGAGGAACTGCCGATGTTCTGCGTCGACTCGACCGCAGACTTCCTCGAGGAGTCCCGCAAGTCCGGCTGGTCATCCTACGCAGCGGTGGCGCCGCGGCCCTGGACCCCCTCAACCACGTCCCCGGCTTCCATGTCTGCGGCGGCCGGGCTGGGTGGGGGCGCCTTTACTGAGACGGGTGGCGCAGCTGGCTTATCATCGCCAGCCGGAGCGGGGACTGCGCCATTCACGCCAGCCGACATCGAGGCTCGCGACCCACTCAGCGATACGCCGTGCATTCTTGTCCTAGGCAACGAGGGCCACGGCCTGCCTCGTCTGGTGCGGGCAAAGGCCGACCACCACGTCTCAATTGCAGGCAGTGTACGCGCGTCGTCCAGCGGAGTTGACAGTCTCAACGTGAGCGTTGCAGGAGCGCTGCTGTGCCAGGCCTTCATGCGCGCTGCGGGGGCTGCAAGCGAGACTACCACCACCACGGTAACCGAAGCGGCGAAGGCCACCACCACCAGTACCCCCATCTCGGAGCAAGCTACAGAAAAGGAAAGGGCGGCCTCGGTTGGTGGTATTGCCGAACAGAGTGCTGGAGAGATGCAAGAACAGAGGGAGGAGAGTGTGGGTGAGGAGGGGGTGATCCTTGGCTCTGGGACTGGGGCATCCGATGTCGATGTTGGTTCCCACGCCGTAAACGAGGAAATCCCGAAAGTCGCTGCAGCTAGTGGTTCTGCTGATAAGGCCACCGAAGTTTTCCGGGACGGGCCGGCAAGCTCGAAATCGGAGGACGAACGATTATTTTAAAGCTGCGAGTGGTGCAATCCAATGCAGGCGATCCCATCCTGCCACACTTTTTTTGGGGAGAGGGAATGAGGGGGACGAAGTTCGCCAGCAAAATACTACCTTGTAAATTAGTTGTAAATTAGTTGTAAATTATGAATAATTCGTTGTTCTTTTGTGTTTATCCGATGTCGCTTTTCAGGATTGGGGGCGTGCATATGCGTGTATCCTTTTTTTTTTTTTTTCTTTTTTCTTGGTTTGCCCTCTTTGTCCATACTTGGCAAGGTCTGTTTCTTCGATTTCTCTCTCTCTTCGTGTTTCTTTCTGTCACATCTCGTTTTAGTCAGTAGGGGTCCAGTATTTATCAACCAACAGCATATTGCTCTCCTCGCCGCAATGCAACGTCAATCAGATGTAACTGGAGGGCTGTAAAATTTCCCTTCTTTTTTTTTCTTTTCTGTTTTTTTATTCAATACTCCCCCATGGGCCAAAGCGGTAGCCCGAAACATTGTTCGAACCGGCCACCCCCACAGCGGTTTGAGAGGACACCCAAGGCAAAAAGAGAGGAGGAACTGGGCATGATATGAGTTTGATATGGTATCTTGCCCGGGGGGTGGTGCAGAGACGGGCAGACTCACAGACACGAGAAAAATCGACCAGAGAAGCACATCCTTGTTTGGATTTTCTTGAGCACGTACAATAAATTCTCAAACAGGGTCGAAGGGTAAGAAATCCAAAAAGGTATAGGAAAAGATCCTAGGATGATAAAACGATTTCGATTAGCCCATCGTCCGACCGGATGTTGTATTGTATCATCTCCCGTCTTTTTCCTCTTTCTCTCTCTCTCTCTTTCTTCTTCTTCCTCATCTGTATAAGTGTCACTCTCCCCTCTGTCCATCACCATCCCGTTTGGGAAACCGAAAGGAAAAGGAAAAAGGGAAACAGAAAGAGTACTTGCCAGTCAGTGAAACGCCGTCAGTCTAACAAGACCAACACAACACTTAGCCGAGATTTCTGAGAGAGAGCCGAATGGACAGCTGGCTTGAGCCGTGACCCCCAAAGACCAAGCAACACATGCACGCTGCGGTGCTGCTATCGCCACAGGAAAGTCGGACGAGGGGGAGGAGAGCCCAGCACTGGATGATAAGTATCTCGGCTGGGATCCCGCTGGTCAGGTTGATTCTGTTCCCTCTCTCTTTTTCGTTCTTCTCTTTCTTTTTGTTTCCTGTTTTGTTCTCCAATGTGAACGCCCTTCTTCCTCTTTTTTTTTTTTTGTCTGGATATCTTCTCTTTTTCTTCCCTTTCCCTGTTGTCTCAATGGTGGCACCCTTCTCCGTGTCGGAGGATACTCCCAAGCCGCATCCCAAAATGGCTACACCCGCACCCAACTCCGGGGCCGGTGCGGCTGATCTGACACCTTTAGCAGCACTGACCGTCTCAGTTCTCGATTGGGCATCACAGCACTTCGTCCCTGCCGTTTCATCGGTAGCTCTCCCGGTGGCCACCCTCTCATATCTCCTATTCGCTGGATCGTTTGTCGACACCATGCTCGTCGCCATGTTTCTGGCCTGTTACAGCCGCACCGCGCTGGAGCTCCTCGCCGGCTTCTTCGCCGTGTTCCTCGCCCTGTCGACTGTGCGCGAGCTTGTCTCCATCATCCCCAGCCGAAGAAAAGGCACGCAAACCCCGGACGGCCAGCTCCGGCCAGTGTTTTTCCCCTGCCACACCACCCACTATCGCAGCGGGCCCAAGTCGAACTGGTTTCTCTACTCGTATCTGCTTGTCGGCATGCCGGTTGACTGGTGTGGCAGTCATGAGGGCATGATTTCGTCAAATGTGCGGCCCAGCAGAGAGATTGCAACGCCGCAGCGGCTGGGTTGGCTCGGCCGTTTTCTGCTGTCGCTTCTGACTGGTCAGCCCTGGGCTGGTCCACGGCCGGCTTGGTTCGAGGTCAATCCGGATGCGTATCTGTACGCTGACCCAGAGGATAAGCCGGCGCAATCGCTGCGGGACCGGCTTGACTGCTTTTTGGAATCAAAGGTCAGTTGCTTGCTTTCATTACAGTCTGGAATCATGACGAATAAGAAAAATCATAAAAGAAAAAAAAAAAAAAAAAAAAAAAAAAAAAAAAAAAAAAAAAAAAAAAAAAAAAAAAAAAAAAAAAAAAAAAAGAAAAAAAAAAAGAAAAAGAGGATCGAATCACTCATCACACACACATACTAACCCGTGTCAACACATTTGTCCAGGGCACCTCTCCATCTAAATACCCGTACTGCTACATAACCACAGCCCCAAGCCTGTTCGGTTATGTGTTCAACCAGGTATCTTTCTGGTACCTGTACAACAGCAAGCGTGAGCTCCGCGCCCTCATCGCCGAGGTTAACAACACCTTCGGTGAGCGCCGGATCTACCTTCTGGAAGCCCCCGAGGCTGGGGAGCCCAGCCCGGAGCCCAACCCGGCCGGCACCGGCCCGGCCCTGGCCTTTCGAGATGATGGAATCCGGGCCACATGGGACAAAGACTTTTACGTGTCTCCGTTCAATGCGCAGATGGGCCGTTACTCGGTCATGTCGAACGATCCCTTGTCGCCGGGCATGGGCTTTCCGACCCATATTAACATGCGCGTGGCGCTAAGCGCATCCGCTGTCAATAACCTACCGGAGCAGCACCAGCGTGAAGACCACGTGCAGCAGGGCGTCGCCGACAGCAAGTCCATTCTCGTTAGTCGCGTCTTCTCCATCACCGACCCCGCGTCAATCGACCCGGCCACTCAAGGCTTCTTCGCCCGCATCCGCTTCATTGCGCAGTGGTGGTGGATTCTCTTCGCAGCTGTTCCGCGGACTCTGACACAGGCATGGACGCTCTCATCCCGGCTCGGCATGGGCATGGTGCGACGGCCACCGATTGACGGCGGCGTGTTGGCCCGCGACCCGGAGGGTGTGGCCGAGCCGCGTCTTGCCCGAGTGTTCACAAAGCTTCTCCGTGCAGCCGTGACTAATGCTGAGGTTCCGATCCGGGTCGTGTTTGTGCGGGAACGCATGCCGCTCTCCCGGGGCCAAGTCATGCTGTCCCCGGCTGCTCAGACAACCGCCCCATCTGATAGCGAGACGCTGACTATCCGCGTCCGGACGCCGGAGTTCTTCACCAACATCATGGAATATTCCGATATCCTCGATGGCTTCCAGCAGGAGTGTGCCGCTCGGAGCATTGAACTCACCAATGGCGACGCTCTTCTCCGTGAGCTGTTTGCCCCCACCAGCCCGAAGGGATCCCCAAGCCAAAGCAGTCAAAGTCGGCAGGCCCCCTTGTCGGTGGTCACCGCCTTGATGCTTTCCATCGGCCGGCTGTTCGGCAAACGCCGCGTGTGTGGCCGGAGCACCACCAGCGAGAGTGGCTGGGGCCGGCCAACCGCCATGGACACCATTGTGGCGGCCTATGCCCGGTCCGGCCATCCGGACGCGTCGGCCGTCAGCCGCGAGTACGCCCAAGCTGCGCTATGGCAATCGGCCAAGCAACGTCTGGCGTTCGGAATCGTCGAGGTCTTCTGGTTCGAGGAGTTCTTCGTGCACATGGCGCTGGCGTGGCTTGCGGCTTCGCGGCTCGGGAGCATGATTGAGGCTATGTGAGCGGGTTAACAATGATCAATCAATATCATAAGAAATCAGCTCCGCCACCCTCATCAAGCAACAAACAAACTGTCCACATGAATTTCGTGATGGAAAAAGTGTTGAAGGAGAAGAACCGAGAGTTGCTCTTTTTTTCGCTCGCCGAAACACTTTTTCTAACGAGCACCTCCTCATCCTGCTAGGGCTTACTCCTCTTGCGTTTGTTCCAGCAGGTGCCACCAGACCGTAATGTCCGGTGCTCCTTCTGCCATTTGCTTATCCCTCGTGCCACCCACTCTCAGTCATAACCCTAAACCCTAACACTCATCCATTCTGCCTCGCGGAATTCTCTATCGAGTGGTCTCCCAACGTCGCATCTATTCCACAAGACTTATGAGCATAAACCACTGCAGTTTGACGCCCTTCTTTGCTTTTCCTGTTTCTCTTGACGTTCTTTTGCATCCAGCCGTTTTGCTTTTGTTCCCCAAAGTGTTGTTTCAATGGTTGATGCCCGTCTCTCCCCTCCTGTATAGCAGAGTTCCTCGTCTCCTATCACTCTCCTCCCCATAGATATCTGTTTTTTTTTGTTCTACACTACCATTCATGACCTTCCATTGCCTTGATGAATTGCTTCTAGATTGATCCCTCGAAACAGAGTTTTGTGCTTATCATACTGTCTAGCCTTTTTTACATGCAGATACTCCATAGAACCCATATTTCTTCTTATATGAACCAAGATTGAGCAACCGACCTTTCGCCTCAATCATCGTGATTTGATGTCATATCTCCAGGGCCAATATTTCGTGTAAACTCAAATTTTTCTAGAAAGTTCACAGTCTGCTGTAGGCTATTATCAGCACCTGCCTACACGCAGCAGCTAGCCCAGTCCCCAAGGTCGTACAGGACTGATAGCTGCGGATGGCGTCCGTCAAGCGGGCAAAGCATCGTGGAATGGAGTACGCACTTGTTGGAGGCAAGTTGGAGAATCCCTCCGGAGCTTCTTTTGCTGTTGGGCGTAAGCGATGCCGGGGATCCGGGAGCAAAAGGTCCGGCTCTTCGGCCTCATACGGTGAGATGAAGTCAAGAGCTTTGGCAGAGAGAGATATATATATTATAGGCCCTCCTGTCGTGCAACCCAACGCTGCCAATTGCAGTAAGGAGGGCGGCAGGGCAGTCTGGGGGCTGGCATCGGGGGCCAAGTTCACCCGCATCTCCCCCTCCCTCTTCCTGTCTCTCACCACCCCGCTACCGAGATTCGGTTCAAGGTGATAATCACTAATCACGCCCCGGGTATCCCGAGTACACTTCACGGAAGCCTAAATGCAGAGTACACGCCGAGACCGACACAAGGGCGTTCGTTCTAGAAGGTCACCGTCTAGAATAAACCACCGCGTTATTTGTCATATACTCCTCTCCTTTAGCTTCTGACCGTGCATCAAGAATCTGACAGTCACAAACAAGCGCAACTCCCGGTCTACTGTACGTAGTCTTTTCAACACCATTTTTCTTGCCGTGAAATCACCACACAGCGACAAGCCCCGGCATGCAGGGCAATTCCAAATAACTCGGCCTAAGAGCTCCGGCAACCCCACCCAGCGCCAAAAGCGGATCCTCCAGCATCTGCTTATCTCCATTCATGTAGGCCATTTGTCAGTTATCACCGTGCTGGGTTTTTTAATTCCCTGTCGTGCAGTGCTTGATCTGCCCGCCACAGTGGGAAAATCCGAGGATGGCCACAGATTGTTTCGCCCCTTGACAGAAACAACTGAGAGAGAGACAGGAGAACGGCCAGGCAATGAAAACGGTGGTCGTAGCGTCTGATTAGCCCTGTCAACGAACATGAATGACATAGATGACAGGGCTGCTGTAGGGGGGAGTTTGAAAATCTCTTCAGAGCGTTGGTTGGTCCTTGACAACACACACGAGCAATCTGCTTCGAAGCGGTGTTTTGCATACGGCCTTGTTGTCGTGAACGCGGCACAGTTTGGGTACGGTCCGGACATACTGTAAGCCGTAATTGGGGCATTTTCGACCCCTCCAAGCCCCTCCTTGGTTGAGCCCCTCCATGGAATGAAGCTGGCGATACTCTGAGAATGCGAATAGCTTCAGCTCACCGCCAGGACGCCGTAGCTCACCCTGCAAATCCACGAAATTCGAGTTAAAAAAATCCTGCATGCTGTCGTCATGTCACTGCTTTGCCAGGCTCGGACGTCTTATCAGTATACCGAAATCTAATACCCCCAACAGTTAGCTGTATGTCGATGATCCCGATATCGAAGTTCCTGATGCCGGTTTGCCACTCCCCCACAAAGCTCATGTGCGTCAAAAGCTCCCTCCGCGTGGTGCATTGTGGCCCCTCCTCACTGTACAGTATAGTACTGTAGTTCCCCGTTGCAATCAAAGCACCAGTGCAACCACGCAGATCTCTCGCCCTCCCGCTACATAGGTCGGAAAAAAGAACTCAAATCATTTGGCCGTCCGCGTGTTTCCGCCGTTGACACAACGGCTGACAACTGCTTCCTGTCCTCTCTACAGTATGTACAGATATGTAGATTTGAGGGACAAATCCATCCTTTGGGCACATCTTGCGTAAATCCTTCGCCCACTATCTTCCTTGCTTGTTGTTCTTTTTTGGTGGGCATCAGCGGTATCGGATGTACATTGTACCCTCGTACCCGGTAGCTGCGGATAGCTCTCTCCAGGACCGTCCCCTCTTCTTGTCTCTCCGCCCATGTAACCTACGTGTATGAGGGCGTGTGTCAAGTCAGCCGCTTTTCCTCATGATGATGCGTGTGTGATTGGTGGTGACCTGGCATGTGCAGCAAGCAAGCTCTTTTTTCTTAGCTTGGTCCATCCCAATTGGAGTCTGGTCCTGTTCCGGATCCAAAATTCTGGAGCTTGGGGATGTGCAGGTATAGCAGAAGTCGCCATGTACCCGTTACGCAGACAGCAACAGCAGCTCTGTTCACCACACCGACGCCAGAGAAGCTGTTGCTGTCTCTTGTGCTCTCCCGCTCTTGCCTGGGTCATAATTGGGGAGAGTCTAATTCCCTGATCTATATATACCCCGCCGGATCTCCCCTCTCTTGTGTTTCTTCTTCTTTTCCTTCCTCTCTCATCCTTCTTTCTACCAACATCACCAAGCTTCTTCCACCAACTCACCTTCACAGCACTTCTTGTCTTCCCGGCACTTCCAAGCTTCTCATTACTCTCCTTTTCTAATCTAATACCAAAGATCCCCCTTTCCTCTTCTCACAATGGGTCTCTCCGGTCACTGCCTTTGCAAGGCTGTCACTTACACCATCGATATGGATGAGCCTCTCGTCGTTGGCTATGACCACTGCGACGACTGCCAGCGCCAGAGCGGATCGACCTACTGTAAGTTGCTCGATACCTTTTTTTAGTTGTTGTTGTCTTGTTGCTTTCGGAGCCGGCGTTGGTTGCGGCATCACTAGCGGGTGTCGTTCACTGTTGGCGGTGTTCTGTGTGGAGAAAAGCAGCTGTACCTCCGGGGAAGCTAGCGTCATCACTTCGGACAGCCGATGCCAGCCATAACCGTTGAAAGAGTCCGGGACTCTAAATGTTTCTTTGGTTTCCCCCTCATCTTCACTGCTCGGTGTGTCTAACCCGAACCCTCTCTTCGTCGACTATAGCCCTCGTCGCCGTCTGCCTCAAGGACAAGGTCACTATCTCCGGCCCCGTCAAGTCGTGGGCCGGCAAGGCCGACTCGGGCAACGTGGTGCACCGCCTCTTCTGCTCCGACTGCGGCTCGCCCATTGCCCACGACCCCGAAGCCAACCCGGCCATCATCGCCATGAAGGCCGGCACCCTCGAGGTCGAGCAGAAGAAGGCCCTCAAGCCGACCATCGAGATCTGGACTGCCGGCAAGATGCCGTTCTGCCAGGAGCACCTTGAGAAGGCCTTCACCCACATGCCCAACTGAATGTCGACACACCAGACGACGAGGTGTGTGCGGACTAGGAGAAGAGGGGGGTTTGAATAACGAATGGATTATGATGAAGGATATGAAACTGGACGTCGGTACGGGTCGAATATACCAACGAAAACAAATAGATTGGGAGATCATAGGCTGTGTGTGAGTGATGCTTTTTGTTCAACCACGCGGCCGTGCTATCTCGAGTGTGTAATGTGTAAATCGGAATTAATACCCAAGTCTCGAGATCAATACAGAATTCTCGAGCTGCTCAACTCAACGGACGTACGTCAGTGATCACAATGGAAATAATGTGTGGCGAGACGGCCAATCGACAACGTCAGTAAATTATTGATGAATGCTGCCAGTTTAACATCGGTGCCGGCTTATCTCCGCTTAGGGTTCAGGTTGTGGCTTGTTTACCCATGTCCACCAAAACCGCACTGGAGCACTGGCCAGTCCCGCTCTCCTTGATGTCGTGAGTGGCTACAGGGGGCTCATGCAGAGAGATCTGTACCTCACAGGCCCAGTCTGGGGACAACGCCTGCCCTATACTGGTTGTTGTGGACAGGTTTCTCCCAAGCAAGAGTCAGTTGTATATGTAGAGGCCGGTTTTTCGCGCAGCCATAGACCGCCACTTGCATCTTCAGGTGACCGAGATGCATTCACCACGCTTAGAAGAACGATGGAAACAGTTATAGAGCCTTCCATTCCAGACCAGAAACGAATATCTTGCTTCTTCTACATAGTTTACCCGCCAAGCAGAACAACACCGGACGGACTTCCCCCCCATTGACATAAGACAACGTTCCAGACCGCCCACATCACACAGGACGACCAGTTGTCGAAGTAAGCTTACAGCGACCGCAACGAAGACCCTCTCTTATCACGTTTTGTTTCTCCGCCTTTTTTTCGTTTAGAAGGGAGAGAGGGGAGGGGGGGGGGTTCGGTCAAGTTGGCCCCAGAACCCAGATTCCGTGCCATCCAGAAAACGAATTATATCTAGCGTCGCGCACGCCGGGGGAAACTCGAAAACTTTATCTACGGTATATCCAGGCCATCGCTTGCTTGTTGAGTAATGTGCCCTTGCTAACGGGCGGACTACGGGTCGATAGATCCAGGGACGGACGCAAAAAAGTTCTTTATTCCCACGCGGAGCCTCCTTTCTTCGGGTTGTGTGTGTGTGTATCTCGTCTCCCTGAACTAAACCAAACCGCACAAAGGACACATGCCCGCGGAATGCCAATGGGTGTTTTTTCTTCTTTTTTTTTTTTTTTGTGTGTAGATCAGTTGCTGTTGGCGCTCTGGATTGGAACCGTCCCCCGTCCTTCTGGGCCTGTTAAACATGCAGTCCTTCTGTGGTACGTTCTGGCTTGCCAAGTAAAAGAACCATGCAAACCAAGTGAAAAAAAATACTTGCAATATGGACCCTGACATTGATCGTCCCCCCCCGGTCTTGTCGCAGCTAAATTTTCTGGTGGTGATGATGGGGGTTTGGAGGTCTCCGAATTTTTTCTGATTAGAGATATCTGAATCCCTCCTCCATCGTTGGGCTGTGCTATTTTTCTCTCTCCTTCCTCATCAACCAACTTCAATTTCTTCTGGAATCACGTCGATCGAATTGCAGATCGATCGATTCATTAAGAGAACTACTTCCATCACTTGATTCCAGAAGATCCCATTCACTCGTTTACAATGCTCGGCTGGTACGTTCTCTCTTCTGCGGGGACTTGGCCCGATACCGCCTTTTGGGCGCCGGGATCGTGAATCCGCCCCGAGACACACACACTTTCTGGGGAAAATGCCCGACTGACTTTATTCCCCCGTCGTTTTCTTCCCCGCCGCTCAGGTACCAAGCCAGACTCGCCGCTCGGCCTCTTCTCACCCAGAGCGTCACCACCGCGCTGCTGTTCGCGGCGGGTGATATCACGGCCCAGCAGCTTGTCGACAAGAAGGGCATCGAGGGCCATGATCTTGTGCGGACGGGCCGCATGACCCTATACGGAGGCGGTAGGTTCCTCGACTTCTTTCTTTTCTTTCCTTTTTTTCTCTTTTTTTCTCCACAGTGCCAGCCCCCCAGGTCTCTCTGTCGCAGCAGCAAAAGACTGACTTGTGTCTCCTCCCGTCCCAGTTGTGTTCGGCCCCGCGGCCACCACGTGGTACAAGATCCTCCAGCGGCACATCGTCATGAAGAACAAGAACGCCGAGATGCTGGCCAAGGTCGCCGCCGACCAGCTGATCTTCGCGCCGACCTTCATCGGCGTGTTCCTCGCCAGCATGGCTCTGCTGGAGGGCACCAGCCCGCGCGACAAGCTCCAGAAAAGCTACTCTACCGCCCTCACCTCCAACTACTACATCTGGCCGTGGGTGCAGATGGTCAACTTCAAGCTGGTGCCGCTGGAGCACCGCGTGCTCACCGTCAATGTCATCGCCATTGGCTGGAACTGCTACCTCAGCTTCCTGAACAGCAGCTAGGTTTATGTGTGCAGTAGACTCTGGGTCCTTGTTCTTTTGCTTTTTTGTCTTGCCGGTCTTCCTTTCTCGGTGTTCCTTTTCTGGGGCGTTTGCAATTCCTCCTCTTCTTCCTTCTGTTTCTTCTTTTCGAAGGGGGTGCGGGTGCTCTTTTCATGTTATTCTTCATCTTCTTTTTTTCCCGGGGAAAACGCCCCCTTCCTCGTTTGATTTCTATTTGTCTCCCCTCTCCCTTTCCGCGCAGATCAGTGTGTGCATCGAGCGTTTGTGTTCGACGATGTTGGTTCTCAGGAAAGGTCTCTGGACAAGATATAACTTTTTCTCTTCTTGTGCACCGCTGTTTCCCCCTCTTCAGGCTTGAATTTGGCGGCGAGGGTTCCCGGAATCCAAGTCCGATGCATGCTTTTCAGTGGGAACATAGTAGCCACAAGCCCGTACTCAGACTCTAAAACGCCTGCAAGCATTCTAGATGATGCAACGGCAATCCCCAAAAAAACATCGAGAGCAGAGGGGGAGTTTGGCGGCGGCTGGGAAGAGGAGCCAATGGGCCCAAACACCTGTCCTGGTCTCAAGGTCAAGAGATGAAGGACATATGGCGAGATGGGATAAGATCTGACCTCCCGATCACGGCGAGTTTGGGGCCGGGCTTTTGTATAAAAAAAAACCCCTGGGAATGAGGAGCTGGTGTCGTGGATCAATGGCGAATTATAGCGCCCGTCGATATCAAGGCGGCTTTTTCAGTGATCTTGCGTCAGCTATCTATCCGAGCTGCATGAAAACTCATCGAACACTTACTCCTTATTCCCACGGCTTGGAATTGAATCTTGAATCCAAGCTGCTATCTTCGTAATGTCTGACTATGACTGTATGTTGGCCGTGTGAGGCGAGGCGGTGGTGTTCTTTGGACGTGCTGATTGGGGGAGCGAGAGCGAAGATAGTTCAGGTTGAACGCGTATCTTGGCCGGCCTTGCCATGTATATCATGCTATACCTATATAATACCAGACCAGACCGGACCAGACCACTTCCGTGCAAACGCCAGACAATGTAGCCCATTACGCAGTCTTGCCGGCAGAATTATGCACGGAGGGTTTCCTTGAAGCAGAGAAGCCACGGGCGGCTATGCAGAAAGACTTCTTTTTCTTGGGCTTTACTATTATTATTATTATTGTTTTAATATCATTATTACTTTTTTTCTTTTTGGAGGTGGACGTGGACGACCGGGCAACAAATGATATACTGGTGCGGTTAACGCATGACATGCGTTCCCACCAACCAAACGCCGACGCGGACGGCCGCCTTGAACGGCCACCGCGCCGGTACTAGGTGATAAGAGGGAAAATGCGGTGTGCGCTCGTTTTCTTCGTGATCACCTTTTGCTGGGGGGCTCTCGGGGTGCACGGCATATATAGTGGTTACGCAACAGATCCTACCTGTACGTGGAAAGCCCGGCACATACAAAATCCTAAGTGAGCATTTTTGTGTGTCTTGTCTCACCCGTCGCATGTCAAGGTTGGTGCGGCCAAGGGTTAAAACAGTATCACCCACAGCCGATCTGGCTTTTTCTTGTTCCTCTCTCTCTCTCGGCTCTGCTCGTGGCTCCAGTACTACACATCACAACCGGATGCTGTGTGCCATGGACACTACGCGCACTTCGTCTTTCTTTGGTGGTCCGGGATGAAAATCGGACTTGGGGCCAGCCAGCAAGTGCTTGCATCAGGGTCTGGCACCCAAGCCGGGCCAAGAGACGAGCAGGAGGTTCTTTTGTTCGTCGCCAACTTCTATGGCTAGCGAGGCCGCAGATAAGAGCGGCCCGATTTGTATCTCCACCCAAGTGAGTCTCTCTTGCTCTCTCTCGTATTGGCGAATTGGGCCGGGAGATCCTTCGTACAAGAGAAGACAAGAGACGAGGGAGACTCTGACGATCTGCATGTCTGTGATTGAACAATCGCTCCCTTTGTCCAATTTCGACTTTTCTGCCCGTCCGTTCACTTCCGGCATGCAGCTTTCCCCCTCCCTCCAAGAAGCCCAAGAAGTGATGACGCCTTTTTTCTGTCTTTCCTTCCTGGCTGGCACGGCAATGTGTCTCACACGCCGGCCTTGAGGCTTGGCCCCGACTGTGATCCTCAGACAGCAAGCAAACGCAGGAGCAGGCCCAGCGGGCGTGGACACCAAACGAGCAAGCCGAGGCGCAAACGCTGCACTTGGGAGATAGTGCCAGGTTGATCGTCACACTGCATGCCCGCGGAGAGTCTAATTGGTCACTTCTTCAGGCGGCCAGATGCAGCGGCCAGCCCCAAAAGACCAACC
Organism: Knoxdaviesia capensis; assembly: GCA_001510575.1. Classification (NCBI taxonomy): domain Eukaryota; kingdom Fungi; phylum Ascomycota; class Sordariomycetes; order Microascales; family Gondwanamycetaceae; genus Knoxdaviesia; species Knoxdaviesia capensis. The sequence goes on along the minus strand of LNGK01000008.1, from coordinate 1,094,962 downwards.
ACAGCGGCGGACGCAGATGGGGTTTGGCTCGGCGTAGTTTAGAGCACAGAGAGAAAGATAAGAAAGGAAGAACGCCAAACGTGGTGAGGACTGAACGGCGAGGTCTACATGTGCGTAACGGCGGCCAACAAGGGGAACGACACCCAACATGTTCAGTGTGCATACCAAGGCCGGATGGCGGGCAGATTGGGTGGTATCGCCATACGTAACAGGAACGATCTGGTCTGGCCGCGATGGCTGGCGATGCCCAACTCGCTGAGATTGCGGGATGAATGAGGGGGGAAGGTTAGAGACTGTGTGGCCACTGCCAGACAGCTGCCAAATGAAAAGCTCGAGATGAGTTGGGGGTGGCGAGACATCAAGGCCCGAAAGGTTAAGAGAAGTAAGTGAGGGAGGGAGGGCATCGACGCCTTTTTTTTCTCTGCCCTTTGCAGTGGCTTTTTTGGGCGGGGAGAGAGAGCTAGGCAGGCAGGCAGGCACAAACGAGGAGAAATGCTACGACAAAACTGCAGCAGCATCCGGGCTATCCACGGAAAATTGACCAGCCGTTGGCGCCTGAGGCTGTAAGGTACAGGGACGCTGGGCGAGAAAACGCAGGAGCGCACCATCGATGAGGAGGAAGGTGGTGTGGTGTGGTCCAAGCAAACACGTCAAACATTTTTGCTCTTTCCTCGTTTTTTCGTGCCATGCACCGCCGGAAGGAACGACCTACGGGGGGGGAAGGAACCACTTTAAAAACACGCTAGGATCAGAAGGCAGTCGCGACTGGGAACGTGCCTGCAGCACCTCATTGGCTGGAGCGGGGCCCAATTTAACCTAAACGGGACTAGACCAGGTCGTAGGTACTACACACGGACCATAGTGCAAAATTCCCAGACGGAAGGCACAACAACATTAGGAAGCATAAGGCGAAGAGAGAGAGGGCGAGAGAGAGAGAGAAAGAGAGAGAGAGAAGGAAAAACGAGGAAGTTTTATCCCACACTCCGGCTGACCGAGATAACCAAAACTGGCAGCGGCACCCCAGCGCAGCAATCCACGGGCAGCGGTCGTCAAACTGGGGGCTTAAGTGCTCTTGCAAGGTTCGGCCCATGCTCTCTGTTTGAACGGAAAGACAAGCCATGAGACGAATGAGTTTTTCAAGACCACGGGATCCCGCCGGGACCACCGAATCACGCAGAGACAGAGACACGACTCTCCAAACCAAAGAAGAAGAAAAAAGAAACGCCAATAGCGGTTCACGCGGACGTTCGATTCGTTGCAGAGCGCAGGCGGGTTTGATGCATTTATGTCTGGCCAGTCGTCCTGTATTAAGACGATATCGGGGTGGACTCTTGTTTCAACTGCAGCCGACTCTCGTCCATGACCTGAACAATCGGGAACCATTTGGCCATTTGGCGTGTGTGTGAAACTGGGTGATCAGCGTCGACACACCAGTTCTGATTTGATATCTGCTTCGGTTCTGGCCGTAATCTCGTTTTCTGGGCCATCTGGAACGAACTGCGCCCAATATGCAGGCACTCACCAGCTCCTGTTTCTCTTGCTCGCGGGCTCTGCAGGAGGAGAGAGAAAATCAGCTGTGTATCTATGAACCCTGTTGTTAATCACACACACCCCCCATCCGTCAACGATCTCCTTCACCACTACCCGGGAACGACTTTTTTTTTTGCTGGACTTTCGAGAAACCACAAAGGGCTTGGACCTGGGCTTTCCCACCCTGTGGCTTTGCACGGACAAGATACTTCACCGGCGGAGAGCAATCGGAGGAGCTGCGCAGCGTTTGTAGTCTTCATGGCCGTCCCTTGCATCTCCAGGACGGGAGTACAGCCACAGTGCAGCGACCTGGGTTTAACACGTTGCCACATAGCTGAGAAGAGAGAAACACACGCCCGTTTAATTCGCCTCGTCGCTTCATCAACTTGGGCTGTCTCTGTTCGTTATGTTGTACGAAGAACCTTCCGACATCTCATCTCCAAGAAGTCTTTCTAGTGGGAGGCTTTTAATAGATCGCGGGATAGTATACCGCAGTTAATCTCTTCGTTTCATCCAGACGGCCTGCTTCAAAGCATCGTTTGTAACTATTCACTCTGGGTACAGTTGGGTACAGTACAGTACAGTAGTGGCTTCGACGCACACGCCTCCCCCATCCAGTCTTTGGTGATGCATGCATGACCTTTCGGGGCATGTTTTTAATGCACTCTATGCAGCTTCCGTCCTGAACAGCTCTGATCTGGCGGGGTCTCATTGGCTGCCAGAGTCCCAATTAATCTGCAATATTACCCTGCCGATATGCACACACACACACACACACCAGCTCAGGCTCAGTGTCGTTGCTCTCTCTTATATGCATTCTCTTCTCTTCCTTACGGCATGAGTATAGTATAATAGCACTTCTTCTCTAGCGTGTTGCCATCATAACTACAGTATACTGTAGACACACGTTAAGCCAGCAGGCACAACCACCAAGCAAAACTGGCCAAGCCAAAGAACGCGCTCGGCCGCCCGTCGCGACCTCTTTCTGCGCACCCAGTCTGGCCCGGTCTGCCCGTTTTGGATTCTGCAGTCAGCCGGCCGCGATGGTTCGTTCCAGTGCTGCTGGCGCGCCTTCCCTTCCGCCTCTTGACCTACCAGCCCATGCGTGCTTTCTCGGCATCGCCTCTCCCTCCCTCTCTGCATCTCTCTGCATGTAGAATTCCTGTACACGCCCAATATTACAGGTACATCGATCAAGTGACCGTCTGCCTCCTTCCGCCCTTGCGTTCCAACCAAACCGCTCACTTCTCGTCCATCTTGATACTGAGTTCCTTCCCTCCTCTCTCCTCCTTCCTCCGTCCTCCCCACCCACCACAATTCCTCTGCATCCAAAACACTCTTCCCCTCCCGCCGATTGAAGCCTGAAGCAAGCGATAGCTCTTTGAAGACGTAGACCAACCAGATGCTCTGGTCTCGAGGCCTGCTCTTTTGCAAGTAGCTGATACACTTTTAATCCTTTCTCTGCCCACCTTCTCTGGGTGCTTTCGATCTTCCTCTTCTTTTCCTCTCTTTTTTCCTTTTCCCTTTTTCCTCTTCCGCACCCTTCGTTTGTCTTCTTGCTCACATCTGTTCTCCTCCACTTCATCTCTCTTTCCCCTTTCCGTCTTTCTCCTCTGAATAGCTTCACATTTCTCATTTTTTCGTGACTCCGATATATTCCACTGCTTTTCTCAGTATTCTTCTTCTTGACACAACTTTCTGTGAGGCAAATCGCTGGCACTCTCAAACCCGTAAGTCTCTCATCCTCCCTGACGACAGGCGTCTCTCAGACACTTTTCCAAGCCCCCCCAGGCCAATTTTCAACCCTGGCCAGCCCTGCATTTCACTGTAATCCACTTCCGACATACACCTTGCGCGTCGCCGCACACTGGACCCTCCACGGACGGGTTTATTGAGCGAAAATCTCGTGTAGGCCCTGCATTTCCTGCCCGGCTCTGCGTTTTTTTCCTTTCTGGCCTTCTCGCTCTCCCTTCTTTCCCTTGTCGTAAGCCACAGCAGATCCTGTTTCTCTCCTTCCTGGTCGTCTTTTCTGCTCCTATTCTCTGCGTTTCCTGCCCCGAATAAGATACTCCCCACTCCCAATTCCTTCCTTCAAAAACCGTCGTCGATAGTTCCTTCCTTCTTTTCTTTCGTAGACTTCCTCCGATTCTTCGTTCTTTCTGTCATCGCACCCTCTGGACATTGTTCTTAGTCAATCTTTCACTCCTTTGAACCCACACTCTTTTCCACTGACACTTCGTCATCTTCCAGCTTCTTTCGGATATCCCTTCTTTCCTCCAGTTTCAGGGACCGCGATATCTTTCTCATCAACCTTCCAACAGCAATTTATCGAATCACCCTCCAACTCCCTTCAAATATAACGCTATCTTGTTTCGTCTCCATATCGACAAGTGCAGATAAACAATCAACTCGACCGTCTACTTGACATATAATAATATCGTTTCATCCGCCTTGGTGGCCGAGCCTCCACTCTTGAATATCTCCTTCGACTTGACCCGAGTTTTACTCAGTAGACACCAGGTTCAAAACCGAACGTCTTTTTATAAACTCTCATCAATCCATCAACCAACTACAGCACAGTATCACACACACACTTTGCTACAATGGCTTCCATCTCGCGCCAGCCTTTTGCTCCTCTTGACGGAACCCGTCTGCAGACTCTCACTAGCCTCAAGAACCGCCAGAATGGTATGCTCTTTCTGTCTCGAACCATCTTGTAGCCCCCCATAACTTCCGTCAGGTACTAACAGCATCTCGCATCGTTAGCTCTTCCTTCATCTCCTTCCGGTGGCTCCAAGCGCAAGGCTGCCGACCTTTCTGATGCCCATGATTTCGAGAATGTCGACCCTCTCATGCTTTCCAAGCGCACCAAGGGAACCGACGGTCTGACCCTGGCCAAGTCTGTCTTCAGCCCGTCGCTGGTTATGAAGACCCTGTCTGCTGTTGAGCCGTCGTCGGTTACTCGCTCCTTGCCTGCCAGCCCTCGTCTCCGCTCGGTTCTGAAGCCTCGGTCTCCTTCTTCTCGCCTGAACAGCGTTTCCACTCCGCGCTCGTCCCCCTTGGCCGCCCCGGCTGGTCGCTCGCCTACCCGTTTCAAGCGCTCCGGTCTTCTCTCCAACCGTCGTGTTGCTTCTATCTCGTCCACTCCTGCCTCTATTGCCAGACACCGTTCTGAGTCTCCGTCCATCTTTGGGTCTGCGTCCAAGGCCTCTGCTGCCCCGTTCAGCCTCGATGCTGCCCTCAAGGGAACCATTGCTGGATACTCCAACAGCCGCTCGTCTCTTAGTGCGACCCCGTCCCAGAAGATTGCCCCCACCGTTGCCGCCGCGCCCGTGACCTTCTCGGCTCTCAACGAGCCTGATATGAAGGCCTCTTGGTTCTTTGACATCCACGAGGACACTCCTGAGCAGGAGATGACCAACCTTCTCCAGCACAGCACGTGCGTTCTGGACATCAGCTCTGACGAGGAGAGTGAGATGAAGGCCCGCCGTGAGCGTGCCGAAGGCCGTGACAAGGAGAACATTCCTCCCGCGGATGATGTTAGCCAGACGTCGGCTCCCCGTGCTGCGCGGAGCCGTGGCGACGAGAACGCCATGGTCATCGAGAAGCCTCGTGTGGCCCTGGGTGATCTGGAGGTTACCGAGTTCTATGCTGACGGCTGCGATGAGAACTCTGTGGTGTTGGTGGCTGACGATGAAGAGGATTCTCACCCTGCTTCCGGTGTCGCCAACATCGAGAACCAGCCGATGGCTTCTATTGCCGAGGTTGTCTCCAGCTCTGCTGCCCCTGCCGACCCTATCCAGGTTGAGAAGCCGCTCTTGGCCAGCCTGCAGGAACCCGTCCTGGTGATGGAGGATTCCGACGCCGAGCCTCTCGACGACCTGAAGACTGTTGAGCAGCTCATGTCTGGGGAAGCCGACATGAGTGCCAAGGGAGACACTATCCTTGAGCCGATTGAGGGAACTAGCGAGAGCTTCGACCTCTGGGAGAGTGGCAGCACCAAGGGAGATTCCGATGCTCCCCTGGTGGCTCCACCGAGCGATGACGCTGTGTCGGCTTCCCTGTAAATGACTCCGCCAGGAGTAGACACGTCATCTTCATACTTCGCTCGACTATACATACGCTCTCTTCGCCGCCACCAGGAGAGCAATCACCTCTCTCTGGGAATCACACTTTCTTCAAGGCACTCCATCCCGATCACCGATGACCCACCGGGCACTCTATCCTCGTCGCCGATGCATCGAGCTTGCTCTCCACCCTCATTTTTTCAACTGGAAAAGTCATTGCTCTCGGCACTGTTGCCGCTTTTCCCCAGTGGACTACGTCTGTGTAGTCTCCTGAGTTTTATGTTTTTATCTGACCGTTTCTGTGTTTCACGTTCATGTTATCTGGATGTCTTTTTTATCTGGGTTGAGGGCCGTATTCTCGTGACAGACTGCTGTCTGTCTGGTTTACTGTTGTCTCATGACCGGAGTTTGTTGTCATTTTTATTTTATTGTTGGGATTGCTTGTTGATGGCTCGGGCTACGCAGGTGCAAACAGGAGTTCTGGGTGGGACATGATTGATATATTGTTACCTTTAGGCGCTCGCCACGGGGGTGGATTGAGTAAGGATTGGGGGTTGGTTCATGACGCACACACACGCACACACACACTTGTCAAGACATGCTTGAATGGAGTGGGTTTCGTGTAACGAGATTCTGTCGTTCGGTGTATGTCTTTGCTCAGGAGATGATGCTCATGTTGGGGGCGAAGAATCTTGGGGGAAGAAATGAACCACGCTCAAGCGAGTGCTGCAGCGGGAGACTCTCCAAAACAAGTGTTTGGAGGGGTTTCCCTGTCTGGGGTTTGCCGTGAATTTCGGGATTTGCACTTTGACTTTTTCATCTCCGGCCTTTAGGACTAGTTGCGTAATGCAGTATGGGAGTTTCCGTCTTTCAGTGGTTCTTTTTCTCATGGTCTCGTGCTTCGTATATTTATCGCTGATATGCATGCCTGTTGTGTGTTGTGGGAATACACAGTATGCATGTTGGAGCAGAAGACGGAATATCGTGTGATTTGGGGGGTTCTGGAAGTCAAATGGATCCAGGCTAGCTGGGGGAGAAGTCGTGCTCCATCCAGGGGTGCAGGAATACCAAGAACGCCCCAGGGAGGAGGGGGCTACACAGTGGAAGTTCCAGGAAATAACTCGTGTTTTCTAGGAATGTGTAGCAGAGATGGTGAAGATGAGAAACGGTGTGGGGTGGCAACCATGGACACCGTGGAAGCAAAGATCTGTACGGAGTATATCTGGTCAACCATGCCCTGGACTGTCCACGGGTGCATCGCCACCGGCAGATGAGGCCTGGAACGTGACAGCGAGTCCCCGCAGTGTGCATGGATTCCTCTGGGGGGAGGTAAGTGCGGAGGGGTGCTCTGATGGGGGGTCATGTGGTCCGGGACACGGGGGTGGGAATGGCCGGGGGGGCCGGAGGCGGAAGTGTGTGTGTGTGTGTGTGTGTGTGTGTGTGTGTGGCGGGATGTTATGCCATTAGAATGGAACACACGACCGAAGAAGCTGTTCGGGAAACGGGATGATGCGAACGCCGGGACGAGTGCGACAGCAGCTAAATTATGCATATCTAGTTCGGACGGTGCTTCAAGGGGTCCGGAGGGTTTGGGTGTGTCCGAGGGACCGCGCAATGTGGGAACAAGACTGAGCGGCCAGGTTGGACACTCTGGATGAAGAATCGTCGTCATGTCAGGTGCAGGGCGGAATACGGGCAATTCAGGAGCAGCTTCTGTCTGAACTCCTTCCGTCTGTCTCCAGTATATTTATTATAAGTGGTGCTGTGCTGGTGCCACCACCGACCGCCTAGAATCTTCGCTACTGGCTGTAGCGCTACCCAGTACAGTGGCTCGACCCGCCCCATAAGTTTATGCTTTTTTTTTTTTCGGCCCAGTCCAGGGTTGGCCAAAACCAGGCCTAGGGCTGCCGTCTCGCGATTTCCACGTGAATCACCCGATGTCTGCAGCGCCAGCGCCGATTTGCCAGCGTGTGGAGGGGTCGAGCCCGGTCCTTCTGCAGTGGCTCCCCTCTGAGCCTCCTCTTGCAGCGCCGAGACGCAAATGCTCGCTGGAAGACGACATCGCAGGGCATCCGAAGTCTGTCCACCGCCACAGGGGCCGCGGACCCAACCACACTCGCCACTATAAGAGGCCCTGAGAAAATCCGCATCCCCCCGTTGAGTGCACAACTGTACGGGTTTTTCCCTTCCTCCCCCATGGTTAATTGTTTTTGTTTCCATTCCCCCTGATTTTGTCGTTACCATCGCCTCTGCACAGTTTAAGACAATCTCCTAAACGTCTTTGTGTGTTTTTCTTCCCTCCTTCCCCCTTCGGGGCGGCGATTTTCGGTTTGGTCCCCTTCCGTCGGCATCGGTCGCTCCTTCCCGTTCCCACCGTTTCGTGCCTGCACACCATCTCTAGGGTGCTGGGTGAAAAAAAGACTGCCCCCCAGTCTCTTTTTGGCACAAGGAAGGTGCAGTAAGCCATTCGACCGTTGCACTTTCCCTGTCGCGGGCAACCAACCCACCCCGCATTCAGGCTTTAACGGTGGTTCCTTCCACCCCACCACAAGACAACTTGAAGTTGGTTTATATCAGCTCAGCGCGCCACGATCTTCAAACTCTTTTTCTCACCTTCAATCGCGACGCGCCTCGTGACGTATTCACAACTTTCTGTTTGTTTTGTGAGGGTTCGTTGGACGAGGATTCGAGATTGATCTGTAGGTGTGGTTTCTATCTTGAGAGTCCCATCTCCTGGTCCTTCTTTTTTTTCCTGCCGTTTTTTCTTCTCCAAGAAAATCGAAAGAAACTAAGATCCAAGGGAATTGTGTTTCTCCTTTACTTCTCACATCTTACAGATTCAACCAGCACCGCGAGCCCGACCCCGATCACGGCGACGATCCCGAACGCTTCCCCGACTTTCCCCCACGGCCGCACCGTCCGTCCCGACCCCGCCGGCCCTTGCTCCCGCCATGAGCTTCTCCGCCTCCACCGGGGCCGTCACGGCTGCCCCGTCCGTGCCGCGCGGCGCCTTCATCGTGCTGGAAGGCCTCGACCGCAGCGGCAAGACCACCCAGGTAAAGCTCCTCGAACAACGCTTCGTCGAGGCCGGCAAGAGCGTCAAGGTAATGCGCTTCCCAGGTATGACCCCCGCTGCTGAACAGTTGCCCGCATCGCGAGAATCCGGACTGAGCCTCCCGCCAGACCGGACCACCCCCATTGGCCAGATGATCGACAGGTACCTCAAGAGCACCGTGGCCATGGACGACCACGCCGTCCACCTGCTGTTCAGCGCCAACCGCTGGGAGGCCGCCGCCGCCATCGCCGACCTGCTGGCCGCCGGCGTCACCGTGCTGTGCGACCGCTACTACTACAGCGGCATCGTCTACAGCGCCGCCAAGCAGCTGCCGTCGCTGTCGCTGCGCTGGGCCCGCAACCCGGACGTCGGCCTGCCGCGCCCGGACGCCGTGCTCTTCCTCGACCTCGACGAGACCGCCGCCCACGCCCGCGCCGGCTTCGGCCTGGAGCGCTACGAGAGGCCCGAGATGCAGCGCCGGGTGCGCGAGCTGTTCTGGGGCCTCGCCATGGCCTCTCTGCGCGGCGACGCCGCCTCCACCCTGGCCGCCGATGCTGCCGCCGATGCCCGCGGGCCGGTGCCCGGTCACGCGCCCCTCCCCGTCTCCGCGAACGAGTTCCGTGAAGAAGAGGAGGATCTGCTGATCATTGACGCCGGCCCCAGCGTCGAGGAGGTGTCGGAAGAGATCTGGACCCGCCTGCAGCCGAGGCTTGCTGCTGTGGCCAGCGGCGAGTTGGGAGCTTCGGTGCGCATCGTGACGTGAGAAGTGCTTACAACGCAGCCACCAACATCTTCTTTCCCCTCTTGTTTTTTCTATTTTTATGATGATGCTCGATATCTATTCTTTCTAAAGATTTTTTGTGTTCTTTTGACATACTTTGCGCTTTGCTCGTTTTTCATGTTATATTAACCATCACTAAATTCACCATTTCACAAAAAAAATGTTAAAATATCCCCCTTCCCGAAAGAACACAAAAAACCTCTCTTTAGAAACCTGCGTTTTTTGCTCTTCTCACGTTGTTGAAAGCAAGGTCGTTTCCTGGGTTCTCTGTCGTTCTGTTTTCGCCAATCGATCCCCCGATTTCTCTCGTTCCTTCGGGTTCTTGAGAGCGAAGTGATCCCGTCAAGATTCTCGTCGGTAGGTGAAAAAGCAAAAAGATTTCCTCCCCGGAGGAGGAGGAGGGAAGAAAAACATCAAAGACCACAAAAAAAGAATGAAAATCCCCCCTAAAGGCGAAAGCACCCCAAAAAAAGTTGAAAAAGAAAAAAATATAAAATATTAAAGAGGCGGCTTTTCGGTGCTGTCAAAAGCCATGAGGAGCTGCCTCTTCCTTTTTTCGACACTTCTATGCCCTCCAAAACATCCTCTTTGTGTTTTCTTCTCTCTTCCCCCTTTTTTTTGTCCTGCCCGCGCTTGTCTGGGCTCACCTTTGCATGGATCTCCGGGACCGGAACGAGCGGAGTCGCCGACGGCGTTTGAACAGAACAGTCACCCCGGGGACTCACTTGACGGCTTGGCTTTGCGTTGCCGAACCCAACGCCGGTGCTTCACTCGAACACCGTCTTCCCTTTCTTCCCCCTCTCCTTTCTTCACCCCTCCCCTTTTCGTAGGTGTCTTGTGTGTTAGATTATGTGTTGGATTCTAGAGCATGTGGATCTTTTTTAGATGGAGTTTTCTTTTCCTGTCGGTCGGGTTGGAATAGCGGGTTGTCCTTATTTTTTCTTTCGTTTTATGCATAATGAAGAGACGACGATTTACAGAGATTACCGGTCTGTTTTTGTTGGCCGGAGACCAATCAGGTCGATACCCGATACCAGAAGATATATTTATGTGTATTTCTCTCTATCGTTATATAATCCCTCCCGTGTGTGCATGATGTGGGCGTTGAGCCCCCCGGTGTTCCGTGACGTGGTCTGGTCGTCACGGTGTATATGTGTTGTGTACCAAGTGTCTACTCTGATGGTTGGATTCCGGCCAGCAGGGGAGAGGGGAGAGGGTTCACCGGAGACACAGAGGGCAGATACAGATGAGCTCCGAGTCTGGAAATCTGTGGCCCTCTCTGATGGACTCTCTGGCGAGTAACCAACTCCCCCCCACCCGGCGTGGCGTGGTGTGCGGAATATCTGCGTAAAAGAAGCTGTGAAAAAAGGTCGTGGCGTTTCCCGTAAATCTGTGGTGTGCGTGTGTAGTTCTCACTGTTGAAGAGAAGCTGTTATACCAAAAACAAGCAAGCGAAAAAGCAGAAAAAAGCATATATCCCGTCCGTGCGAAAAGCAAAAGAAATGGCCAAAAAGAAACTCCGGCGCATAAAAAGAGAAAAGAACAAAGCGTGAAACCCGGAAGAAAAAGTGAATAAGTGGGGGGAAAAGATGAAAATGGGTCGAGTGGAGAGGGGTGAAGAGGTGAGAACTGTTAAAATCCTTGAGAGGGGGGCACGGGAGAGTGCTTGCTTAGATGTTGAAGATTGGTGTGTATGTGTGTGAGCGAGCACGGGTCTCGACGGCCGTTAGGGAAAAGGCAAGTCAGGAAAGAAAATAGAAGAAATAGAAGAGATAGGAGACACCGGAGAGGCGAGAGGAAGGAGACGGGGCGTGATGGGATGTATAGCAGCGGGTTGGTAGGCATATGGATGGACCGGCGGTGCTCAGCTGGGAGCCTGTGGTCCGTGCCAACCACGCCACACCCACCCGGGCGACCCGGCGTTCACCCCGAGCCGAACAGGCGCGAGCACGGCCCGGCAGCGGCTCTACCGGTTCATGCGCAGCAGACTCATAAACTCATTGCGCGTCTTCGAGCGCGCCTCGAAGCACCCCAGCACGCAGCTGGTCACCGTGCTGGTGCTCGTCTTCTCGACGCCGCGCATCACCATGCACAGGTGCTGCGACTCCATGACCACGGCCACGCCCTGCGGCTTCAGCGTGTCCATGATCGCCGTGGCCACCTCCTTCGTCAGCCGCTCCTGGATCTGCAGCCGGCGGCTGAACATCTCGGCGATGCGCGGCAGCTTGGAGATGCCGATCACGTTGGCGGCGGGGATGTAGCCGATGTGCATCTGCTCTCGGGACGGCGACGCTGGTTAGCACACATCTGCACGCACAGAGATGCCGCGAGGCGAGAGAGAGAGACACAAACCTTCCCTGTAAACGGCACCAAATGGTGCTCGCACATGCTGAACACCTCGATGTCCTTGACAATCACCATCTCGTGGTGGTTCTCCTTGAAGATGGCCGTTTTGACGATATCCTCGACGCGCTGCTGGTAGCCCTTGGTGAAGAACAGCATGGCCTTGGCGTAGCGCGCCGGCGTGTCCAGCAGCCCGTTGCGGTCCGGGTCCTCGCCGATGCACTCCAGGATCGTGCGCATGGCCTCGCTGATCTTGTGCACGCGGGCCTTCATCTGCGTGGCGTCGGAGTCGTCGCGCGGGCCGAGGTCTGCGAGGTCTGTTTTGTTGGAGCGGGAGCACTTGGGTCAGCAACGAGCTACGCACATGCACTCACACACACACATGCCGTGGGATATGCATGTAAGTGTCCATGGGGAAGCTATAAGGAATCGGGGGTGAGGTGTCGGGAGTGGGCGGTATCGCCGTACTTATGCTGTCGAGCGCCTTCTTGCCGTCCTCGGTCTCCGCATCGGCCTCCTCTATGGCCAGGGCCTCCTGCGCCGTGTATACCCGCGTCCGCTTGATCTCCGGCCCGCCGCCGTCCGCCGCCGCACCGCCCTCAGCCACCACTGCCGACGGCGTGCTCCGCGCCGAGCCACCGCCAGTGCCATTCACCCCGCCATCCTCGACGGCGGCAGCATGGAGCTTGCGCTTCCGTGATTTATGGCGCTTGTGGTTGTGGTGGTGGTCGTGACTGTGGGCGTGGTCCGGATCCGCGCTGGGGCTGCGTGTGTGGTCGTCACCGCCGCTCTCCGATGCCGGCTGCACCAGCTGGTGCTTCTGGTGGCTGCTGCTGCTGCTGTGGTGGTATTTCCGCGGCGACGACGACGTTGACGCCGGCGACATGGCCGGCTTGAAGGCGCCGTTTGCCTTGACGGTGCCGTCGGGCGAGAGACGGTCGGACATCGGGACGAGGTTTTTATGAGTATTATATTATGGGGATGTGGAGAGGGTTAGGGAAAGAAAGTGGGAAGATGGGCTGTACCACCTGAAGACGAGAAAAAAAAAAGAAAGTGCACAATTTCGGGTTCGGTGGTGCTGATCAGCGGAGGGAAAAAAAAGACAAAACGAGTCGAAGAGTATGTCTTTCCCTCTCTCCCCTGGCTAGGATTCACGAGAGGAAAAAAAATGAAGAAGAGAATCGTCAAGCCGACTCCACGAGAAATGAAACTGAAAATACCATGGTTCAAATCACAAGACCTTTGACGCTCAATTGAAGGAACCTTGCAAACGAAATTCGGACCCTCTTGTCGTTTGAGCCGTCATCGTCAGAAACTTTTTTTCGCTGGCGTTATCTTATCGTGGTCCAAGAGGTGTATGCAGACCTCTGGCCCTTGCTGCTTAACGCGGCTAGTCCAGGCTCAAGACGAAGTTGAGTCGTCGAAGGGGGACGTTGGGGTTCAACCCTAGCTGTGGGTGTTAGGGTTGTGCGGCAAGGCTGAAGGAAATCTTGGGGGGTTGTTTTTTGGGAGGCCAAATAATCTCAGGTATCAGGATTCACAACACCACGATCAAAACAAACTGTGCGAACGCCATCCCGCCAACACCCGCAACGCCAGTTCCATCAGTATTTCTTTCTTCATTTGTTTACCCAATACTTCCGTTCTTCTTCTTTCTCTTCTCTCCATCGCGCTTATATTTCCGCGTTCATGACCAGACGTTAATTCTCGACGCGCCTGCTCCTGTGACTCGGGACGTTTCTTCTCTCTCTCTCTCTCTCCCTGGGATACTTGGTTTTTTCTCTTCTCTCTTAATTTCCCATTTCCATTCTCTTCTTCCTCCCCGAACGTCCCACCCAAAATCCCAAGATCGTTCATGTCATCTCCTCCCAATTCGCACTCTTCGACAACCGCCCACCCACCGCCATTCCCCTCGCAGAAGCCCCCGAAAATGGCCAAGAAACGCACCGCGACCGATCTCGCCGGCGGCGGCGGCGCCGCCGCGACACCGCCCTCGCTCAAACGCCGCAAGGCCTCAACCCTCTCGGCCGTATCCGCATCGACCCACCCGCTCCGCCAGACATCGTTCCCGCCCGAAGGCCCTCCCGAGGGCGGCCGTGGCCGCTCGCCGTCGGTCGACGCCATTAGTTTCGTCAGCGGCAGCCAGGTCAGCGCGGCTACGGGCGGCGGGCGTGGGGCTAGCATCGCGGGGACGTCGGCCGTGGGCGCGACGACGAAGAAGAAGCGCGGGCGGCGCGCGAAGAACGCCGACGGCGCGTCGGCGGCGCCCTCGGGCGGCGGCGGCGGTGGTGGGGGAGGACGCAGCGTGGCGAATGCGTACAGCGCGGTGGGCGGCGAGCGCGACGGCGGGGCGGCCGCCGAGGACGACGACGAGCCGGACGGCCCGCTGCAGATGGAGGTCGCCGATGGTGCTATGCGCACGCAGGAGCAGAAGCAGGAGGAGGTGCGGCTGCGGGCCATGCTGGTGGAGGCGTTTGATCCCGACCAGTACTCGCGCTACGAAATGTGGCGGGCGGGCCGGCTGTCCGATGCGGTGGTCAAGCGAGTATGTCCTCTTTTTTCTTTGTTGGTTGGTCTTGCTGCTGCTTGTTCGGGCTTCTGTCCCAACGTACTAACCCCCGGCGGTTGTGGTTTTCCGTGCTGTCTAGGTCGTCAACGCCACGGTGTCGCAATCGGTGCCGCAGAACGTCGTCCTGGCCGTCAAGTCGGTGGCCAAAATCTACATCGGCGAGATCATTGAACGCGCGCGCCGCGTGCAGGGCGAGTGGATCCTGGCAAACAATGAGAAGCAGGTCGACATCCCCACGCCGCCACTCCTCGCTGCACAGCTGCCGAACGGCAAGGCCGCCGGTGCCCCTGCGCCAGCCGCCGCCGCCGAGCCCAGCAAGGACGCTGCAGCCGGTCAGAGTGCGCTGCCCTCAGACACTGCCATGAAAGATGCCTCTGGCGACCCGGCTTCGTCCGATGCCACCCCTACGTCTGATGCGCCCGCCGCCGACGATGCCGCGACTGAGGACGCCGTCCCCGCGCCCCCTACCGCGGAGGAAATTCTCAACCAGCGCCGTGGCCCGCTCCGGCCCGACCACCTCCGCGAGGCCCTACGGCGGTACAAGATGACGGGCGAGGGCGGAAGTGTCGGCATGCACAACCTTTGGCATATGCAACAGCAAACGGGAGTGGACCGGTTTGCCACGCGCACCGGCCGGCGTATCTTCAAGTAGAGACGAACTGAACTATGGACTCAATACTCTTCCCCCACACACCCAGTTGTCTCTCTTTCACTGGACCCCTAGATGGCCACCCGGTTTACTGGATTACTACTCTTTTCTGTTGTCCCTTTTTTTTCTCCTACTGTTTTTCTTTCCTTTTTGATTTCCCACTTCGCAGCGTATGGATTATTCTTTTTCTTTTCTTTTTTTTTCCGGGGTTCAATAAATGGACGGCGGGCGTTTCTGGGATAGGACATGGTTTTCTTTTGAATCGAATAGGAGATCGGTAGCCACAAGAATGATATCATCTACTCTACCCATGTTTTTGTAATTTGTACTCTCTTTTTTGCTGTGCTGGTACATGCACTGTGGTTGTTTGTCACGATCTGCGAGCGTATTCGCATCATGGATAAGGTTTGTCGTCATGGTTCTGTCCATCACTGTGCCTCTCATTCTGTTGCTCTGTGTGTCTCTGGGGGAACCGATTGTGTGTGCCGCATTGGCCTCCATTTGTGGCCTCTTCTCCTTCTCCCAAAGGGCTGGCAGGACAAGGGGCGTATCATTCGACGATCGACATTCTATAACAAACAGGAGCGAGTTCTGCGATGTGGGGATGTGCGCTCTCTGGCTATTTTATGAGCGCATCGCATTGAACGTTGCGATGTCTGCGGACACCGTCTCGATACAGCCGGCGCAATGCTCCCATCGAAACTTCCACTTTCTTTACCTTCTTGTCTACCACCATCTTCGTCTCTGCGCATCGCAGAAGACAGATTTGGGGGTTTTTATTTCCGGATGAGATATACAGGCGGTCCTGCGATGGAAACACAGATACCCTCAATTCAAGCTTACTCGGACGTTGCACTGCATCCATCACGGCCTGCATGTGTGTGTGTGTGTGCCGTCACGATGGCAAACAATACTCCGGCTCCCGTCCCACACGCGCACTTTGTTTCTGTTTCCTCCGTCGGGCCTTTTGAAGTAAGTAAGTATATGTCGTCGGGTGCCGAGTTTCCGTGATTCTTCTTCACGTATCTCTTGGTATTCTGTCTTCCTCCATCGCGAATGACACCTGTTGAAACTGGGCTGCTTTGCCGGAACCCTGGCCAAATCCTCTTTTTTTGGGCCGCTTCTATGCTCCCCTCCAAAGAACACCTCCTGAATGATCTGCAGGTTTTCGTTTTAGCTGGTTTTGGTCGCCCTTCTTCGAGCGGCGGCTGTCAAATATTTATCCTGCTTTTCCTCCTCTTTCTTATTCTTATCTTCACTTTTGTTCTTTCGGTATACCCACATCGGCCAAGTGCCTGCATTCGCGATCGCTCTCACACTCCCCCCCGCACATCGTCTTCACTCGTCTCTTGGGTCTTTCGGATCTGGGACTTGCCGCAAGGGTCGTTAAGTTTCGCTATCGATATCACAATTCTGCCAGTGTGTTTGTCCCAGACATGGATCTTGTGGTTCTCTGCCATCTGTCTGTCTCTCGCCCCCCCGTCCACCAGTGTAAGTGAGCACCGAGTGATAGGGAGCATTGTAAGTGGGCTCTTAGTCTGAGGACGAATGGGTGACTGGGGACAAAGATAGAAGTCGAGAGTGTTTTTTCAAGGTTTCTTCTCTTTTTTTCTAGTCTTCCCCCGGGTCGTTCCGAGTCGTGAAGGTTTACACGAATCTTCGCTCCGGCCCTGCACTTTCCGTTTGCCCTAAGAAAGACAGGTTGGTGCAACGACACCGGGAAGGAGCAGCCTCGGTGATACCTTCCGTCTCTCCTAACCAAAAGCCCTAACCCTCAGTCTGGCGCACAAAACGGCACAAGATCTAAATTGGTCCGGAGAACGCTGACTTCAAGATGTAAAATTGTCAATCCTCCATATCTGGTGAACTTCGGCCTGTCTCAGGGCTCACCTCCTGCTCCTCCGGCTGATATCGGCGGCTACTCGCGCTTCCGGCACGCAGAGAAATGCCCATGGATAAATGTGGATGCCCTTCTTCTTCGTTTTCTTGGAGGAGGAACCACTGGAACGAAGATGAGACTGGGAAAACGGCAGCAGAAGAGACTAAGAATCCCACATGTTGAGAGAGTGTGTCCATCTATCTCCATCGTCGGTGCCCCGGGGGTAAGGCAGAGAAGATGGAGGGGGCGTGTGTCGAAGAGGAATCAGCAGAGGGAAACAGACCAGGGCCTTGCAGACACTCTATGTGCACTCCCAAGTGACGATGCATCGTGAGAAAAGAGGGGACGAGGGGGAAAAACGCCGAACACATGGTGAGATGATCGACGGAATGCCGGGTTACTGAACGGCCAAGAGCTGGTTCAGTGATCGCTGTGGGCGTCTTCTCTCTCTGTGTGTCTCCGTGTGTGAGTGTCTCTGCGCATTCCGTCAACCGCCGCTCCATCTCTCCGGCCTCTTCTTCTTCCCTTCCCCTCCCCTCTCCTCCCATATGCTTCTCACACCGCCAAGAAGTGTCCTTCTCGTCGATCACCACCACATCCGACGACTACAAACGGCCACTTGGCTCCTTGAGCGCACCATGGCCGTCTGTGTAAGTCAGTGCAAGATAGAAGTTATCGTGTGGTGTTCCCTCGCGCTCCCCACCCGCTGATTTCCTACATTCACCACCCCCCTCCTATCCCCATGATCATCTCGACTTTCATCTTACTTCTCCTTTTTTTTTCCTTTCTTGTTTCCCTTTCTTCTTCTTCTTTTTTTCCTTTGCTTCCCCATCTGCTGTGCGGAATCCGGAGTTTTCGTTTCTTCTCACTTTCTTTTTGTTCCAAACACCGTTGACCGGCGTCTACTTGCTTTAATTTTCAACTCCCCTCCGGCAGGTCCTCCGGATTGTCTCTCCTCAGCAACCAACACCTTCCTTCCCCAATCCCGTCCTCACTTCCCCCTCTCTTTCTCTTCACAATGAAGTTCTCCGCCGTCTCCGCCCTCGCAGGCCTTGCCCTGCTCTCGACCCCGGCCGCCGCCCAGTCCGGCGTGTGCGCCCGCGGCGTCGCCTTCTCCGGCGCCAGCTCGGGCGCCAGCCACGGCTCCCTCACCGTCGTGCACCGCGACGCCGACCCCGGCGTCTCCTTCTCCGGCGCCAGCTCCGGCTCGGGTCACGGCTCGCTGACCGTTGTGCACCGCGACCTCGCCACCTTCTCGCGCGCCGTCAGCCAGATCGACTCGCAGTTCCGCGCCCTCGCCAATGCCGTGCGCCGCGTCGGCGTCTTCGGCTCCGCCGCCCGCGCCACCGCCGATGTCTCCGCTATGCAGGACGCCGCCACCACCCTCGCCGCCACCCTGGCCCAGACCGTGCAGGCCGTGCAGGCCGCCCCCGCCGTGCAGCTGCAGCAGGGCGGCTTCGGCGCCGCCTCCGGCCTCGCCGCCGTCCAGCGCATCGCCGGCATCATGCAGACCGACGGCCGCCTGCTTGCCCTCGCCCTGGCCGCCCGCAACAACGCCTTCGAGCGCCTGATGATCTGCGACGTCGCCCGCCGCCAGGTGTCCGCGGTTATCCGCGGCGGCCGCGATGTTGCCGCTGCCATGCAGGCCAAGATCCCGCTGACCGGCGTCCAGGGCCAGGACCAGCTGTTCTCCGGCTTCCTGACCACCCTGGCCCAGGCCGAGGACCAGATCTCCGCCGCCAACTGCGCCAACCGGGGCCCCAACGGCCGTGCCGGCATCATCGTCGGCGAGACCGCCTCCGTCACACTCAACAACAGCCAGCCCCCCACCGTCGCCTCCACCGTCGCCCTCGCCACCCCGACCACCGCCGCCATCGTGCCCATCATCGGCGGACCGGTCGCGTCGGCTGCCCCCGCCGTGGCCGCTGCCCCCGCGCCCCCCGTTGTCATTGCCGCCGATCCCAACACACAGACCCTCGACAATGTCCCGGCCATCGAAGTCAGCGGCGCCGAAGCTGCCGCCACCCTGCTCCCCCAGAGCGGCTCGGCCGCCTTCGGCACCCAGGACTTCTCCGCCGGAACTAGCCGTGCTGTCTCCACCCTCCCCGTCGGTCTAGCCGTTGCTGTCGTCCTGGCCCTTCTCTCGTAACCCGGCTCCGCCCACCTCCACCCTCTGTCTCCCTCTCCGTGATGATTTTTACGTCCCCCGGATACGTGCACTCCGGCGTCGCCACTCTGCGCCTGCTCTTTCTGTCTCTCTGATTTCATGAAGACATGAATCCGTTTCCGATGCCACTCCGCCTTCTCTCCCTCTTCTCCGTTCTTCCTTTCTGTTTCCGACTTCTTTTCTCGTGCCCTCCCCCTTGTATCTCCTCTTCAAAACACGATCACGCCCTGCTCGATCTGCTTTATACCTATCCCGAAGGTGTACATCTATTCATCTATATAACTCGTAAAAAACACATATCTCAAATATACCCCAAGCCCTATTTTAGTTTTTCCTAAAACAAAGATCATCGTGTATAAGCCGTGCCTGTCTGATATCCCACTCCTGCCCATGTAGTATGTCCACCTAGTTCTGTGGTTTGCCCGCTCTCCCCTTATGAAGATTCGCATCTGGCAGGTTGTACGTTCCCAGCAAACTTCCATTCCGGCCATTCCATATCGAGTCCGGATGGCTATCCTCGTGGTTATCGTCTTCCATCTCACCGCGGGCCGGCTCAATCATGGACTCCTGGCCATGTGATCCTGCCCGGTGATGAGACGCTATTGGAAAGGTCTGCCTGACCGGCGTCACCGGTGCGTTGCTCTTCGGAGTTCCGGCACCAACTCGGGTTCCGGGACTCCCACTGTTCGCCTTGGTTCCGGTGGCGATTTTTCCGAGCCTGTTTCCTCCACTCGCGGAGCTAGGCGTTCCAGTGCTAGGCCTGTTTCCCGGACCCCCAGCCCCAGGCCTGTTTCCCGGACCCCCAGCCCCAGGCGTATTTCCCGGACCGCCAGTGCCAGGCCTCGTTCCCGCAGCCGAGCTAGGTGAGATATGTATACTGGGCCTGGTGGGAGCCTCGGCCCTGTCCGGAGCGGCAGGGGTCCTGAAGATGCCTATCACCAGCTTCACCAAGTCGGCCAACATATCCTCGAGTAACTCCACCCGCAAGGTAAACAGCCACACTATCCCCCGGATCATCTGGTTTCCTGTCTCGCTCCACGCCATCACCAGCGCCAGGAGGATCACCCCTGCCGACGTCGGCCCCGCGATCGACCAGATGTACTTCATGCTCGGCATGTTCTCGTTCGCCCACTCCTTCGCGTTCATGCCGAACAGCGACGTGAAAAAACTGAGCGGCAGGAAGATCACCGTGACGAACGTGAAGACCACCACCGACCGTGATTGCGCACTGGCCAGATCTGCCTGCAGCCGCTGCAGCCGGGCCTCGTCCACCTGCGCCTGGCGCTGCACTATCTGCAGCAATTTGTCGTAGTCGTCGCGCGTCGTGTGCACCCGGGCTGTTATGTCCCGGGTCCACTGAATGTAGTGTCTCACCCGATCCAACGCTTCATTCAGAAACGGGATTCCCCCATGCAATCCACTGGCACTGTATGTGGACAACATACTGCCCAATGCCTCTTTCTGGGCATCGAACAGTCGGCCAAGAATTCCCAACTCATCCTCAAGATCAAGTAGTTCCAGCAAAGCGGCCGTGCTTTCGCGGTTGGTCTTCTCGGTTGCCATTCCATCAGCAATATGTTGCCTCCGAATGGATTTCGCCTTAATAGGAGAATCAGCATAGAAGGTCCGGGCTTTGTCTTGAAGGCCTTGCTGGCGAAAGTTTTTGAATGCTATAGTAAGCCTTTCACCCTATATGTTTAAGATATTCCCCCTCCCTTCACGTTAGCAAACCAATACAGCAATCATCAAGTCTCCGTCATCGCCACAAGCTGTTCAATAATAGAAATAGTACATACCAGAGTGTTGACAGCCTCTTCAAAAATCCTAAACACGTCGAGACTTGAATGGTTCCCGTCTAAAAGCACTGTCACGCAGTGCAGCGCGGCAAGGGCGGCGAGATCATAAGCCGACTCGCATCTCCGGGACAAGTCAGCGTTGACTTCATTGAAGATCTTGTCTCTCAGATCAGCGGCCATATGTATCGGGCCCTCCGCCAAATCCCCATCCCTTCTGGTGAAGCAGGTAACCAGAAAAGGTTTCTCTTTTTGACTGCTGGGTTCCTCTTCTCTGTCTGGCGTATCCTGACTGGAGGTTTTCTTTTGGTCGTCTGGCTTCTTTTGACCGTCTGTCTCTGTCACGCGTTCGTTTCCATGTTAGCAAGGCCCGTGGCTCTCTGGTCGGATGCCGCAAGGTTGGGCAAAGGGATGGAAATCAAGACATACCATCTGGATGTTGGACCCCTTTTTCGACCACCCACATCCACATCTGGTCGACCATGAGAACATTTCCGTCACGAACGTTGCCGTTGTCCCCGATCCTGGGGGTGAAAACAGTATCGGCCAGATTCCCGCTGCTATCGTCGGCCCTGTTTTGATGCGTTGATCTAGAGGTCTTACCAGAGCTGCCAAGCCGAACAGAGGTGGCGGATGCACTGTCATTTCTGGTCCAAGGATCAGTCACCAAACGCATGGCCTCTCCAATCTTGTCGACTAACTCGACACGCTTGGAACTGGCGGAGTTTCCAGTGTTAGACCTTGAGGACTGTCCAAACTGTGGCGAGGATGCTGAACCACCTTCTAGATAATCATATTTGTCCCCACTTTCTCTCTGGTCTTTGGTCATCTTATATAGCATTTGGCTGTCATCTCGGGAACGTGTATCCCTCATTGACGGGTAACCAAACTGATCGAGGGTCCGACGGCAGTTGGTTGGAAAATCATGAGCCATGTACGTCCAGACAGTCTGTAGCTCGAAAGATTCAAGGTTTTGTACAGATCTTGGTACAGGTCTTGCGCGTCGACACTTCAATCTGGCCTGGATCAGGTCCCTTCGGGCAAGGAGCTTTTTGTAAGTATCAAAGTGGAGATAGGGGAGATACAGATATATCGCGCGACATTCGATCTGCTTTTCTAGGCTATGTGCGATGCCTGAGCCCCGCGGCTGTTGTGAGTCTCCCGAATTTTGTGCCAGTTGGGGGTTCCCTAAGTTCCGATGTCAGAAGCAAGCACGGCGTGAAGAAGCGCTGGTCATTTGCCGGAAGTTTGGGGCTGAACCCGGCGGTATTATACAGCCCAGACAACAAGTACTTACTCGCAGATTTCCAAGTGATAATGCCCGAAGACGGCGTCACAAAGCCGATGGTGTAAGACAGCTTGGAATAGACGCCCTTTTTGTGTTTAGAAAGCCAGTATTCTTTGTTCAACACGTGCGACAACAGGTCTATCGAATAATCTCGCGCAACCTTCTTGAAAACGGTCTGTAAAGAGCAGGTTAGAATCTGCGGTCATAATGCCGTGCTTGTGGGGGTGCCAATCTTCAGCTCAAACGCCACATACTTCCACCCATATTGGGATGTTGTAAGGAATATGAATCCAAGCGAAATGGAGGTTGGATATTGTGGTTGTGTATATCCCAGATCCGCTAGGCCTAATGATTCAGATTCCGTCAGTGACAATCCCATCAGAATGTCAAGTATACAGGCGTGTCACCATATGTGTACTGAAAACCATATGTGCATTGACAGAAAGGCTTACCCTGGGCTGGGAACCATCAAACTGGAATGTCGTCTTAGCATCAGTTGTTCGTTAATGGTCCTCAGGTCATCGTCGTTGCCAATTCGTTTTTCCAATGACTTGATCAGGCCATCCTTAGCAAAGGTTTTGAAGGGCACATGGTTGCTCCACACGCGGAAAGGCGATTCGGTGTTGTTAGCCCTGCCAGGGCTGCCGTTTGCGCTGCTGAAACCCGGAGGGTCATAGAAGCCGTGGACCTCAATGGCCTCGTTCTCCTCTATCGCAGACTCAAGACCGTGCGCAACAGCCTCATCGTCTTTTATAGCTTTTGAGCCTCGGATTGCAATGGACATGTGTTCAGTCAAATCCGTCAAGAAGAATTTCAGTATCTCCGCATTATTCACTCCAAATGACGCACATGTGGCATGGTCGCTTCTGAGTGGAAACACTTGCTCATCCCGTAAGCCGAGAATGGCTGAATTGGCGGATGCTATCGGGGTTCCATAGGGACGGTAGGTTCGCCGAGACATTTGGCTGTCGGTATCAGAGAAAGTTGACGAGCCAGATTGGGTGACTTCAGAGTCCAGTGTCTCGTAAAATGTCCAGATCTTGATCTCACTGGAAATGTTCCGGAAACTATTCCCAAGGGAATGTAAGTACTGGTTTCCCGGGGTCAGGTCCTTCATGATGCTGGGAGATAAGGCTGATGAGAGGTCAAGAAGGCTTTGCATTCTGGCTGCCAAAGTGGCCGTGGACAAATAACCGGATCCTCGATGCGGAGTGCCTGTTGCAGCAGCGATAGCACCGAGCAAGAGAGATCACACATTAGCAGTCGATTCCATGGTTATAAGCTGATCATCCACGCAAGACTTACCAAAGAATGCAACGCCATGGCAGTTCTCAAGAAGAGCCCTGTCTGTCTCTGACTGGGACTGTCCGGAGGTCACCAGGGCCTGTTTTACTATCAAGCCCCCAACGCTATGGCAGATGAAGAATGTCGGACGATATACCGGGCCATTAGACTGATCAAATGTTTGTATGGTCTTGATCTCGCGGAGTAATCTGTTGGCGAGTTTTCTAAGGCTCCCTTCCCCGTCCGGGTGGGAATATATCAGTACACGGGCCCTGTTCTGGCATTGTCGAATCCCTTTGGTTATCCAGGAACTAGTGGTCTCTGGTCGTGGCGGGGAGGATGAAGCTGCTTTGCTAGGTGAGTTGGTTGCAGTCGAAGTATCACTCGTCTTTGTCACTGGGGCTGATCGGGCCGCGTTCCTGACTGCCTGATTAAAGACGATCGGGTTGCTTGAACCTGTACCAGTCTCGGCTCCGGAGACAATACCCGTTATATGATTCAAAAGTTCGGCCGGGAGCGGATCCAGCCTCCAGACCTTCCGAACATCGGCTCCCGGACAGGCAACAGCGATAATACTATTGCCAAGGAGAGAC
This sequence comes from Knoxdaviesia capensis, assembly GCA_001510575.1. NCBI lineage: Eukaryota > Fungi > Ascomycota > Sordariomycetes > Microascales > Gondwanamycetaceae > Knoxdaviesia > Knoxdaviesia capensis. The sequence continues at coordinate 1,070,964 of LNGK01000008.1, read as the reverse complement.
AGAGAGGTCCAGTCAGTAACTTAGAAATCAGGGAGTCAACACGGCGGGAGGGGATAAAAGCCGTCAGTGCACATACTCGATATCGGTCTCATCGTATCCAGATCCGCCAACGTCACCGCTGATTTCTTTAAAGCAGGATTCGGCTGGCCCCGAATCAACTATCACGTGCTGTGAGGCTTCGGGGGAGGCCACGGCTGAGTCAGGAAGATTAGACATAACTTGGAAGATACGAAGGATGAAAAGATCGATGATGATTCCCTGGTAGGAATAGAAAAATGGCAGCTAAGTCAACATTGTATCTTGTGCCTCTTGATAGACGGTGGGGGGCCGAGGCCATATATATACTCCAACAAGCCAAATGGCAAGAGCGATCGAGGCAAGGCACGGATTAGGGCATGCAAATAGATTGGGAAGGTACCAGCCATGCAGGTGTCGGATTGTTCTTTCCCAATTACGATCCCACTCCTATGCACCAAGCCCATGTAGTCTTCTAAAAAGGCTTCAGCTGCCGCCCCTTTGTTTGGCCGTTTTTAAGTCGGAACGGACTGGTGGTGGGCTAGATATAACCGCTTGTCTAGACAGCTACATGTAGCTGCATATGCAAGATACTGGGTCTCCAATTCTCGGCACCAGCCCCGAGTGTTTGATCCCGTTCCGGCGCACCAGAAAGGGTGTAGAGGGCTGTGAAGAGAAAGATGGTCCTTTCAACTACAGCCCAAATAGACTGGAAGATTCCAGTAAGTCCACCTCGGCACAATGTCGATGTAGCCTCAACTTCAGATGTGTCCTGGATAATCATTCAAGCCTGCCATCCTGTCATTTAGGTCTAATCAAAAAGAAAAGAAAAAATCAGCAAAGTTAACGCAGGCCCTTTGCAATGCACGTTGGTGAAGTAGTCACATCAGCGCCATTGCCCGGATTTTCTGATAGCCCTGAATCTAGGCCGGATTATGCGACGATGCGGTCTATGGCGTTTATTCTTTTCCAATTTTTTTTTTTAAAAATGAATTTAAATGTTTTGTAAGACTAATTATAATAAAGAGAATAAATATATAATATCAAGCATATCAAGCATATCAAGACAGAAAGACGGAAAGACGGAAAGACAACTCTCAACTGCCCCTGCAGTCGGCGCTTAAAGCAAGCTTATTGTTTCGACAGTGGCAGATGGCCCAAATATCGGGCCACCAATACCGTGACGGGCCATCCCGTTGCCGCACGGCTGTCTTCCCCGCGAGAGAGGGTGTTTTCTTCAACGGCCACATCATTGGCTACACCCCTAAATTGTCGTCGGTGTTAACCGCCGATCCTTCGAGACCCCACCCGGGAACGGCACTCATCAGACTTTGTACATGTCTATCCAGAACCAACAACGATCTGGCAACTGCATGGATTTATCTCAAGATACAGGGGCAATAGGACAATATGAAACAACGCGACATCCCGTTGGCCCGTCCAAGCTGTGATCGAATCGGAACTGAGCGGCTTGGCCCGGCTGTTCTATTCATAAAATATACAGGGCTTTTTATTTCAATTATATTCGCATCAAGATAGGACTCTCTGGTCTTGGAAAGCGCCTAGCTGTGCCCCTATTCCGGAAACGAGCTCACTTCAATCACCCGCTTTCCGTCTTGGTTTCCGCCCGCCGTCTGTCACCCAGTGGTGTGTCATTATATCTCTTTCCTGGATTCAGGGAACCCTTGACTCCTTGACTACCATGGACGATAGTGCTCCTCGCGTGGTTCACATGGTGCATAGCATGTCAGTCAAGGATGAAGTCGGATGGATACATAGCTTCATGCAGTGGTGCTCTTAGAAGGTAAAGAAAAACTGTAAATTGTTCGCTATCTCAGACATGTGTCCCTAGCTATCATAGAAGCTGGCTCAAGTATATAATTCTCCCGGCATAGTCTACCTGTGTAGAGACATGCAACGCGCGGGTAGTTGAAGCAGACAGTAAAGGTCCGAAAGGGCTAGGCCCCTATCCACTTCAGGGACCCCGCCTGTTCCACTTACACACTGACAGCGTGTAAGTGTAGCATCTGCATGTAAGTCATTTCATTTCGTCTAATCATAATCCGTAAACGCCAGGCTTTTTCTCTATACAAAATTCCCCTGAAGCTTGCCCGCGCTCCAAACTTCTCCAGATGGCTTCTATAACTTCCGGACAGGAACACAGCGCTCGTTGTCCAGTTCCCCCAAACTCCCAAGTCCGGTGTGGACACTCAAATATCCGGTTTCAACCAGAGTCCCGCGCCCAGACATTCACAGCCGGTATTGAAGGAACAGACAGAAACCCCTAAGAAACATTATAAAGCAGTGAGAACATGAGAAGACAAGAATCATAGAACAGTAAAGTCGGAGAACAGGATGGGAAGGGGACACAGGAAATTTCCGAAGAAAAAAGTTTTTTTTATTTATTAGGGGTTTTCTGAGTTTTTTTTTGCTTTTGTGAATTTTTGGAGTGGAGTGGAGAATAAGAAGGCTCATGAAGAGGGTTCTTATCATTCCTTTCAGAATCTGAAAGGAGAAAAAAAAGGTTCTTCTCCGAGGAAAAGAACCAAAAAAGGAAGGATTCTGGATCTTTGGTGTCTTTCGAAATCAAAAGAGAGTAAAGAAAGCAGAATGCGGGTTTTCTCTTTAGGATGAGAACAAAGAGTAAACCCGGTGAATAAAGCTCTATTCCCAGGAGAAAAGAGCAGAAGGCAGAGGGATCTTTCTAGCTTTTGGAGCCCAAAAGACAAAAAGGGGGAAAGTCATTCTTCTTGTCCAGAAGGAAAAGAAGAATATTGAGGTTTTCACTCTTTGGAGGAAAAGAAAAAACCATAAGAGAGTTTTATATCTTCAGAGGAAAAGAATAAAACCCAGGAGTCGGGGAATTGTCGGTAGAAATCGAGCACAACTCTGGCTTCACAAAATAATTGCTGAAGCTGGGAAGCTTTTCTCGATTTCCCACTGCAGAAAACAAACCAGAATTTTGTCTTCCTGCACCATCACCACATCACCACTTTTCGGTGTGTGGGGAGCCGGCACATGTTTCTCACATGTGCTGTTTCTTGGCCGCAGGGTTGGATGTCTCACCTCCCCCGGTCATCTGGCTCGCCGTGCGTTTTTCGGTAATGTTCCAAGGTGCAGGCAGCTGCCCTTGCGGGGGGTTGCCTGTGGGAACAAGACCGGCCAAGTGCTGTCTGGCCTGCGCAATCTGACCGCCAGGCATGGCGGCTCCGACAGTGGCAGTCCGGAGATGGCCGCCGCCCTGATAGCCCACAACTCCGCGGTTGGAGGCAGCCTGCTGGGCGATTCCGACCGACGGCATCCGCACCAGATACGGAACGCCGATCGCATTGGTGCGACCTTGAGGAGTCGCACTGGCCAAGGTGAATGCATCCATTCCATCCGCCTGTCTCACAATCTCAGCTGCTGATGCTTGTTGTCCAGAAAATCCCCCCTCGGCGCGAGCTTCGGCGCGTGTGACAGGATCGCTCGGCCCCATCATCGAATCGTTGCCGGTGTTGGTGGTCTCGCCGGTCATGACAGACGAGTCTTCGACCGACTGGCCTCCAGGAGCAGTGGAGTGTCTCCGTCTCGGCTCTCTCGCATTCAGCGACTGGCAAAGACGAGTGATGATGAGAATGTGCTCGGAATATCCACCCTCAACGTCACTCTGGATGTCGCCGATTTCCCCCGATCGGCCGTCAATGATATCATTGCTGATTCCTTTGATCACATTCTTCTTCCACTTTTCAGTTCGATTCTTCACCGTGTCCGCGGTTCGGTCTCTCGGCGCGTGCGGGTTCAAGTTGCGGAACAGGCTAGCGCAGTGTTCCCAAGCCAACGGGTCAGTACCCACCGAAAGCTGGATAAAATGGTGGGTTCTGACCCAAAGATACCGTTCTTGTACCTTGGAGGGGTCAAGAAGGTCGGCCGGCTTGCATCTTTCCGGAATCAAGCCATAAGCTCTCTCTCGCATGACATTGAGAATCACGCCCGCGAAGGACTGCCACAAAGCCTGTTTGACATTGTGGCCAGTCATGGCAGCCATCTCTCGAAGAAGATCCCGCTCATCGGAATTGATCCATGCCCCGCCAGCAACCGAATCTTCTTCTTCACTCTCACCCTCTTCTTCATCCATATCGATGGCATTGTCAGCGCCAAGCTCTTCGTACGGTCGCTCCGTTGTCAACATGAGCTGGCGAGCCCTGGCGAACAACGCAGGCAGGTTCCCATACATGTCTCCTTTGATGTCAGCAAACAGCTCACAGCATCGCAGCCGATGCGCCAATTTTGCTAGTTCCGGTTCGGTTTCGATGAGCACGTGCGCGTCCTTCAGCGCCTCGAACAAGGCGCCCACAGATCGGACGATCTTCTGAGTCATATCAGGATTGCAGGCCGGGCTGCCATAGCGTGACAGAGCACGCTCGATGGGGGTAGCGCTGGTCTGAGGCGTCGAAGGCACGCTCTTGTTCAGTGCAGACTTTGGAGTATCTTGGCTCGCTGTGCTGTTGGTGCTTCTGGCGCCCATGGCTTGGGCCTTCTTGGCGTCCTGTGCCATCTGTTTCTCCTGCAGACCGTGAAGTCGGCTCGGGTCATAGGCATGTCCCGGCTTGCTATTGTCGATGCAAAAGCACCCCATATTCCGGTGCAAGTTGTGACCGTTGTAATAGCAAGCTCCGCAGTCGTTGCCCCATCGTGACACGAGCGCCTGTTCTCGCTTCCCCTCTCCCAAGTTCTGGAGGACAATGCAGCTTTGGAACTTCTCCGCAAACCGATCGACGAAGCAGTTTCCACATGGATATTCGACATGGTCTCCAACAAGGTACACGGCTATCCCCATCCAAGAGGAATATTCCTGCTTTCTCTCGCTGACCATGTCGATGATAGCCTTCGAAAGCACTCGTCGCCGGGGGTGTTGGCACAGCACGTTGAAGTCCCCAGTTGTGGGGGCCGCGAACTCCCCGGTGAATAAGCTATTCAGATATTCTCTCATGTCACACTGCGGGTCCTTCAGGTCCTGCTGTCTGTGGGCCGCAGCGTCCCACACCTCTCCGTTGTCGATCTTTGTCTGGACTTTTTGTTTCATGTGCGGGGTCATTCCCGACGCGCCCTGCGGGGTGCGCTTGTACTGAGGGCTCGCCAGCTCCATCTCCTCTGGCGCTGAAATGTCATGCCGAGATACGACAATCGCGGGTGTATCGATGGGTTTCAGATCCTCATGGTACACAAACCGTTTCACAATAGAGAATGTTCCGTCCTTGTTGTCGTTCAAAAACGAGCCGATATGATATCGCTGTTTTGTTTTGATGCAAGCTTCGTCAGTCAAAGGTTTCTCGGTAAACAAAAATCGGCACACACACACACACACACACCAAATAACAACAACAACATCAGGGGTATGACTTACGGCAAAATGGCTTCCAAGACCCTGCTTTGAGGTAAACACCTGCTGACAGCTTCGAACGGGGCAAATCAAATCACCTTGGCCAACCTGTCTGCGCTGGTATCCTTCCGGGAAAAGACATCCCGCTCCCTGGCTGGCCTTGCCACCAGGTGTATCCGGAGGCCGCTGTTTGTAAAGAAAACCAGTTCGGGTCTTGTCAAGAGCGTGGACCCCTTTCCGTGCCATGAGGTAATCAGAACCGTCTCTGCACTGGACAATTTCGCCGCCCTGTGCGGCGAGCTTTTGCCAGATCTTGTGGCGCTGGCGCTGATCCAGCTGCTTCTTCGGCTTCCCGGCTCGGCCGGTAGGCGTCTTGATTTGAATGCTGTCGTTCGAACCGGCGTGCTGGTTCGAGTCGGTGTTGCTCTGGCCCAGAACTTGCGGGCCAGTCGCGACCTCTGCTCCCTGATGCGGAACCTGCTGCATGTTATGCTGATTGTTGTTCGGGTCCGACGTAGGGAGCACCGGTTGGACCTCCGGAGGAGCCGCAATGCTGGTCGATTGAAGCTGCGGATCAATCGGGATATCTTCTTGATGCAACTGAGGCTGCATCTTATGTGGATTGTAGTCTGGATGAGCCGTAGGTAGCATCAGCCCGTGATCAGGAGGGGTGGGCACACTGGTGGGCTGAATCTGGAGCGAAGAAAAAGAAAACGGTGTGTTAGTATCTGCTGCAAGACAAGAATGAATGAATAGTGACTCACAGTCATCGCTTGATCAACAGCAGTAGCAGTAGTGCTGCCCTGAGACGCTTCCTGCTGCATCATCGGCGGTTCAGGGTAGTTCTGCGTCGCCTGGTGCTCCTGGCCCATGCCCAGCATCTCTGCCACTTGATCGCCAAATAGAGTTGGAGGTTCCAGATCATACATCGCCTCCCATTCGAAAATACCGTCAACAAGCTCTTCCTGCGAATAAGCCATCTCGTCCATGAAACCAAAGCCATCAACAGATGCTGCATCTTGCACGCCACCCTGCTGCTGAACAGCCGTGTCCAGCATGGCATGCTGCGGGTGGACAGTGCTATTCTGCATAGCATGCTGTCCGAGAATAATAGAAGACATCCTATCCGCCTCCTGCTGAATAAGCTCCCGTATGTTCTGCTCGGGAGTTCTTTCGGCGATGTTAAACTGCGGCTGTTGAGCAACCGCAGGCTGGCTGGGCACAGCCGCAAACATGGTACCCTGGATTGTGCTTTCGTTCTCTGAAATCGTATCCTGCACTCCAGTGGTATTACCAGCATTGCTGTTGCCACCCATGGGATTGTTTTGGTTGTTTTGGTTGTTTGTGGTTTGATAAGGTGAAAACGCCCGACCATCAGCGGGCATTCCCCAGCCTCTTGGGAAAGGTTCCGACATCTTGAGTGGTCAGTGCCTCTTTACAAATAGAAAAGTCAGTATCATGTAAAAAAAAAAAATTCAAGGTCATTTAGTAATAAAGCAATCATCAATTAAGCAACAATATGAGAAGGAAGGAAATTAATCCGTAATACTTACTGGAAGTCCAAGTCAAGCCACACAAGAAAGGATGAACCGAATCCGAAAAGAATGGGTAAAGTAAGAGTGTCTGCATGATGAAGATGAAAGAAGATGTGAGTGATCAATGAATAGTAATAAAAGGATAGCATGATGAAGCATGACATGTCAAAGAACATTGAAGTCATGTATAAGGTAAGAGGGATTGATCAAAGACATACAAGTGAACAAGACAATTAACTAATTAATTGTCAAACGGGATGAAAGAGGGAACACTAAAAGTGATGAGAACTTTTAATGAAAGTTGAAAGAAGGGTTGATGGTTGAAGAAAAAAAAAAGAAAAGGGAAGAAAGTTTCGGAGGTCGGCCCCGGAGGATGCCGGGCATTTTATATGAAAAAAAAACCGGGCCCGGTCGCGACAATCACCCGGCACGGAGCTGCGGCCGGCTTTTGTGGGGCCGTGCCGGAGTTTTGATTCGCCGGGCCGGGTTTTTTTTTTCGGGGCGCCCCGTTTAGGAAATAATGACCACGGAGCTCTAAAGTCCGTGATTGGCCGGTATCAATTCACTGATTGTGCACCCTTTGTGATTGCATTATCACTTTTCGCAATCAATTAATCAATCAATTAATCAATCAATTAATCAATCAATTAATCAAGTACCTGGAGGAATAACGAAAATTCTTGAGTAGCCATTCTTTGATCTTACTGCACTCTTCATATATACGAGTATCACCTTGGCCATGCACACTTAAGGTTAGGGTATGTAACCTTGGCCTTCTGCTCTATGAAGATGGTGGAAGCAGTCCCGTGGGGGTAAGTCCTTGCTAGTCGCCAGTGTTGTCGAGAGTTCGAAGGGAGGACTTCAACTATTGAATATTGGATTAATTCATGTTATATTATCCTTTATATAGCCGGAAGTTCATAACAAAGAATAAGGCTACGATAAACAGCCTTAGGAATAATAATAGATGTAATATGGATTTATAAAGAGCCTAGTATAGGAAGGGAAGCCTTAGAAGGTATTAGGGATCTAGACGGGGGGAAGCCTAGATCCTATAGGGGATAAGAAGGAAGCTTTCCCCCTATCTATTCTAGTATAGTATTTTATAGCTATTAACTACTTATCTTATTTTTTACCCCCTACCTTTATAAATAGTATTAACTATAAAGTTACGCTTCTAATTCTAACCGCCTTTCCTATATTTAAATAAGTTATAAGCCCGGCGCTTATAGCTTTATACCTTACTATTTTCGTTTTAACCTACCCCCCCCCCCTTAACCTACCTATTAATCCTACGGGAACCGAGAAAACTTCCGTAATCCCTCCCCCCCCCTATTTTTAGATCCTAGAAGCCGTTTAACTCCTATAGCACTCCGATTTTTTACGTTCTAATAGAACGAGTTTTAGTAACTAATTCTACCCCCCCTTCCCCTACTAAGTTAGCCTTACTATTTACGATATTATATAACGATCGATATCCCTAACTAAGTCCTTAACTTTAAAATAGAAGAGAGCTAAGCTTCTAGCTAATATCTACGAGGCTACCCTAGAACCCGAGGGAGAGACTCCTATATATATACCCGATACCTATATTATCTACTATCCTCCCCTCCCCTAGGTATAATTTATAGAAGTAATAACTAAGACGGTTACTAAGAACTTAAGGGAAATTAAGAAGGATAGCGATAGGAAGTAGAACTAAATCGTAGATTTAGAGCGGTAGTAGGTATTAATTAAGAAGATCTTAAAGATATAAGATAAGGTTTTATAGATAACCTAAGAGAACGAACGATAACGTAGATCCTTTTTCTAATAGTAAGAATACTAGTTAGAAGACGAAGATAACGATAACTTAGATAAAGACGGGAACTATAGACGTTTAGCTACGAAGGTTAAGATAAAAGAGCTTAAGAACCACGCTATCCTTATCGATAAGACCCTAAAGCTAGCTAATACTTTAGAATAGCTATAATAATCTAAAAAGTTCGAGACTACCTTAAGCGTACTAGGTATTACTATTAAATAACTCCGAAACCTCTAACCCCTAGTAAACGCGTATATAACACGTATAATAAAGGAATCGATCGCCCCTAAGATTTCCTTAATATTTAAGGATAAGGTAAATACTTATACCCTATTTAAAGCGTTAAAGTAGAATTTCTAAGTAACTAGGGAGTTACGGATTAAAAATATTATAATAGTTTTTAATTTCTAAACCGAACCGAGAGAGGGAGTATACTAAATCCTAAATCGATTCGTCTCTATAGTATATAAAGTAAGACTAGAAGGGCTCGTAATCCTAACTATCTTAACCGCGACGGGCGCCTACTATTATATTACCGCCTACTACCCTAAGCTTAATAGAAACCTCCGCGCTATCTTAAAGAGTTTTAATAAAGATATCGACGATAAGGCCGCCCTTATTACGGCTATATCGGAATATATAGCCGAGAATATAAACCGCGTTACGCGCTAGTAGTAATCTAGATATCCTCCTAACTAGAAGAAGGATAATAACGTAAAGAAACCTAACTACTATACCCCCCCCTCCCTTAAGCCTACCGCTAGTAGTATCCCTATCTAGAAGAAGAGTAATATTTAATACTATTAATACGGCTTAAAAAGTTATATTATAAGTAAGTACTAAGCGAAAGCGAATAGTAAAGAGAAGACTTATAAGCTAAGAGCCGTAAATACTACGACTTCTATTAAGAAGCCTACCGAGGGTAAAAGTAATAAGCCTCCGAAGGACGCTAAGCTAGAGGAGTCGACTACCTTCTATAGTACTACCTATACCGCTATAGACTAACGACCCTTTAAACCCTACCCCGTATATTATATCTATACGAATTAGATCTATAATATAGGTTTAGATTCCTATATTTTAAACGACCTATCTTAGTTTAAGTAGGGATCCCTAAAGACTTTTATTAATTTAATTAAGTTAAGGAGCGGATTATTAGGAGTTTAATATATTAGAACTATTTAACTCTAGATAAAGGATAGATCTAACCTTAGGATTACTAACGTCTAATATTACCCTACCTTTCCTATTAACGTTATCTCTAGAATTATTTAGTATAAGAAGGGGTACGTTCTAATAGTAAACTAGTTAATAATTAAAGATAAGGTTATTACTACTATCTTTCTAATAGAAAGAGGCTTTATATTAGAAGTAAAGGAAGGCCCTAAGGCCTATACGACTATAAACGAGCTTCCTCGTAAGGAAGGCTATACCTTATATACTAAAGTTAATAGTACTATATACGCTAACGTATCCCTACGTACGCTCTTAAAGAACGAGGCTCTTATATACTAGCGCCTTTACTACCTTAGAAGGGTAGCTATATCCCGAATAGTTAAGGCGGTTACTAGTTCTCTAGTTAAGAAGGTAACTAGACTTATTAAGCCTTATAGCGCCTACGAGTTTAGAAAGATAACGTCTTTTAAACTACTAGACTCTAAAGCACCCTCTAAGGTACCTAGGGAGGTTATCTATATAGATATAGGTATTATATAACCGGTATCTACGAGCGGGAATAGCTACTTCTTATTAGTATATAATAAGGCGACGAGCTAACGATCGGTTTATATAACGGCCTAGAAGAGTAATATACTTATATATATCCGGAAGACTATTAAGAGATAGGCGCTAGAGCTAGGCCGGAAGCCTAAGAAGCTCTATAGCGATAATAGTACTAATATCGGTACTAAGAAACTAGCTACTTACTATAACGAGTAGGGAATTAAGTATATAATATCGCCTCTATACTACCTAGCTAAGAACGGGCGTATTAAACGTAGTATCCGCGAGGTCTTATAAAAGACTAAAGTAACTATTATTACCGAGAGTATCCCGCTAGAGCTATAAGATAAGATTATAACTACGGTAGTCTATATACTTAATCGGACGGTTATCTCTAAGAGCTTTAATATACTAATCGGCGCCTTTTAGAAGGCTTACGGGATATACGAGAAGGTTAATATATTATACCTTTAAATACTAGGTTCTAAGTATATTATATATATAAACCCCCTCTAGCGATAGAAGATATTAAACGCTAAATTCGATAGCTAAAATACTAAGCTAGTACCTATAGGCGTAAAAGGTATCTTAGTTAGATACTAAGGCCGCTATCTTTATAGAGTATAGATTCTAGAATTTAGATAGGTATATATTACTAAGGATATCCGGTTTTAGGAACGTATCTATAAGCTTTTATATAGGAAGTACGTTCGATCTTACCCTCTAGGAGCGCTATATTAGTCGAAAGCTAGCGCTACTACTAGTAATAGTATCCCTAAAAAGGGGATATCTAGTATATCGGAGCTATCTAGCGTACTAGAGCTATCTAGGGTATCGGAGCTAACGGCCGTATTAGAACCGTTTAATACGTAGAACTTATTAGACGATAAGGAAGTTATAACTACGAATCCTCTTATTACTAACGAGAGCCGCTTAAGACTAGATAAACTTAAAGACCTTAACGAATTAGCTAGTAACTAACTACCGGGAAGTACTTTTATAGTAGTATCCGATTTAATTTACCTACGTAATACTAACGAAATATTAAAGCGTAACCCTTAACGAGATTAGAAAGCTATAGGAACCTAGATAGAAGCTATTAAAACTAAATTTTAGAAGGTTATTAAGATAAAGACTTTTAAGGTAATATAAGGAAAGCCTCTAAAGAAACCGATTACTACGAAGCTCGCCTTTCGATAAAAGACTAACGCGGAGGGTAACGAAACTAAGAAGAAAGTAAGATAGTACGCTCGAGGCTTTTAATAACGAGAAAGCGTCGACTTCTACGAAACGTTTATATCGACCGCGACCCTAGATATATAGAGGATCCTATTAGCCCTCGTAGTTAAGACGAGAGCTACCCTACGGTAGATAGACGTAGTCTCTACCTACTTATAAAGAGAGCTTAAGGAAACGATCTATATTATCCCTAAGCCTATAATACGTAAGTACCTAGACGAATATCCCGAGGAGGCCCTAAAGGTTAGATAGAAGTTAGGAAGCGCTTAGTAGTATTTTATTCTACTAAAACTACTATATAGACTAAAGTAGTTAAGAAGATAGTAGTAGATTCGCCTCTAAGAGGTACTCGTAATAATTAGATTTAAGCCTTTATAAGCTAACGATATAACCTATTATAACCCCTAGACCTAAGTAGTTATCTCTTCTTACGTCGACGACCTACTAATCCTTTCCTTTAATAAATCTATAGCTAATTAATTTAAGAAAGACTTAATAAGTATCCTAATCTCTAAGTACTAAGGAGAGCCTAAATAGCTCTTAGGAATAGCTATTAAAATCGAGAACGATAGTATCTTAATTAGCTAGGATACCTATATTAGAGATATACTAAAGGAGTTCTAGCTTTTAAATTACTAAACCGTAACTACGCTAATAGAGCTAGTTACCTTTTTACCCCCCGAATATAAAGATATATAACCTACTAATTAAGGCTTATATTATCGAATAATAGGAAAGCTCTTATACCTTATAAGAAAGACCTAACCTAACGTAGCCTACGCTATATATTAGTACGCGCGCTTCTCTTATAACCTACGAATCATATACGCTAAAGGTCTAAAGCGTATACTACGGTACCTTACCGGATACGCTTAAAAGGGGATTACTTACTAATAGAGTCTTATAGCGTAAGATTAGATACTAAACGCCTAGGCCGATACCTTATACGGTAATACTAAAGATACCGAATTTAAATTAACTACTAGCTACGTTATTATACTTAATAATAACCCTATTAGCTAATATAGTAAACGGTAGAGGCGGACTACCGACTCTTCTACTAAAGCTAAGATCTACGCGCTATAAGAGACTATATACTACCTAGTATAGCTTTAATATTTACTAACTAAGCTTAACTTTTATATTAGAAATATCGTCCTCTAGGAGGATAATACCGCTACTATTACCGCTATTATAAAACCTACTTACCGTCTAAACCTAAAACACGTCGGTACGCCTCTTTACTCTACTATTAATTAAGTACGGGAACTTAATATTAGAGTATAATACGTACCTACGGTAGAATAATTAGCGGATATACTAACTAAGCTATTAAGGAGAGTGCTATTTAAGAGGTACGCGGGATTACTAGTATATAACGTTCTAACTAAGAAGGGGTATTAAATATTAGATTAATTTATATTATATTATCCTTTATATAGCCGGAAGTTTATAATAAAGAATAAGGCTACGATAAATAGCCTTAGGAATAATAATAGATATAATATAGATTTACGAAGAGCCTAGTATAGGAAGGGAAGCCTTAGAAGGTATTAGGGATCTAGATAGGGGGAAGCCTAGATCCCATAGGGGATAAGAAGGAAGCTTTCCCCCCATCCATTCTAGCATAGTATTTCATAGCTATCAACTACTCATCTTATTTTTTACCCCCTACCTTTGTGAATGGTATTGACTGCAAAGTTACGCTTCCAATTCTAACCGCCTTTCCTGTATTCGAACATCAACTCAGCAGTTCGTAGGCTACGCCTTCGAAGCAATTGTGATACTATCTATGATCCCCAGTGTCCAGTCGGAAGGCTTCAAGCTGTCGCTCTTCACTCGGAACTCAGTCCTCACTACACTACAGCTTCACATAAGCAGCTTCCCCTGGAAGATGGTGAGACCATGGTTAAAGCCGGCATGTCTGCATCTCACCGAACTCGAATAGCAGTGCGTCGAGTCGAAAGAATTACAGTAGTATCATTCACAAGTTAACTCCTCTTGATTGAATGGCGAACTTGGGGAGCCTTGATCCAGCTGGCCATGACAGTTGGAACGGCCCTGAAAGACAGGTGGTATCAAGCATGCACTCGAAAACTAAAGAACTGCTACGGTTTTCGAAGATACAAGTAGAGTTACAACACATTTCACGCACTCAGACGACACTACATGTACGGCCACATCGAAAATTAAGACAGATAAATGTAGAATTAAAGCACAAAGTTTTGATACATGAAATATAGCGAGATAGTAATACATTTAAACGGCCAAACCGCTGGTCGGCGACGCACACACTAGATATTACATATGGTCAGGTTGGAACTTAGGCACAAGCCATCGACTCCGTCTCTGGCCACGCAGACAACCGAGATCAAAGAGGCAGGCCGACCGCGAAAGAAGCAAAAAGAGAAGAAAAAAGGAACACTCGATCACCGGCTCTTCTTCTTGCCCTTGTCCTTCTTAGCATTGCCCTTAGCATTGCCCTTGGCATTGCTCTTGGCGTTGCCCTTGGGCTTCTGGGACTTGGCCCGCGCAACAGCAACCCACTCATCCTCGTCCGCAGCATTCTCAGCCTGCATCTTCACCGCAGCCTGCTTCATGCCGGCCAGGTAGCGCTCGCGCGCCCAGCGGCGATGGCGGAAGAACGCGTGGCGGCTGGGGAAGCGCTTGATCTGCAGGCCGGTGGTGTTGACCAGGCGGCCAATGCGCCAGTTGTCCTCGCGGAACGAGTAGTCCGACCGCATGCGGAACACGCGCGGCTTCTCGCCCGGGTTGTTGGGGTTGGTCCGCGTGATGACGGCGGGCAGCTGGCCATCGGCGGCGGTCGCGGGTTCGGCGGCGGCGGGCGTCGCGGTCGGGTCTTGGCGCATGGTGATCGGGTGGAAGCCCAGGCGGCGCTTGCGTTCGGCGTGCGGCGGGTACGGCAGGGTGTCGTCTTTGTTGAAGGTCACGCCGATGTATTTGCGGTCCGGGTGCTTGGCTGGGTCGCGGTAGTATTTGACGTAGCCCGATGCAGCGGCGTGGATGGTGTGATCGCGTCCCATCAGGCAGTTCTCGCCGGGCCACCAGAGCGTGCCCATCTGCTTGTAGATGATGTTTCCGGGAACGACATACTGGTCTATTGAATTGAACGAAAGGAGCAATCGAGTTAAAATCAGTCAATTTCGCCATTCCGCTTGCTGGAAAGCTGCCAACCTGGAAGATCTGGGAATAAATACCTCCTGTCCGCTTAGCTCCAAGCTTCTTCGGGATGGTTCTCTTCGGCTTCAGCTTGTACTGGCCCTGGGCCTTGACGGAAGCATGTCTCCGACCTTCAACAAGCACATTGGCAGCATCCAATCGGAGTCGGCTCGTCCGCTCGCACAGCGTGAGGATGTTGGCGCTGGTGCCCGAGGTTGCTGCCACCTGCGGTCGCGAAAGACTTGCGGCCACCGCAGCCACAGGCCGCTGTAGCCGGGAGAAGTTCATCGAGCCGATATCGCCGGGATTTGGGCTGGCGACTCGCAAGTAACTAAAAGAAGGGGGAATCTGCGCTGTCGATTCGGGATAATGGCTTCCCTAATGGCGCATGTGGTCTTTCTGATGGAACTATCAGTCAATCTCTTCAACTCCTTTGAAAATGCAGGCCCATTGGAAGAGAAAAAAAAAGTGCTAGGCCAGTTTGGCCTGAGGCAGTAAATTGCTAAGTCAGCCAGGGACAGGTACGGAGCCGCGTCAAATCGAGAAGTCGCGCCAGGGTGGGCTTATCGCTTATCGGGAGTTCCTTTGTTCTTTTTTTCTTTCTTGTTTTTTGGGGGGGTTTTTTTTGCTCATTCGGTGGATGAACAGTGAACACCGAATTGATTTCTCGAATACATAAAAATACTCGCACAGGAGGCATGTTTGGTGTACGAGTATTTACAGGTACGTACCTGTCGTATTTGCATGAAGTACTTGCTACTTCCATGTCCATACGAGGAGTTATTTCTGGGCTTACCGCCAAGGTGTAGGGTTAGGGTTGGTCATTTGTCTCGAAACTGCGGGTAGGCTTTGTCCAATGCACTCTACAAACGCCACCAAGTCCGCAAGTCCATGAACACGCCCAAACTCCTCTGCAGATTCCCCCGCCATTACTCTCGATTATCGACTTTTTACCCAAGAACGATAGCAATTGATTCTGTCACCTATATCCCATTACTCCATGGCCGTGCAGAGAGACATTAGGTACTTGAGCCACCCAGTGCAATACATCGTCGTCCATTTTTCAACAATTTCTTGCATGTGAAAAAGCCCAAAAGTGTTGAGCGCCGTGTGACTCTTTCTGTAAAATAGGCACCTTCCCTCACCACGCTATCTCTTATCTCCCGTGCCAGGACAACGTCAGTGAGTGTTCATGCATGCAAGTGATCCCAACGTAAACAATCCAGGCACATTGCTGACGGAAACCGGTATTTTTCTGTTTGGCCCGGCTGCCACTTTACGCGTCGCCACAAAACAAAACTGGAAAGTCCCACGCGACAGCAAAATTGTTAGTCAGCCGCTTCATAAATTTTCGTGCCTAGCGCATTACACCCTAGGCTTGGTTTTATAGTGGACAGGAATATTTTTTTCTTCGTTCTTCTGTTGGGCTTCTTTTTTTCCCTTCCTCCTCCTCTTCCTTTCCTCTTTCACAGAATAAGAACGTTAAGCAAGTTTCCCTTCTACCGTTCAACTTACTTTTTGTTTCTTTTCTGTCGAAATCCCCTCCTTACTCCCGCCTCCAAAATGCGTATTGTTCTTGTGAGCGGTGGAGTCATCTCCGGAGTTGGCAAAGGTTGTTAAGTGTTCCTCACACCCGACTGTTCTTATTTTTTTCCCTGCCAAAATCAGTGTGCCACTCTTGGCGGGGGAAATTTTAATGGCATTGATATACACAGTCGATGACATGAACCTTAGAACTGACGGGTAAAACTCTCTTTTCAACTAACTAGGAATTATTGGTATGTTCGGGTCGTATCCAAATTGCCTATCCTCCGACGTGATGTTTCCTTCTAGGAGACTTCCCGTATATGGGATGTCTTGAACCTTCAACCTGACGTATCTCTGCTTCAAGCCTCTTCTGCCGGTCTCCTGCTGAAGACGACTGGACTCCGCGTTACGGTATGATGCCCCTGCAACACTGTGAATTCTCAATTAATTTCCGTAAAAAAACGTGCTATTCGTGCATATGCTAAACCTGTCGATGAATGGCGTGTAGGCCATCAAAATCGACCCGTATCTGAATATCGATGCCGGAACTCTGGGACCTCTCGAGTACGTTTCACCGACTTACATGTGAAATTGCTAGTCCGGCTTGCTAACTGGAGAAACTGTAGACATGGCGAGTGCTTCGTGCTTGCTGATGGCGGAGAGTCCGATCTCGACCTGGGAAACTATGAACGGTATGTCTCGGACCCGGACTCGTAGTCTCTGACTCAACTAACATGTTCGGTGTCAGGTACCTGGGCATCCAATTGACCAAGGAGAGCAACATTACTACTGGCAAGATCTACCAGTCAGTGATTGTACGTATCCTCTCCGTGCTGTCTCTTTGTACTGTTTTGCTGTTTTGACCCTGGGGATGCTAACATTGCACAGGAGAGAGAACGCCGGGGTGATTATCTTGGTAAGACGGTTCAGGTTGTACCACATATTACCGATGCAATCCAGGAATGGATTGAGCGTGTGTCCAAGATCCCTGTGGACGATTCGGGCGAGGCGCCTGATGTCTGTATCGGTATGTTTTCCGGTTTGATTAGGGCGATATAGCACTGCCTCTATTGTGTTACTGACTGTTTCTGGTTGTGTCGGTGCAGTTGAACTTGGTGGAACCGTTGGGTACGTATCTTTTGTTCCCTTTCCTTCGGGTTTGTGGCGGGCCGGCGCCCCGTTTGCTCTTATCGACAGTGTCCGCGAATCCTCCTCTAACATCCTCTGCGCCACAGTGATATTGAGTCTGCCCCCTTTGTGGAGGCATTGGTTCAACTGCGGCAAAAGGCCGGCCGTGGAAACTTTGTGAATATCCACGTCAGCTACGTTCCGGTGTAAGTAGAAGCCGTATCTCACAGGTGTGGCCAAGTGCTAACATGTCTGTCGCACAGTATTCACGGAGAGGAGAAGACCAAGCCCACACAGCATGCCATCCGGACTATGCGTAGCGCAGGTCTGATCCCCGACATCGTAAGTCTTGCCCGATTGGGTGCCAGGCCCTGTTTCTTCTCTAGGCCGCTTGTACTGATCACTTGCACCGAATACTCCAAATAGATTGCTTGCCGTTGCGACCAGCCGTTGGACGACGGAACCATCCAGAAGATCGCCAGAAGCTGCCAGGTCGAGTACGAGCAGGTGTTGCCGGTCCGGGACCTGGACACGGTGTACCAAGTGCCGCTCCTCCTCGAGGACCAGGGCCTCCTGAAGCTTCTGCAGCGCGGTCTGCACCTGGACCAGATCACGGTCTCGCCGCCGCTGGTGCAGAAGGGCAGTGAGCTGTGGGAACTGTGGAAGGAACGCGTGGTGCCGAACAAGGTTCTGCCGGTGGTCGAGATTGTGCTGGTGGGCAAGTATGTGGCGCTGGACGACGCGTACCTGAGCGTGCGCAAGTCGCTCGAGCACGCGGCCATGCGCTGCGAGCGCAAGCTGAAGCTGAAGCTGGTCGACTCGGAGCACCTCGACGACGTCATGAAGGCGGCCGACCCGGCCAAGTACGAGGTCGCGTGGGAGGCCGTGCGTACGGCTGACGGCATCCTCGTGCCGGGCGGCTTTGGCTCGCGCGGTGTCGAGGGCATGATCCTCGCGGCGAAGTACGCGCGTGAGAACAAGCGGAACTTCCTGGGTATCTGCCTGGGCATGCAGGTCGCGGTCATCGAGGCGGCGAGAACCCTCTGCGGGCACACCGAGGCGTTTTCGGAGGAGTTCGATGCGAACGCCAAGTGTCCGGTGATTATCTTCATGCCCGAGGGCTCCAAGGAGTACGTCTTTCTTCTTATCTTGCCTTGTTTTTCTTTGCGGAGTATGTACTGACACGTTTATAGGCAAATGGGAGGAACCATGAGACTCGGCACGCGCGGCACCCACTTCCAGCCGGGCAGCGAATGGAGCAAGCTGCGCGCGCTGTACGGCGGAGCGGAGGTGGTGGAGGAGCGCCACCGCCACCGCTACGAGGTCAACCCCGACTTTGTCGACGAGATCGAGAAGGCCGGCATCAACTTTATCGGAAAGGACGACACCGGCCGTCGCATGGAGGCCATAGAGCTGAAGGACCACCCCTTCTTCGTTGCGTAAGTTGTGGCCAATTCTTTTTCTGTTTTCATTGTTCCACCTGCAGAAACTAACCATGAACATGATTGATAGGGTCCAATCGCACCCGGAGTTCACCAGCCGCGTGCTCGTCCCCTCGCCCCCGTACCTCGGCTTCGTGGCGTCCAGCGCTGGCTGTCTGGACCAGATCCTGGAGGACAGCAAGAAGAGTCTGGCCAACGGAGTCGAGCCTTCGCACTTCTAGACGAGAAAATTAAAAGACAAACTTTTGTGATTGATGTTTAATGCCGGGAATGCCTTTTTTTTTTCTCCTTTTCTTTTTCCAAAACCCCCCTTTTTGACTATATCCCATGTCCTTTGGGTTTGAATGCATGGTTTATGAATTTCTTGATATATTGAGTGTCTTAGGTATCTCTTTTGCTGTTGTCCTTGAATCTTGCCCTGAAGCATGATGCGAAAAAGCACTGAAACTAGAATACTTTTATGGAAAATCTTGATGTTGGACAGACACACTGTGATAGTTTTCGGTGGGGATGAATATCAAGGTCTGATCTGCAGGTACAGACAGAATTGTATGATGTTAAGATCTGAGTCCAATCTGCTCGTGGTGAACCTGCTGCTACTATTACCTGCATAGAGTTTGATCATATTGGGTGCTGGTGGGGTCTTAGAGTTTTTATGTTCCATGTCCTTGATGTAATCACTTCTTTGCGACCATCACAGCATTAGACCCTAGATCCAACAACCCTAACCCTAACACACATAGTGGGATGAATGTCGGAATGCATGCGTGTCACGTGGCATCTTCTGGCAAAAGGAAAACGTGGCGGCTTGGTGCTCTCTAACACTCTTGTCGAGAAGTGCTAGAAAGGCGTCCGGGCAAGAGCGACCGAAGTGTGTGTGTTCTTGCAGGCCTTTTCTTCTTGCTTTCGACTTTTCAACTTCTGGGTTAACTTTGAATGAGATACTGCAACCGTGGACAAAAATTCCCCTTTTTCTTCTTCCTTGCGGTCTCAACCTCCCTATCCTTTGCCATTCATGTCCGACCGCTACAAACCCTAATCGTTTCTTCCGTTCCGAGCGACTGAAACCTCGACGAACTTCCTCGTGATAGTCGATATCCCGCGGCCAACGCACCAGCGTTCGTTCGTTGCAACCACGCACGACCAGCCCTCCCTCGCAACTTATATAAAACATATATATACACATATATACATCTTTCTACATATACATATATATACATATACATCTGCAAAGAGAGACAAAAATGCGGACGGCGGGCCTGTTACCACTCCTCGTGCTGGCGCTGGCCGGCAACGCGCACGCCTTTGGCAACCTCTTCGAGCACATGTTCGGCGGGAACGGCGGCCACCACCAGCAGCCGCAGAACGTGCCCAGCGACTCGCAGCAGTACCAGATGAACTACGAGAACTGTGCGCCGCCCCCCTCCCCCCCTCCCCGCCGCTTTTGTCGTGTCGTGGTCTTCCTGCTTTTTCCCTCAGAGGACTGGTTTCCAGTATCTCGCCTCTGTGAGGATGTGCGTGTGCGTGTGTGAACTGACTCGGCGTGTCTTGCATTTCTTTATAGTCATGTGCGACAAGTACCTGTGTCCCGACACCCTAGGTAAGCCCTCTTCTCCCCCTCCTCTCTCTCTCTGTCCCGCTCTCTCTCTCTCTCTCTCTCTCTCTCTATCTCTCTCTCTCTCTCTCTCTCTCTCTCTCTCTCAGTAGCACTAACTAAGTGACCTCCCTGTTCCTCTGCAAACAGCATGCGTCGACGTGCCCACCCACTGCCCGTGCCCGTGGCCCAACAACGAAGAGAAGTTCGAAATCGGCACCGGCGGCAAGTTCTGCGTGTCGAAGGGCGGTTTCAAGGCCGGCGAGGCGGCCCGCAAGGTCGAGCTGGCCCGCAAGGGCATGCTGTAAATGGGAACATGCCTCTCACTGCGTTTCTCTATCATCAATAAAAAGTTAGAGAGTTTTTAAACTCTCGGTGAGATACATCTTTGGGGGTTTCTGGCGTTTGCAGCAGGAACGATCGTGGAGACGGCTGCTTGCTTTGCAATTTTTGCATTTTTGCGTTTGTACTATTTGGGGCCTCTTTATGCAAGTTATAAATGAAAAATTTACACATCTTGAAATGAACAGAGACACCAGTGGGTGGGTATCAGTGAAGAAGACGAAGAAGAAGCAAAAGAACGGAAAGTGACATTGAAAAAGCAAGAAGAAGAAAAACAGCAAGCGTGGAACCATGTTGAACAAGTCCAAAGATTGTACAAGCAAGCCATAACATCGTAAAAAAAAACTCCTAAACTCTTTGATCCGAGGACTACAGATAAAAATGTCTCTCTTTCTCTTCCCTGCACACATGAAAACTCCAGATGTCGGAATAGGGACACAGGAAAAAAAAAAAGAAAACAGAATAAAGAAGGACAGGAAGAAGAAGAAGTAACAAGAACAGAAAACAACCCGGGAATTTCCATCGAACAGAGACAAAAAGGCAATGAGGAAAGGAAGAAGAAAGACGAAAGAAGAAGAGAAGAAAAGAAAAAAAAAAGGAAACGGGAAGAAGAGAAACAAGCCGTCTATGAAGATCCGTTGGCCGTGCTGTTACCTGCGCGGGATCCATTCAGAGCGGTAAGGCCAGCCGGGAGGGCAGGAACCTGCGGCGGGACTTTGGGGTTGGCTTCGGCGTTCTCATCCTCGTCGTCGTCCTCGTCGTCGTCATCCATCTCGTCGCTGTGGGCGAGGAGGCTTGCGACGTTCCGCATCTCGTAGTGCTTCTTGCGCATCTCCTCGAAGCGGCGGTGCTTCTCGCGCTCTTCGGGCGAGAGGCCGACCATGTCGTCATCCTTGAGGGCAGCTGCATCATCCACATGTACAGAACGGTTATGCAAGTGGGAGCGGTGGTGGTGGTGGTGGCTGTGGTCGGCGCCCTCGTCGTCCTCCGGGAGGTCGGGGACGGCCTCCTCGGGTTCGCCGAGCGATAGACCCGGAATGTCGTCCTCGCGGCCCAGATGGCGGCGCGAGTTGCGTCCCGCAGGCGCCCCGTCCGTGTTGGTGGTCGTGGGGGCAGTCGGGTCCGCGGCGTTTTTGGCGGCCGTCGCGCGAGGGCCCGCCACGTCGGCCATCTCCTCGTCGTCGCTGGGGTCTTCCGCCGGATCGTAATGCTGGGCATAGGGGGTCTTGGGCTCGGTGATCTTCATAGTCGAGGTGCGCTCTTGCTCGGTCAGGTAGAGGTTGGCCTCGTCCCACTTAAGGCGCTGGCCGGGGTCGGCCGGATCGAGGCCGCTCGACGACGCACGGCTGGATCGGCGCGATCGCTGGGCTGACGAGCTGCGGTGGCCGGCGTTGTAGTGAGTGTTTGCGATGGTGATGTCCTTCTCGGAAATCGTCACTTCTTTGGTGGGGGAGGTGGTGGGGGAGGCTTGTTGGTTGGGGTTGGCATTTTTCAGGATTCCTGTAGTCGACCAAAAAGAACGGGGGTTATGGTCAGTGCTCTGATCAAGTCTCTGGGACATCAAATAGACAATGTGTTCCTCCAGATGACTCTGAAAGGGTGGTTGTTCGACATGTGAACCCTAAGAGGGCTGCCATGTGTCGCAGCATGGAGGACCCCTAAAGGAGTGGGGAGCAAGACTTACCCTTGGGCTTGGGGCCTGAAAGAGGCGGGGGAGAATGAAGTCCAGAGGACTCAACTCGGCCGGTGGTGGTCATTGGGGGCGAACAAAAGAGGGAGAAAAGGGGGATTGATTTAAGTGTGGATTAACTTTGCAGAAAGGAAGAAAGAGGGAAGAAAGAAACGAGAAACATGCAGCAGCAGAAGCTGTCGTGTGGCCAGTTGAAGGAGATGATCGGTATAAAACAGGAAGAGAAAAAGGAACAAAAAGAGGCTGACTGACAAAAAAGGGTGGAAGTCGTATGTTGTTGGTTGGGTCAGGTGCGTTGGAACAGCGTGGAAGGAAAGAGGGAAAAAAAAAAGGTATGGAGGGGCAGCGTGATTACAGGGACACAGGGCTGCTGAAATAATCACAGCCAGTCAGAAGACAGCCACAACACAGCCTCCAGTGTCAAGAGGAAGGAGCAAAAACAAGAGAATGACCGGTTATGACGATGGCAGGAGCGTAAAACACACGAGGCCAAGTGATCAGACCGGGCTGTTGCCTTGTGTTTGTTTATGTTGGTTTGTGTGTGAGTGTATGCACTATCATACGGGTAAAAGTTTGAATACCAGTATGTTGTGTTGTTGTGAGAAAGAAGCTATTTTGGCCGTGCAAGATGAGGGGCGGCGTGAAAGTCGTTCCTTCCTGCTTGGAAAAAAATAAAAAGAATCACTGGGCTGGGCTTCAGGTCGAAGTGTTGGCATGTGGGGCAGCTTCAGATGTTGGCCGCTCCTGCCAACCGCAGATGCGTTGGCTGCCTCGACCCGAACAAGAGAATGTGATGGAATGTGCAATAGCTCTGCTGGAGATAACGATCCATTTGCAAGTGATAACGGTTGGCAAGCTTCAACTCGTCCACATCAGTAACACTGCAGATCATCGCTGAAGATTTTCGGGAGCCGTTACGATAAGCCGCTCAACAATGGGCTTATCTGTTCCTGCCAAGTGGGCGGTGTGCACAAAGCCCCCCACCATGATGTACCATGACTACGATGATGGCATACAACAGGTACATCGCCGGAAATATGAGAGGATAGCCACCTTCGCAAAGCTGCGGGCTTTTCTCGCACATACAGTGCAGCATTACGTGCATCTAGATAAAGCCTACGATAGTTTAACCCAGATCCTTCACCCACGAATCTATTTCCCCATTGTGGATGACGGTCACACACCTCTCTATGGATATGTCTGTGAAGCCCCTCCAAAAAAAGCAAAACTTTTTTTTCTTCCTAACTCTGACGACGCTACGATGAGCGTGTGATGTAACGATGCCAAGCGCGGGAACCAAAAAGCCGCAGCACCGCATCGGGCTCGCCTGTACTGACGGTACGGGGTGGCCCGTGCCCTGCCTATTTGGGCTCGTCTGGAGCTGCCACTTGGAAAGAAAAGATTGTCACAATACGTCATCGTCACCTGTACGCTGGACTGTTTGCGCAGAAGATTGAAAGCTTTTGCCCAGGCTTCTAATCATGTCGTCAACCACGGCTCCGCTCGGGTCCCCGAGATCGCGATCTCTTTCTTTTGTTCCGATCGATCACCCGTAGGTTCCCTTCATCGTGACGACGACGATCCGGAAAGCGGTGGCGGCAGGTGCGGTGAAACGTATATATTTTCTGAACTCCTCACACACACACACACACACCGGATTCTCGGCTCATCGGCTATCCTCTCGGGTGGGTCACCGCGCTTGTCCGACTCCCGGAGTCGGCCCTCCACAGACTCGTAAACACAATGCATCTTACGAGAAACCCGCCCCCCCCGCACCCCCCAAGTTTCGTTCCGATGATGCCGCCGGCCACAACGCCAGTGTTCCTGTAGTCCGCCCCTCCGACCGGAGTGCATGATAGGAGTGGCCGTGGACCCCTCGGTCGTCATTTCTCCGTGAAACGTCTCCTGCGGCTCTTTTAGCCTGCGTGTATTCGCCCGGGCGTGATTCTCCTTATCGGGCTTCTCCCACTCACCACGCCAGTGGCCCTGCACGGAGCTCCGACGGTCGGGGAGAGGGGGGCGTGTGTGAAGATCCTCCAGGAGAAAGAAGGGAGAAAAAAAATAGGGCCGGGTCCTTGTGTGCACTGGTTGGCTGGCGACAGCCAGAGGCAAAAACAAACGCGTCCTTGTCTAGCGTTGCTGTCAATTCCTTCGTCAGTGTTGCAGCCGCCGTGACCTGAAAGCCGCACAAGACTACCACTCACCGCAGATGGGAGCGAGCGAAAAAAGAAAAACAACATCAGGACCCGACAAGAAGAATCACCTAATCGCCAAGCTCTCATGCCTCCCATCTGTCAGAATATCCTGGCCGGGCCTGGTCTTGAGGGAAACACGCACATATCCGCTGGCGATACCCTCGTTCTCGATGAGAGGCAAGGTGTCTTCAAACGGCCACAACTCTCTCCCTCCGGTCCGGGTTCGTGTTTTGTGATCCCGTTGACTCTCGTACATGTACCTTGCGGAAAATAAGGTTTTTCTTTTGCTATCTTGAGTCTTTTCCTCTTCTGTACGCCACTATTAATTAACCCAGTCAAATAATGCTGCTCCACTGACACAACTCCAGTTTTCTCTCGAAAAAGTTAACGTCACTTAGTTTCTGCCCAAAGCTGCTTTTGTCTCCACTTTCTCAAATTCACCAACCGTTAGTTCCGGGTTTTCATGGTCTCGAGTGCTTTATCCCGGAAAATTAAGTGATAAAAACCCCATTAGTCTTCTTCCCTTCTCTCCCCTGTTTCGGCACCGAAGACGCAGGATAGATAAACGATTATTCAGACGCTCGATACCCCGGGAAAACCCAGCGATACCAGCACTTGTGCTCCTGTTTCGGCACCGAACTCGTGCTGAATGCTGATAAGATGTTGATTACTCAGACAAGTTGATCGTCATGAAGAAGCTTGGACGTGGAGCTTGCAGGACATTTTGTGGGATCCGGGCCCGAACGGAGGGGATGAGAGAAGAAGTTCCCCGGAGCGAATGCCCTATGACAACTCTAGGTCCCCTTTTGGGATCTTTTCCTTGCTTATCGAGGAAAAGACGGAACGAGAATCTATGGATTCAGCTGTGATGCATCCCACAACCAGGCAGTCTCCCCTCTCAAACTGAGGAGAGGTGCAATGTCGTGATCCTGTGCTTGGTTGATCTGGACACATTCGTGCTATCGCCACCCTCACCTGGGACCTGTGACCTGGGCTCTAGTCTCGGCCTAGCTCTTAACCTCTTATGAGCCAGGGTGAAATCTGTTCCTGAAGTTTTCTTTCTAGTCGGCAGGGGGAAGGGGGCGTGTAAGTTGAAGTTCCCTTCCGTGGCCCGGGCTCTGCTTTGCCTGGCGAAATCGGGAAGTCGTGTCACTCTTCCTTATCTTCTTGTGTTTCTTTTTGTGTGGACGAAGAGGTGGATTTAGGTTTCATGCAGACTTTCGCTTACAGAAGAATACTCTTAAATGAGTCTATCATGCCTTCTCTCGCTTTGTTCTGTGTCTCATGGAACGAGAACTCTTAGAAGCGCGAGGGCCACAGCTATCGATCAAGACCCCTTTCAACACCAGAGAGAAACGAGAAGAGTCAGCTATCGAGAACACGAAGAAGTGGCCACTCCCAGAAAAGAAACAACAGAAAAAGAATCCTACGTCTATGTGAAACTCCTTTTTTCAATTTTCTTATTTTAAAAAAAGAAAAAGAAAGGAATACTACACCTAGAAGTACCTGCGACATCGCCTGAGCGCCGATATCGCCTCCCCCTTCTTCCCTCCAGCAACAGTACTGTAGACAGAGAGCCGCTTTGCATCGCACCTCCTATCCCTCTCCGAAACACAAAAGTGGGCCAGGCCGGCCTAACCCGGAGCTGAGACGAGAAACGGACGGATCCACAGAGCGGTTGTGCTGTGTGTGTGTGTTTATCCTGTTGGTTGCCCTAGCTCAGAACTGAAGATTGTACACAAACACCAAGAGGAAGAGGAACAGTTCTAGCAAGAGAACCCCTAGCCTATAATGTTCGCCCCCCTCCCCCCCGTTCCTTCTTCTTCTTGGGTCTGAAGGCAAAGAACGGGAGAGCCAGAAGACGAGTAGAAGAATCAAGAAAGAGTGCTAAGTCGAGGAGGGCGTGGGCGTAGACTTCCGCGTCCTTCGATTTATTCGATCGAGTTGCCACAACATGTGGGCTTCCCTATTCATTGTGCTTCTGCTTCAACTTCCTCTGTTGCGACTTTTTGCTCCAAGGCCGCTGCAATCTTGTATTGTGCGCCCCATCGTAAGATGAGAGATTGCAGGTCGTGTGTATAGGAAGTGGTAGTAGTATTGGCTTTGTGTGCTCCTTTCCCGTGTTCTAAAGGGGGTGGCCCGTGTTGTGTACTCGCACAGCGCTCTCCCTTTACGGCAAGCTCAGCTGTCCTGCTCGTCTTCATCCCTCTTCCTCTGTAAGGTGTTCTGAGTGCTTTGTAACGACGTTAGTCAGGCAAAGTGACGTGCCGATGTGAGAATTTACGTCAACCGGAGGAACATCTTCAACCGTCGATGCGGTCCCTTTTTTGAAGGGAGGAACTTTTTGCTAACCTTGATTTAGTTCTCGGGAATTCCTTTCCTAAAAATTAATCGTGTGCTCCTTTCTCTTGCACTAATTAGTGCTGTTGTTATAGGCCATGGTATAAGTTAGACGGTGTGGATCCCGAAGACCACAAAAACCCTACGTCATGGCCAAAATTGAAATTCGCCGGGGGGTGGTACTTTGCAGCGAAAGAAAACCGCGGCTGCCCGTTCTGTCAAGCTTTCTATGCTCGAGTATTCTATCTCTACACGCACGGCTCATGAAAGAACGAGCTTTGCTTGCTCGTTTGACGATCTGTCATCTCCACTAGGAATGGCCTCAAAAATGGGCCTGTCTGCCTTCTTTTTCTTCTTCTTTTTCGGTTCGTTCTTCTGTCGAGTCTGTCGAGGCCTGGCCCTGGCGTGTACCGAACATGGTGATTCTCTTCCTTTTCATGCAGGTATCCTGCTGACTCCTCCATGCACGTCGATTACCTTATCTCTGTTCTTGCGGAGGTGATCGTCTTTGTGTGCTTTTCGGTCCTGCTGTGTGCCTGTGATATCATCCATTTGCTGCATCGTTCGCTTGCTTTTTGTGTGTACGCTTTGAAGGCCGACCTGCAGCACATACATACTTCGCGGTTTTGTGAAGTTAGGTCGGTCATTGTGCATTAGCCGTTCACCCGACCGCCGCGGCTCTTCCGTGTCCTGAACAGGTAGGTCGGGAAAGAAGCGTTGAACTCGGGAGCGAAAACTTGAAAACCGGATTTTCTTCTATCTTTTCGCTTGATTAAACCAAAAAAAAAAAAAAAGGAAGAAGATTTTTTAGGGGCGTGTTTGCATTTGCCCGGCGTGCGTGGGTGGACTCTTGGGCCAAGCCATGTGGGGCCCGAGACTCCGGAGTTGTGCGGCGCTCCTCCGACGGTCGGATCCACCTGTCCCGGGGCCGCAAATTCTTTTTGATTGCTGCCGTGCCAAGTTACGCGTAGGTGTTACAAGGAGCCAACTCCAAGGGGACCGAAGGAAGCAACAAAAACGGAGTTCACGAAGGAGAAAGGCCCCAAAAATAGAAACACGTGTCGGGCATGTGAGGTCAACTCCCCCCACGCATGCCTTCTTTTCCTGCCTGGCTCGCGTGCAGGACAGCAGAAGGACGTCGAAAGGGGGAAGACCGGTCCAAGCACCAGACAATCAGAAGGCAAAAAGGAATGCTGAGAGAGATTCCCTTGGGCAGCACTTATTGGTTGCCATCGAGGGAGGCATGTTTCCCGGCCATTGGAGGTGGCTCGTCAATCCCGAGAAACTTCCGGCAGAAGGCCGCCCCACTAATACATTATTGTGGGGCCTCTCCCGGGTTGCGGTACACGCCCCCCATTGCAAGGAAGAAAAAGAAAAAGCCAAACAGTAGCATGGTTCTGGACACATAATCGGGAAGTACAGTACAGACCACGCCGTCATCGAAGCTGGGACTTCCTTTCTCTTCGGTGCTGCTCTATGGCCGGCCCTGCCAGGCCTTCTTGACACACCCTCCGGTTCCCAGTTTACCTTCAATGGCTGCCCCCGCCTGCACAATTCTTTCTCTCTGTTCCCCTTCCTGGATTAGGATGGCCTACAGTATTGTATTGTGTGCAGTACATCTAGTGTTCCCGGCGTGTAAAGAAAGAAAAGAAGAAAAAGAAAAAGGACCTGGGTCTGGGCTGGCCATAGGAGCACACCACCATGTTCCTCTCCCTCTCGCATGTTGTTGTTCCTCTGATTGTTCCATGACTCTGCTTCCACTGATGTGCAACCTGTACGAGGTCCATTACGCACCACGCTCCTTCGCAACGAAAGAAAGGACAGAATTAAGCTCGCATGCTTCGCTACTCCCTGACGTTTCTTTTTTAAACACCCCCCCGGGACGTCCTAGAACATGCTCGGCGCTGTCTTGTTTGGATAGGGCCCGACCGGGTTGGAAGCATTCTCGCTGCCAAGTATCACTCAAGTACTCTCTGCCTGAGTGGGACAGCTGGATTGTACCTGGGCTGCACTTGGCTAGTCGAGCCTGCTAACCCCCGACCAATGCGTTCCAGTTTTTTCCTTAGTGCATACACTGTCGTCTAGTATGGAGCTTTTTTTTTTTCTTTTTTTTTTCCGAGGCTGTCTCTCTCAAGTCTAGATTTTCGCTTCATGTTCGGCAAGCCGGTAACCCGGCGACACCAGAGCCCATCAGTGTCTGCTCACGTATATATATAATCCGCCGTTCCCCCTTCTAGATGTCTGTCACTTCTTGTTTACCCTTCCGTATCTCATCAACCTAATTGACCCTTCCTCATAATACAGAGTCTTTCACTTACACAATCCTTTCACCTGGTCACTGACTCTATCAACCTATTACACCACACACTACATCCATCTTATTCTACTATTCAACTCCATCTACACACAATCCCATCCAACACACTGCACAAGCAAACAAACCACATATTTTTCCATCCGCTGCACTCTCATCCACCATGGAGAGAAGCAGTACACACGTCCCCGAGCGGGAGGAGGCCGAAGAGCGCGAGACGCACAGGGAGGGCCGCCGCAGCTCGGTGGACTTCGCGCCGATCAGGTCGGCGACGACACGCCGCTCGGCCTCGTTGCGGCGCCACCACACCAAGTCGATCGGCGAGCAGCTGCGGCACACGGTGTCGCACGCGTCGAAAGAGACCTTCGACCCGGACCTGGATATCAACCTGCCGTACCGGGTGCTGAGCACCACCCAGAACATCGACGAGTACCGCATCGAGAGCGCCACGGGAGAAGTGCCCGGCCCCGAAATCGTCGGCAGCGCCGCCGCCACCATCGTGCCGTCGCACGGCGACGAGCATCCCAGATACATGCTCGTCACCTTCGTGCCCAACGACCCCGACAACCCCAAGAACTGGTCCAAGGCCTACAAGTGGTACTGCACTATGGTCGTGGCGACGTGCTGCTTTGTCGTCGCCTTCGCGAGTTCCGTCATCACGGCCGATCTGCTCGGCGTGCAGAAGGAGTTTGGTGTTAGTGAAGAGGTCTCGTTGTTGACCATCACCGTGTTCGTCATCGGCTTCGGTGTTGGTAAGTGCTCTCGTGGTCTTTACACCAGCAATTCCTGCTTTTACATCACCCTGTTCACATGAGAAAATAAAAAATGCAATACTAACCAGTCTCCCCTACTTTTCCGCGAACAGGTCCCATGGTCTTCGCTCCACTTTCAGAAATCTACGGCCGTCGCGTGATCTAGTGAGTCTCCCTTAATTTAGTCTCTCTCTCTCTCTCTCTCTCTCTCTCTCTCTCTCTCCAAGCAGAAAAATGTCTCAACCAGACCAAAAAAAAAAAAAATTCGACTAACCAAATCATCTCCCCACGCTTCTGTATAGCGCTACAACATTATTGGTCGCCGTTGTCTTCATCATTCCTTGTGCCGTGGCCAAAAACATCGGAACTCTGATAGCCTGTCGTGCCATCGATGGCATTGCCTTCTCCGCGCCCATGACCATTGTCGGCGGCACGCTGGCTGATCTGTGGACCACCAATGAGCGTGCCGTGCCCATGGCTGCGTTCTCGGCCGCCCCGTTCCTCGGCCCCGCAAGTAAGTTTTCCTCTCATTCCCTCTCTCTCGTCCGATCTCTCCGGCCTTTTGCGGGCTTTTCCCGGTTTCGGAGAGCGTTGGGGCTGTTAGCTCCTCATTTCCGAGTGAAAAAAAGGTCATCCACCAGGCACTAACCTCGTCACCTTTTCTTTTTCTTTCTCTCTCAATAGTTGGTCCCCTCATCGGTGGTTTCCTGTCCGATGCCAAGGGCTGGCGCTGGCTGTACTGGCTCCAGCTGATCCTCGCGGGCGCTATCTGGGTCGTGATCACCTTCACCGTGCCGGAAACCTACACGCCCACGATCCTGGCTGCCCGGGCCAAGAAGCTCCGCAAGGAGACCGGCAGCCCCGAGCACGTCACCGCGCAGGATCTCGACTCGCGCCCGCTGGCTGAGACGCTCGGCATCTTCCTGTTCCGGCCGTTCCAGCTGCTCTTCGGCGAGCTCATCGTGTTCTTCATCAGCTTGTACATGTCGGTCCTGTACGGATTGCTGTACATGTTCTTCATTGCCTATCCCATCATCTTCCAGGCTGACAAGGGATACTCGGCCGGTATCACCGGTCTGATGTTCATTCCTATCGCCGTCGGTGTAAGTAACATGTCAATATCTCTAACACGCTTCATGCGGTTTGGAGTATCAGGAGTACTAACCTTTTTGTTTCTTTTCCCTCTGTTATAGGTCGTCATGTCTTCGTTCTGCTCTCCGTTGGTCAACAAGCACTACCTCAAGCTCTCGGCCCAGCACAACGGCCACCCGCCGGCCGAAGCGCGTCTGATCCCCATGATGTTCTCGTGCTGGTTCATCCCCATCGGCCTGTTCATCTTCGCGTGGACGTCGTACACCAGGCTGACCTGGGTCGGCCCGTGCCTTGGCGGCTTCCCCGTCGGCTTCGGCTTCATCTTCCTGTACAACTCGGCCAACAACTACCTCGTCGACTCGTACCAGCACCAGGCTGCGTCGGTGCTGGCGGCCAAGACCTTCATCCGCTCCATCTGGGGTGCCTGCGTCGTGCTGTTCACCAACCAGATGTACCACCGCCTCGGCAACCAGTGGGCGTCGTCGCTGCTCGCCTTCATCAGCGTCGGCTGCTGCTTCATCCCGTTCCTGTTCTACAAATACGGTGCCAAGATCCGTGAGCGCAGCAAGTTCGCTTACTCCGGTGATGATAGCGCCGCTCCCGGCGATCTGGAGAAGGGCAAGGGAGCTGCCGCCCATTAAGCTCGGCGTGCATTCCTGGCCTGATCCTCAATTCTCAATCTCCTCGTCGCTGGCTGTGAGGCCACCGTCTTTCTCTACCCCATCTCTCTCCGGTGTCTTGGGCATCCGCAAAAATAAAACACCACCAACTTTCTGCCAGATCGTGCATGAACACATTAATACCCTCTAAAACGTTCAGGCACATTCTCCATCACCTTCTCCCTCTCTCTCTTTTTTTCCTTTTCTCTATTTGCCGGTCTTCTTTTCAACTACCCTCTCCGCATTCTAGCTTTCACACTGCTTTTTCTTTTTCTTTTTCCCTCCTCGATTCCATTTGTCCCATGTTGATTTTGATTTTCATAAAACTTTTGCGTTTTCCTTTTCCTATCCCCCCCCCTTTTTTTTTCTTGGGTATAATTTTAGAGGTTTTTTTTCTTTCTCTTGTTTCTTGCATTGCAATGGATTTTTTCTTGGGGAGTCGACTTTGTCTTTCGTAGTGAATGGAGTCGAGGGCTGTTGCGTTAAATGTCTAATTATTTATGAGAGCACTGTTGAAGAGCCTCAGCCGTTAGTTTAAAAAACGATTAAACCATAAAAACAAATACAACAAAAACCATTAAGAAGAATAGTCCGATATGATGCGGTGACAACGGCTGAAGCATAGACCACTTGAACACGCACGAGGCTCAGCACGATCCCGGTTCTTTCCTTGTGCTGTTATTTCCGTTTGCTTGTATGACCGCCGACCACCTGGCCCTCCCAACTTGTCTCTAAGACGCTTATCGCAAGGTTCAGTGATAGGCGATTTAGTCTGTGGATGGCCGCCGCTTGATGTGTCGTGCAGGGATGCCAGAGTGGGCGATCAGCAAATGTGGACCTTGACAAGCGATCATCTTGCCATGAACGGAAATCAGACTTGGAGCAAGAGAGGCGGGCACATGATGATGCCGAAGCACAATCAACCGAATCTCACGATGTTCCCGTAGCCGGTGTATGAAGCTGCTATCGAGAAGACATGAGAGAGCTTCGATGACCTTATAAAGCTCTCTATGCCGGGCCTGGTGATGAGCGGATATAATAAAGCCAGGAAATAAATGCACAGAGTGCACACAGCTCCTTACCACAAGCGGTAGTGGGGGGATGGGCCAAGGTTTAGTGGATCCCGACTCTGGGGTTACTTCACCACGTCGTATGCACTTACAGGATGTGCCATCTGCCAATGAAGAAGGGAATCAGCAAGAGAACAGAGTTGGAGAATGTGGAGGGGGCGATAAAGCTTGCAGACACGACAAGGGAGAAAGAAAGAATCAGGGAGACAAAAAGATGGGGATTTAATCTATCCAAGCCATCTGCCAAGAAGTCACACGATATCGGAGTTCGTGTGTGGGCGTGAGTGTGTGTGTTGCTGAAGAGGAGGGGGGCGGTTTCTGGTAAATGCATGTACTGTACCTCCTCAATAGAGGCATATCTCATGATACACGCATATCGCGAAGAAAGGGAGGCAACCCTTATCTACGGAGTACGGGCTTTGTGGATCCCGGAGGCCGAATCCGCGATGAATAGCAGCTGACAGTGCAATTTGCACTGAGGCCGCTGATTACATATGCTTCCTTCCGAGATCTCCAGCCATCGTGTATCGGTCGTTCCTTCCCAGCTGCAGAGGGGAGAGAGCTCCTTCCCTTCTTTCCTGTCTTTCCCAGTGTAGAGGCTGGCCGCAGCTTCCCTAGCTAGAGAGACACAACAGCACATAATCAACAGTTCAAAGCTGACGAACCTCTGGCCAGCAATGTACCTGTGTACAAGGCGCCGGGACGTGCCCTCTCCAGTCCCCGTTGTAGCAGTAACTGCCGCACACACGCGGATCTGCAGCGACAGCCTCTCTGTGCGCCACGTACAATGTACGCCTCTGGGCTTCTGTGTCCCACGTACTGTGTACATAGCACTCTTCGGACTGTTCTGCTGCGACTGATGGCGACTGATGATGCATCTCTCCACACCACCTTTCCCACGTTTTCTTTTTTTGTTTGCTGCATCTCGTGTGTCTCTTTCTCTACCACCCATCCCGTTCGATTTTTCTCTTTTTTTTTTCTTCTTCTTTTTGGGTAGTATCCTGCGCCATCTTTCTCCAATGCTCGGCGCCAGCCATTGCTCCTCATTTTTTCGTCATTACCAGAATCCGCCGTCTGGAGCATTTTGCACGGCCATTTCCTCCCTCTGGAAGATTATTCCTGGTTGTTTCCCTTTATATACCAATCCCGGCCTTTTTTTTCTCTTATACACTCATAATCTTCCCGAACTCCCTCCTTTTCTATCGTCCCCCATTTTTCTTTCTCCCCTTACAGGTGGACCACCAGCTTCACACTATCTTCTCTAATTTCCGGTGGCTTTTTCCCTCTTTTTTGATGTTTATTTCCTGTGAAAATAGTGGTGGCCGGTACTACCATAGCTAACATTTCTAGATCGGGCTTTGCTCATAAGTTACGTCGATCTAGGCCAGCTTTAAATGCCCACTCCCACCACCATTTGACTGATTTCTTCGCCTCACCTCCTCAAATGTGAATCATCAGCCAGACAGCCTAGAAGCTTTTCCTTTTCTTTTACATCTGTCCTTTCTTCCTTTTTTTTTCCATTAACTCCATCTTCTTCTTTTTCTTCTCTCTCTACATTCCTCCGCCGCTTCCTGCCCTGTTCGCCCTCACTTATCTAAAACTGAAACAATCTGACGAATCTCAACTCTTTTTCTTTTTTGTTCTGTCCACGTCTTGACAAGCTCAGCTTCTATCTAGAACTCCTCTTATCTCCCCCACAACTGCCGGAGCTTCCTTAGCTCAAGATCTTTTCGTCATTTTCTCAACAACATATCTGACCTCACTCACATCCGTCATTCTTCCAACCCGGCTGCTGTAGTGCTTTGTCTTAACTCTTGTCGCCTAGGAATGCGGCACCCCGTTGTTGCGTCAATTGCTTCTTCAATCACTACACCGTACTTGATACAAACCCCTCCTTTTGTTTCTTCCTTTCTCTCCGTATCTCTTACCTCTTTCTGGCTTTGACGAAATCTACCTTTTCATCTGCGCGTGTGGTACCTACACACCTTATCTCTTCATCATCTCGGAGACGGATCTTGTATTTTCTTCTGTTTCGCCTCTCTCCTCCCCTCATACTCCCTTAAAATATCCCTCATATTTCGCCTCCAACATCTTCGACTCATCCAAAATCATGGCGGTCAGTGATAGCGGTGTAATTCTCCTGATTTCCTTTGTTACACTTGCGATCGTCACCTTGATGTATGTGCAAGCCCCACAGTTCCTATCCAACTGCGTCGCAATTCTGCGGCCAACCACTCTCTATTTAATAGGCAAATATCTCGCGTGAACCTGGCATTTCTAACCTGTCCGTCTTTTTGCTTCTTTTCTCTCTATCTAGAGTATGTGTGGTATCGGCACATTATCGAGAAAGACGCAAATTCCGCCCATCAGAGCGATCGTTCAACCGGGCCCGCGAAAGCTTGGCACAAGTCACCGAAGTCCGGAAGCCAAACTTAAAATGGAACCCGACTAATGCATCCCGTCCTCAGGACATTGACGGCGAGATCGAATGGTGAGTTCTCGCAACACTGTTGTTCAGTCCTCCCGAGCAGAATCGTCCACCTGGAGTTCATTCCACCTATTTCTCAGGATCATCCTAACCTTCTTTTTCCAGTTCCATATGTATCGGGCCTCTGTATCAGCTTCCCGGAGACGAGGCGACAACCTGTGCCGTACGTGCCGACGAAGCCGAGAAAAAGTCGATACGGACCCGGCTATCGAATTGGGCCTCCAGAACTTTCACCTACTGGCCATGGTCCACCGCTCCGCTTCTGCTTCAAACCCCGGGTGCTCCTCCGCCCGATCCGGAACCACAATGCTGCAACCGTGCCTGGCCCGGCATGAGAATAATACACCAATACCAAGAATCGAAAGAGAAAGGCCGGGACCTGCCCTCTGACTCGGACATCCTGACTCTGCGGACGTGTCGCCACTCGTTCCATACCCGTTGCTTGATGTCGTGGTTTCTCTTGAATCGCTACGATTGCCCGTTGTGTCGAACGGTATACTGGAACACTGTGCAGGTCACCTTGAGACAACATCGCTCCCCTTCCTACTCTGCCACCGGCCACTCCGCCCTGGCCGTAATGGTCTGACGACGGAAACGAATTTTGTTCTTCAAGTTTCCACCAATACTTCTCTTTATCTAATCATGAAACCATCTCCGGTCTGGTAATTTTC
Organism: Knoxdaviesia capensis; assembly: GCA_001510575.1. Lineage (NCBI taxonomy): Eukaryota > Fungi > Ascomycota > Sordariomycetes > Microascales > Gondwanamycetaceae > Knoxdaviesia > Knoxdaviesia capensis. The sequence goes on along the minus strand of LNGK01000008.1, from coordinate 1,034,803 downwards.
CGAATCTTCCTGAGCACACGAGCACAAGCACAGCCTCCGGGCACATTTCTGTTCTCCCTCAGAACACCACATTTTTGAAACTTCCATTACACAAAGCCACCTCTTTCTCGGATATTACCGCGGGGAAATAGGCGTTCCATGATAGTACGACTTTTATTCCGGCAAAGAATCGCCACGTAATGCAATACCTCGGATGATCACAGAGTTAAGGGGTTTCATTTTGGGAGGGGCCTGTTCTCTTTTTGTTTTCTTGCTTCGTCGCGTATCCTTTCGTCTTGAATCATGATATCAAAGCATCGTTTGGAGTTCATAACTATTAATGACACACATTTGTATTTCCTACCGCTTCGATACTTTTTTTTTTTCGCTGGTGTATAGCAGAGCCAGACTGGTTTTGGTGTTGTCATATCTTGCACTTTGAACATACCCCTTCACCTCTCATATTCCGATCTCTCAATAAATATGAGATTATTCAACTTGAATCTCATATGTGAACACACAAAAGGTTGAGTGAGTAGTTGGTAGTGATAACTGGGTCGCGGGGTGTCGTCCCCACAGCGGCGAAAAGGCAAAAAGAGTAACCCCCTGGTCCCGGCACGGGAGAAAAATCTCCGTAGGGCTGACCCACCCGGCTGACCCACTCGGGGTTCGTCCCGTATAGGGTTTGAACTTGGAGGCCGGACCACGGGTGTCTTGGAACGAGGAAGATGAAGTGCGTGAATAGTATTGGGTTTGTACTGTGGGAGACCTGGTCATCGCGAGATGTTTCGCATACCCGACCCGGAGGCCGAAGGGTATTGAGTCAAGGCTTTGCTCTTTGCCCCTCACCAGTGACCTGGAATGATGCTATGCATCTGGGGACGGTAGACGGTTCAGCATTTGGGTGTGGACTTTCTAGCAGGCCAGATCGCCCAAACGCGCGCAAGCAAGGCGAAGTGGAGTGCAGAGGTCCACCATCCAAGCTTTAGTCCCGGACATCGCTGAGTTAGGGTTTAACCTCCCGCCAACGCCCTTCTTCGGGGACTCCGTACATCTTGCCCTTCACCTAGGGTTACTTCCCCCAGCCGCGCGAAAGGGAAATGGAACCCCCCTTGGACGTGGTGAGACACAAGTTCCTGGATGGCGTTATCAGCTGGTGTAATACACAGCTCACAATGGGGATGCTGAACGAGACGCCCTGCCATCTCCCCTACGAATGTTCCTCACCGCTACTCCGGACTCTTGGCTTGTGTCTTCTTTGGACGGGTGCACAAGCTTGCTCTGGCTGGGGGTGGTTGTTTACATGTCTGTGTTGCTTGTTCGCTTATGGGTTGCTTCGTACTTATGGTGCCACGGCATGATGCACAGATTACTTGTCTCACAGGGCATTGGCTTCATGTTCGAGTTGGACCGAGTTCAGGTAAATTGTATCTGACTGGAAGTTGTCTTCATGTCCGTCGCTTTCTCTCCGTAACCGTCGTTATATCCAGAACAGCATAGCCGCGTCCAGGGAGTCACCCTCCCCATCTCCACAACGCGACCGCAAAGCCTCTGAACAGCCTAAGACCACGCATTTACGCAGTAACCTGGACAAACTTGGTCTTGAGGTACTCAGTCAGCGCGACCGGGTCAGGCCCGGTGATGCCGGCAGCCGCCAGCTCGGGGATGCTGAGCACGAGGATCTTGACGGAGGGCGCCGCCGCGGAGATCTTGGCGGAGACGGCGGCGGCGTCGGCCGGCGACACGCCGGCGGCGAAGTACACCACCGCGGGCACCTTGCGGGCGGCGGCCGGGCGGTCGGTGTTGGAGCCGACGCCCGACGCCGGGGTCACCGAGGTGTCGCCGCTGCACAGGGCGGGGAGCTCGGTCAGGGCCGCGTCGAGGCCGACCGCGGTGTGGACGACTGTGGGTGGGGGGGGCTAGTTAGTATGTGGTGCTACTCTAAGGTCAGGAGGGGCGGGGGTTGTGGGAGTCGAAAGAGGGAAGGGGGGGGGGAAAGCAAGTGTGTACGTACGGTCGAACTCGGGGGCCAGGAGACCGGCCAGGGTGCCGGAGATACCGGCTTCGGTGCTGAAGCTTGCGACGGGGATGCCAGCCATCTTGAATATCGAGGTGATGGGATATGGAAAAGTGAAGGAATTTTATTGAGAAGTTGTAGATGGAGAAAGATTCGTGTGTAGTTGAGGAGAGCTGCTACTGTGTGAAGATGGAGATATCAAGAGCTGTTCTGGATTCCATGAGGGGGCAAGATGACCCCATATATATACCCGGACCGGGACAATGCCTGGCCTCCCCCCCCTCATGCCATAGCTTCGTCCGGGACTCCCCCAACACTCGGTGTCTCTAGTGTGCACCACATGGCTGCAACACTACATATGTGCATACACATACACAGACACACGCACAGCCCGCGGATGTTCGAGACACATCCCCCGAGCCGCTGGAGCCGTATATGCCGTCCCGCGTTGGCCAGGATCGAGATCGTTTCGGGTGGGACAGCCTTGGGGGAGGCCTTCTTTATTTGTCATGTCTCGTTGAGCACGCAAGCTCGCATTGATATTTCATGTTTTCCAAGCGTGTTTGCATTCTCCGTGAGACATCGGCTGGTGTCCCTGTTTTGTTGGACCCCTCGGGAGGGGAAGAGGGCATCGGGCCAGGAACTGGTCTTCCAAGAAACAGAAGGTTCTAGGAGGGAAGATACACAAGGAAGAGAAGAACAAAGACTCTGCCCCAACCGAGACCTGCGTGTGGTCAATGCGAGGCCGTGCCTTCAGATACCCGGATATCCAGACGGCCAGACGCCCCGCGGGGCCAGGAAACCACCGGACCAGAGACAACGAGCATGCACGAGTGAGACTCGACAGAGAGAACAGAACATGTCTCTCACGACTCTACGTGCCCCGCCCTCGGAGTCCCAACCGTACCCTCCTCCTCCACGCTTTCCCTGAGCCTCTCTGTGAGGTTGTTGCTCTTGTACGCATACCGGGCAGACACGTCGGTGCCCCGGCCAAGCGAGTGGGGGAACAGCGAAACCTCCTGGACCACTCTACTACTTGAGCCCCCCCCGGTCTGCACGACCAGAAGATGCGGTGACCTGGACCTTTTGGATCATTTTCGCTGCCAGTGTTTGGTGTACACCGAACTTGCTGTTCGAATCGGGGGAAATGGGGGAGAGACCCTTTTCTGTTGGGATTGCGTGGGAGATATGGGCAAACACTAGGGAGAAAAGAGGTGAGGTGTGGGTGGTCCGGATGTACTATGCGGATTCAGGCGGGTGAAACCGGGGCCCAACGGATGCCGGGTTTGCGTTTGCGTTTGCGTTTGTGTGTGTTTGGTTGGTGGTGGGTTTGCGTTGCCGGATGTCTTGGGGCAACCCCGAAGACAAAAGGTCGCAGCAAGGAAACCAACCCAAGACACCAGCGGGGCAGAGTTCTAAGAATAGGCTCCGGCCAAGAGGAACTTGGTGTTCGGTCAAGGGATCCCAAACACGCCGATTGCTGTGCGCGAGGACTCCTCCTCACGAAGTGGAGATAGAGAGGAGTATCCGGGAAGGCAATGAGATTCGTGGTTCAACTCAGAGAAACCGTTCAATTCTCTGCTGGAACCTGTTCGTGTGTTCGTCTGCTAACAAGGATAGTTCCGGGACTAGTTGGTCGATCTGACACAGAGAGATCTCGAGTTCACGATGAAGATTTCAGAGGCACATCACTTCAGCCGGCAAGCACGGGTCTTCCAAATGCACCGAATAGTATTGCACGACCCAGACAATGAACACCGAGCCCGATGAAACCAGAAGAACCAGCGCGAAATATGTACAACAACAAACCGGCCTCCGTTGAAACGAAAGGGCCAAAAAGCAGAAAGTCCAAACCAAAAAAAAAAGAAAGAAAAAAAAAAAGAAAAAAAGAGAAAGCAAAGTGAAACAGTTAACTGACGTTCGTTCGTGCTCTGGGAAAAATGTACACGTGCACAGCGAAACGATCCGGGCGAGGTTTTAATATACTGCAGTGAGAGAGAAACGGCCTCAGAAGAGACAGAGAAATCTAGAAGCGGACGAGAGGAAGTTCATGGGTGAATGTTTGTGAAGAGATGGGCTACACACCAAACACAACGGGAGAGGCACGTCATTGAAGAAGCGGAGACTCTTCGTCGGGCGTCTCCGGCGTCTCCGGCGTCTCAGCATCGCGTGGCCGCTCGGGGCTAGCGTCGCCGGCATGTTGCCGCAGATACGACAGCAGCAGGGCCTCGCGGTAGATCCAGCCCGCGCAGATACCGGCACCGGGACCCAGGATCAGCGAGCCGAGAATGACCACGCCGACAACCTGGACACCAGCCTCGACCAGCAGCCAGTACAGCACGGTCAGGCCGGTGAAGACGATATCGATCTCGACGAACCGCAGCGTCGACCGCGTCATCTCCTTGCGGTCGTCGGTGCCGGCGATCAGCGACCAGGCGAGGTACACGTGGGCGACGGCGGAAAACACCACGGGCACGAGGTACACCATGCCGATCGAGGCCCAGTTGGACTCGAAGTGCATGCTCTGGGCGTCCTCCTGGTCCGACAGGGCGATGATGCGGCGGATCAGGTTGCGGATCAGCGACACCAGCACGGGGAAGAACAGCCACACGGCCACCAGCGCGGGCGACCCGGTGAAGATCATCAGCAGCGACGGCAGGATGAAGCCCAGCGCCACGGCGCCCGGAATGGCCACGGTCTCCGAGTCGACGACCAGGTGGCGCATGTGGCGGCCCAGGTCGGGGTCGTTCGGGTGGGCCGCGCGGATCTCGTCGGCGCCGGCCGCCTCGCGCGCCTCGAGGATTGCGCGCGCGCGGTGGAAGAAGGCCGGCACGATCAGCAGCTCCCACACCACGGCGCCGCCGAGCAGGTTGAAGATCAGCATGGGGCCGGTCGGGGACGCGATCAGGATGCTGTTGGCGTTGCAGACGCGGGCGGCCTCGACGGTGTACACGGTCAGCAGCCCCGCCACGTACGCGGTGATCTCGGTCATGACGGCGCGGGCGCGGTGCGAGGCGACCGACATCTCGAAGTAGCTGACCAGGAAGCACGACGGCGCGCCGACCACGGGGATGTGGCTCAGCGGCGGCAGCCGCTCGCGCGAGCGGCACTGCGAGTACAGCATGGCCATGTTCAGGTCGGAGTAGACGAAGAGCAGGACGGCGGTGGCGATGGCGAGCAGGACGGGGATGATCACGAGGTAGCGGAACGAGAGGAAGTGCAGCGGCGGCCGGTGCCAGCCGGCTCTGAAGCGGGACCAGGCGGCGTGCGCGGCGCGCGCGGCGTCGCGGATCGGATGAGGCATGGTGGTCGAGGAGTGGGGTTTTCGGCGGCCGGAGGAGAGTGTTGTCGGAGGACGGAGGGAAGGATCGGGAGGGGAGATTCGAGAGCGGATTGTGTTTTACAGCCGACGTCAGATGTCAACAGCCGTGATCAGATCAGCAGAGCACGCACCACACCAACCCCACAACATCAACAAACCGGAGGGCCTCGTTGGGAGAGAGAAAACATGCGCACACCAGACGATGGTTGCGCAGGAATAAAAAATACAAGGAGAACAAGAAGTAACTCGAGTTTGTAGAAGAAAGAGAGAGGAAACTTGACAGCGGAAAAAAAAAATAAAAAAGAACGACGGAAACTTGAAACTGTTGATGAGGCTACGAGGTTATGAAGCGAAAGTCACGATTCAGTTGGCATCTGGTGATCGAAAATCAATTTTCCGCAAAATCAAAGCCGAGCTTGGCCGGGTTGAGTTTGGAGAACAGCCAAATTTCAAAATTGTTGATTACGTATTGGGGGGGCAGGGAACCTCGGCGTGTTTTTCCCCACATCACGCACATTCCAGTGGAGGTCAGTGGCACTTTGCGGTGTTTATAGAGGAGATTGGGCGCTATAAGGCTGTCCTGTTATAGTGGCTGATACCATTAAAAGACGAAACAGATAGACATCTAGGGTTAAACCCTAGTGTGTTCCAATGGACACCCCCCCTACTCCTCGGCCTTCCGCTTCCGCTTCTTTTTCGGCTGCAGCCACTCCTGGTGTCCCTCGGGCCAGAAGATGCGCTTCTGCGGGCCGCCGAGCATATCCTGGGTCAGTTTCTCAGGGTCGCCATCTGCGTCCGAGTCAACGCTGTCCTCGCTCTTGAATTCCCGAGAATGCGGAACGACGTCGTTGAACGAGTCCCAGCCTGGAAGCTTGTAGGTGCGCATCAGCTGGAGCACGGCCTGCTCCTTGTCTTTGGCTTCAATCATGAGGTCCATATCCGGCGGACACGGCGGGAGTTTCTGGACGCGGGCCGAGTGGGCGCGGCGGTCCCGGGCCGAAGCAAGCGGGCCATCGCGCGGCTCGCTGTGGTGCATCTTCTGGGTGATGCCCTTCTTCGTCCACGTGGCCCGGATCCGCGGGAACAGCGTGCACACATCAACGGCCTGTCTCTCTGTCTCGTCAGCACCGGCATCCTCCGAGTCGGACGCCGGCTCGTACGACGGCACGATCGAGTCGTGGTGGAAGTCCAGCACGAGCGGGATGCCGAGCTCCTCGCACAGCGGCAGCAGGTCCAGCACCGACCACGACACATCGTCGTTCTCCAGCACCAGGCGCGCGCGCACGCCGTCGGCCAGGCCGCGCCACACGGCGCGGAAGCGGTCCAGCGTGGCCGGCTTGTCGCCGTACGTGCCGCCCATGTGCAGCACGGTGACGGCATCCCGGTCGAGCTGGCGCGGCAGTTGCATCAGCCGCAGCATTTCGTGGTGGTAGTCCAGCTCGCGCACGGCGGCGCGCACCACCTCGCGGCGCGGCGACGCCAGCTGCACGTACTGGCCGGGGTGGGTGGTGAGGCGCTGGTGGGTGCGGGCGGCAACGGCGCCGACGGCGGCGAGCGCGCGGGCCGCGAACGGCGCCAGCGGGTAGCCGTGGTCGGGGTGGCTGGCGAACGGGAACACGTCGGACGACACGCGGAAGAAGCGGATGCCGTGGTGGGCGTTCCACAGCAGCGTGGTCTCCAGATCGCGCACGTTGGCCAGGCCGAGCTGGTGCAGGTGGGCGAGGCCGCGGGCGACGCTGGCCGGCTGTTTGCGGTCCGGGCGGTTCTTGGTTGGGTGGGCCGGGGCGGCCGGGTCTTGCAGCGGGTGGCGGTGCTCCAGGATCGAGGAGATGCGGCAGGTGCGCGAGCTGAACACCGGCGGGTCGGCGGTTCTTAGGTATGTGTTGAGGCAGGCCTGGCGGGAGGGGGTTAGCATGCTTGGCTTGTGTGTGTGTGTGTGTGTGTGTATGATGGGACAATGAGGAGACGGGCGGGAAGCGTACGTAGCCCAGGCGGCCGGTGAAGGGCCCTTGGGTGGACATTTTGGGTATCTGCGTGGATTCATTTGGATGGTGACTTTCCAGTCCTTCCTGGACTTTTGCCCGTTTTTGAGATTTGGATTTTTTTTTCCTTCTATTTGGGATAGACCAGTCTAGATCTCTTCGAACGTCGTTTAGCTGTTAACGTACTGAGACAAGACGACCGTCGTCGATAGTGCCAGCCACCCACGCCACATCTCTAGCTATAATGGCGGGACAGAGAATGGTGGCGTTAACGCTACTAATGTTCGCTAGGAGAAGGACGATATCAGCACACTTGGATGAACGATGAATGTTGAGGGCAAGTGTATTTACAGTTGTAAAGACACGCTGGCGAATCTGTCACTCGTACATATATGTATGTAACTATCACCAAACCACATGAAAACCCCCCCTCACTCGTCTTCCGCCCCCCCACAGCAACCAATCCACACCACCCATGTTCTAACGTTCCAGTTGCTGGCACCCCCGGAAGCTCGATCCCGGGTTTTTTATCTATTTATTTTTATTTTTTTGCTTTCTCTTATCAGACAAACGAACATATCCTATGCCACCCACATGGGGCGGGCGGGCGGCTCATATCCCAAATTAACTAACACCAGAAAACACGCATCCCACATGCACTGAATGGGAGGGCGGAGGATGAGGAGCTTTGACGCCAAACTTAAAAAAGCTCCACAGAGAAAGTGTATGGGAACCCAATGGCATAGACAACACACCAAAAGTGAGGCTTCCGTCTGTCTGCGGATTTTTGTTTTTCTGTGCACCCCTCTCGCCTCCCCTTCCATCAATATCGTGGCCCTATTATATGTGGCCGTGTGTATGTGTGTGATAAGCCCGTTTGTTGGTTCTGTTCGTGCATCCCGACGGCACACTGTTGATCTTGGTGTTGTTGTCTCTCGTCCCATGGTTCAAGGGGCCTTTCTCCATGCTATTGTATTGCATTGTATTTTCTTCTATATAATCGTACCGTGGTCCCCTCGTTATCCATCCAACCGTGTTTCTTCCCGTCCCTCGCCTTCTCCTTTTTTTTCTGTTTTCTTTTTTTCGCTGCCATCGTGATAATCTGATCACATGAGTGTGGGGGTCCCTGAACCGACCTGAACCTGTCTTGTCTTGTCTTTCCTGGTTTCTGGTTCTGGTTTCAAAGTCAGCCTCTTTCTTTCCTTGCTGTTTCTGCCCTCTCGCTTTTCTCTTGACTGTCTTTTCCTCCCTCAAAAAAGCACCCTCTCTTGACGGCCAAGCAAAAGCCTCTTGTTGAGCATTTCGAATTGCTGACAACACTTCGATAGCTGTTGTGTCTTCCTGCTTTTCGGTTCTTCTGTTTCCCTCCCTTCCCTCTTCCCTCTTCCCTCTTCATTTCTTCTTCTTCTGCTCCTCGCCCAAATCCAGTTGGTCATCCAGGACGACCACCAAAAATCACGCCTTTCATCACCTTTCCTCCCCTCCCCTCCCCTCCTCCGATGGCTGATCCGTACAACACCCCGGTTCCGGCGAGCACCCCCGCCGCAACCACCCCCCGCTCCAGCTCGCCCGATCCGCGGCCCGGCCCCGACCTGTCCGGCCTTCACTACATCCCCAACCTGCCCCACATGTTCTCGCCCGGCCGGGACAAGCCCGCCGCCGCGCCCGCCGCGCCCGCGAAACCCCGCGTGCTGCACATCGGCGATCCCATCAAGTACAACCACGAGACCTACGCCGCTTTTGCCTCCCAGTGCGAGATCATCCGCCCGTCCACTCCCGAACGCCAGCGGCCGGAGTTTATCGCCGCGCTGACCGAGCGTCGCTGGGGCGATTTTCACGCCATCTTCCGTCCGTTCTGGGGAACCGGCGGCGAGATGGGCCAGTGGGACGCTGAATTGATTTCGCTGCTGCCCCCGTCCGTGCAGGTGTTTGCCAGTGCCGGCGCTGGCTTTGACTGGGCGGACACCAAACTTCTGGGCGAGAAGGGTATGTCTCACTCATTTCTTCTTACGTTCTCTATCTGTTACCCAAAAGAGACTTAATCCACTATCGGTATCGAGGTCCGTCTCCCCTAACGTATTATCGACCTCTAGGAATCATCTACTGCAACTCCGGCGTGGCCGCCGCCGAGGCGGTCGCCGACTTCGGCGTCGCCATGATCATCTCGACCTTCCGCCACCTCTCATGGTGCATCACCGCCGCCGCGTCGGGCGACGCCGCCAGCTTCGCCGCGTGCCACAAGGACGCAACCATGCAGTCGCGCAACCTGCGCGGCCAGGCGCTCGGCCTGATCGGCTTCGGCAACATTGGCCAGCAGATCGCCAAGCGCTGCGGCCTGGGCTTCGGCATGGCCATCCACTACTTCGACGTCATCCGCAAGCCCGCCGCCGTCGAGCACGCGCTGGGCGCCACCTACCACGCCTCGCTGCCGGCCCTGCTGGCCGCGTGCGACTGCGCCGTGCTGTGCATCCCGGCGTCCGGCAAGGTGCTCACCACGGAGTCCCTCGCGTGGTTCAAGCCCGGCTCGCGCTTCGTCAATGTGGCCCGCGGCAGCCTGGTCGACGAGGAGGCGCTGGCGGATGCGCTCGAGTCCGGCGTGCTGTCGGCTGCGGCCATCGATGTGCACTACAGCGAGCCGAACATCCACCCGCGGTTACTCAAGCTGGCCACCTCCAAGCTGATGGTCACCTGCCATAACGCCGGCGGCACGCTGGACACCCACCGTGGCTTTGAGGAGCTGTCGATGCGCAACATCATGACTGTGCTCGATGAAGGGGAAGCCATCACCCCCGTGAATCTGCAGTATCTGGTCCAGAAGTAGGCGGGGCATCTTTCTTTTCTTTCTTTCTTTTTCTTTTTTCTGTTTTAGCTTTGCGCCAATTCACTCCGTTTGTCTTTTCTCCTTTCCTCTCTTGTTCACGTCCGTTCACGAGCTAGCCACGGCCTTTCTCCATTCATGAATCCGGTAGATACCAGCAAATCCACACAATTTCACGATGATGGCATCATGATTCCCCAAAGTCCTGCAGTCAGGCCCCTTGTGCATATGTCGTGATACCCACATGTCGGGCCAGCAACTCGCAGTTTCAACAGCCGACCACAGCAGCGTCGTGATCCTGACTCAACGTGAAGTGAGCGTGTTTGCCCTGTCGTTATCTGCGTGCTCTTGTTTCGTGTATCACCGGCTACGTCCACCTGACTTCATATCAAACGCCACCGCCGCAAACTGATCTTGTGGCCAAGCGCTCCTTCCCGGTGACACAACGTGTGTCACTCCGCTGCTCCTTCCCCGTATCTTTGCGTTGCGTTTGCCTGCTGGGTGAAAGGCGGTTTAAGCGGGACTTTCCTCCTTTTCGCTACCAACATGTCATGGTCAACTGACGCCTCTTGTAACTCTCCGTGATACCTTAAACTCTCCGCACCATTTTCCTTTTCGTTCTTATATTTTCCTTGAATATATACACAAGCCTTTTTATTCTCTGTCATTTCAAGCCACGATGACAAACAGACCGCAAACAACGCCGTACCACCAACTCGGGCTGCCATCGCACCCCGAATCGTGGACCCACCGGTGGGAGCGCTCCGTCCCCCAGCACTTGGGGCTGGTGGCGGTCTGCTGCGTTGCTGTGATCCTTGGGTTCGTTGCCGGCGTGTGCAGCGTGGACCTTGACGATCGGTGTGCGCGGCACACCACCCGGCCGTGTCAGTGGCGTGTCCCTCCCTTTTCGTGCATGTGGCTGGGGACTTGTACTTACAACTACGTGTCCTGCAGCTGCGCTCCTTGATACCGCCCACATACACTACAGTCTGAAGCGGTTCAACGGGTCGTTCTTCCAGGAATCGGTGTATCGCCGGCCGGCATCCCCCGAAGTCGATGCCGCGTGGGAGGAACTGGGGATCGAAGGTTTGGCGTGCCTCCACTTTGTTCGCTGTTGCATCGAAATTCCATTGTGCTGATGTTGCGGTGAGAGCAGCTCGTCCGGGGATTGTCTCGGAAGACGACGCCATAAAGAGCGGGCTCTCGATGCACCACGTGCGCCGCAACGAGAAGTACGGCGGTGGATTCATGGTCAATGTCGAGGGGATGCATCACCTTCACTGCCTCGTAAGTCTCTGGCCTCACTCACACATCGTCCTGTCAGTTAAGTCCCGTGTTAAACTGATACTACCGAATTGCTCAGAACCTGGTGCGGAAAGGCCTGTACTTCAACTACGAATACTACAAGGCCGAACAACACTCGGCATTCCACAACGACGAGACTATTCTCAAGCTTCACATCAGTACGTGCGGTAGACAAGCCCCGAAACACGCCAAATATCTGCTGATTCCTTGCTGTGCCAGCCCATTGTGTCGATACCCTGCGTCAAGTCCTCATGTGCAACGCCGATACCGGTCTGATGGGCCAAGTCTGGTACAATCTCGAACACCCGGCAACGTTCCCGGATTTCAACACACTCCACAAGTGTAAAAGCTTCGACTCCATCCGCAAGTATGCACTGGACATCCAGGTACACACCCCCTCTCCACGCTATGCGCATCACTTCCACTAACATCCTTGGTTCCAGGCCGCTCCCCCCGACAAGGTCCCGACAGACTTCCTCCAGCCTCCCGAGCAGGGCTCCATCTTGCCATATACGCCGTAGTCGAAAACACGGGTGCATAGAGAACATACAGTGTGCGAGTGGTGGAAATCCTCTTTCAAGAGCATGTCTATTCCAAGAGCGAATAAGCAGTATAATAAGTCATGCAAGTCATGCCAGAATATATAACCTCCCCAGTGGCAAGAACAAGCAAAGTGAAAAAGCGCTAAATAGACAGCTCATGTTGTTGGAGATCGTGAAGAAAACAGCCGCCATGTCCATGACTTACTTCTATTCTAAATACGAGAGAAAAAATCGAAATCAAACACACAAGTCCCAGCAGAACGAAACAGGAAAAAAACGAGCAACCGAAACCGAATTAGAAACAATGATACTGGGCTCAAAAAACTCATGTCTTGCTATGAGTTTCCGGGAAAAGAAAGGGGAATTCGCGTGAGGCAAAATATGTGCATGCTGCCCGAACTCCGTGCCATCGTCATATACGAATCAGAAAAGGAAGAAAGCAAAAAAAGAGGCGAAAGTGGAAAAAGAAAATAATAAACGTCCGATATATGCCAAGATAATATTTCGTCGTCGTGATGGGGGAATAAAAGCCTTTATATTGGCTTGTATTCCAGTGAGTCGGATTCAGCCAGGAGATAGGAAAAGAAAGATTCAGAACGCCACGGACAAGAACCGCAAGTATTGACCGAGAAACAATGACGTATATGCCTTGAAAGCACACGAAACGATCACGCAGGTAACGCTGTCCTTGCAGCTGTCGCCGGCTCGGCGTCGACCTCTGCGTCGTTGTGTATAGCGGGCAGTCTGTCCTGCGGGACTTTCGGCAGCGTGAGGGCCGGTGCAGGCGGGGCCAGCTCGGCTTCGAGGGCCGCGAGTTCTTCTTCGACTTCGTCTTCGTCCTGGTTGGTGATCTTTCCGCCGAGCAGCTCGCTGACTTCCTACAGTTGGGGGGGGGGCACAAGCAGAAGCAAAACAGTTAGCGTTTAAGGACAAGCCCGCAGCATCGATACAACAGCTCCGCCAAGTTCCGGGGGGAGGGCGGCACAAACCCGCTGGTAGGCAATCGCATCCGCCGACTCGCCCATGAGCTTCTCGACATGCTCGATGCCGCCCATCTCGGCGTGGATGTCGTGCAGCACGCGCGTGCCCTGCTGCAGGCCAAACACCACGTCCTTCTGGATCAGCGCGAACTCGACGTTGGCGGTCAGCTGCTCGAGCTGCTCGAGCTGGGCGTCGGTCTTGGACAGCAGCGACTCCTGGTACTTCTTGCGCCGCAGCGCCAGCAGCGCGCGCTGCTTGTCGCCCTTGGCCAGCATCTGCTTCGCGATGTCGGTCTCCTTTGCCGTCAGCACCGTGATGCGCTTCTGGTACTGGTGCAGCTTGTCGCGCTGCAGCTTCATTTCGAGGATCGCCCTGGTGGGTGGAGAGGCACGTGGTCAGCCCTCCCCAGCGAGGAGGGGGGGGGCGGCCACAGCCCGGAAGTCAGTTTCTCACTCGCACGGTCACGGCATGGCCCAGCAAAGAGACGCAACCGGGGAAATGCCTGTTGTCCGGTGTTGTTTGCCGGCGTTTCACGGGCCCCGCTCGCTGGTCGGCAGTCCGCCGAGTCCGGATGTCGCGATAAGCACGCTCAAGCTCTATCTCGCACCAAACGGCGCAGATAAAGGATAACGGAGGGGCACATGGGCAAAACAACAAACAAAGAGAACAACGTACTTATCTTGGGCGGTCACCCGACTTGAGTTTGCCCCCATGGTGTGTAGATTTGTGTGGAAATATAAGCGGCTTTGGCCCTTCTGTTGAAAATGACGGTGAGGGAGGTCAAAGAAGTGAGAGTTGCGAAAATGAACATGCAAGATAAACGTTGAGGTTCTGCGGCATGTTCCTCAAAACCGCCAACTGACAGGGAAAAACGTCACTGAAACGAAGCCCGGACTTTTGGGTGGTTAATCAGGGAGTGGTGGCAGCTGCTGACAGCTGGTGCCTTATCGGGCTTATCAGATGCGCTTCGAGATCGCAACGCAGACAAAAAAAAAAAAAAAAAAAAAAAAAAAA